>CM059187.1:79153849-79483849 GCA_030323885.1 Branchipolynoe longqiensis
CTATCAACTTATTAAACAATGCTAAGGAAGAATGAAGACAAGTCACACAGATAAACAGTGGAGAAGTTGTGCTTTAATAACACCAACTCCTGTCCACCTACCAGTGACCTATTATCCACACACCCTTTTAGCCACACAAAATCTCATTACCACTTTAGCCTGTATAGAAGCAGTGCCTACAGCCCATGGGACAGGAGTCCTATGGCTGTGTACACACTCAATTGGAATAGATGAATTTTGATAGCATCAGACAGAGTGTCTGGGGTTCCTGCTCAAGAGTAGTTGTGTCTCACTCAAGAGCCAGGAGTAGAGTGATCTCTCGTCAGTGTGTATGAAGCAGAATCTAGAATAATGATCTCAGGTTTGAGGCTAGTGTGGTCAGAGGGCCAATGGGATGCAGGTGACTGGGCAGTCCACAGCCAGCCAATCAGGCACCTCCACAGTCAGGGTGGGTGGCACCCTCCCCCAGTAGGGGTGGCTGTCACTCAACCCAGCTGCAGGTATATGTGTGTATATGACAATTAGGCTGGTATGCACACCCAGTGGTCATGTAGGGACAGATAGCTGCATACAGTTACAATAGATCTCTGTTAAAATGGTCTTTTCTCCAATTGCACTCTTTATGGATGCATAGAGAAACATTTCAACAATCATGTACTGCCTCTGATATAGGAACATCTCTTCATTAATCTCAGGCATAATATATGAACATATATTGCACACAGCTTATATCATGTCATAATGGGAGTGGGATATTATTATTTTTAGTTTATATAACATCATCCCCACTCCGTCACCCAAGCATGATAATGCTCTCTGCCAATATCTAATTCTTAACCGAAAATCCGTATATTTTTACATTATGTTGATCCTTCTAGCTTAGCTTTCTTAAATCTGGATTCATTAAACAAAAATGCTGGTCAAGTCAGTAACTTTGGAGATGTTTGAAGTGAAGACATTCAAAAATAGTTGAGGTGTTCACACTAAAGTGCTGGACATGGTAGGCTTGTACGGCTTTAAGCAGTGACAGCTTCAATTTCTATTACGCCCATCTTTATTGCTATAAATAGTTATTAAATGCAGCAGTATCTAAGTTAGATACATCTGTTAAAAGATAGCGACATGCTTTGGTTTAGAAAGGTGCATGGTTTCCCCCCCTCAGTCCATCTACTTCACCTCCCCCTCAGTCAGTCTACTTCACCTCCCACCCTCAGTCCGTATGAGGGTGCAGGAAGTGGTATGTCCTTTGCTGTTGCAGTAGTCATACAAAGACATCTAGCTGAGGAGTCATAGTTCCCAATCGCATTCAGTTATGTATATATATATATATCTATATTGATTGCAACTTAATTGCTGATGGGACAGGGCAGGGTGGCCGAATCGATAGACCGTAGGACTCACGTGCGGGAGATCGATAGTTCGGTCCCTGTCGAGTCAAAGGAATGACTTATAAAATTGATACTTGTTGCTTCCTAGCCTGGCGCTCGGCATTAATAGGATATGCCAAGGACTGGTTGGCTCAGTGTCACGATAATCTGGCTGAGTGGGTTATCAGGTCATGGTGACTGCGGCCTGATTGTCCGGTTGGGCAGCACTATAAAGTTTCCATGAATGCTCACTGTCACAAGTCGGTACCCGTCCTGATATGACCTTAGATGTTGTCAGAACTTAAGACTTGAATGAACGAACATATATATATATATATATATATATATATATATATATGTTTTTTACCTCGGGCTCTTGCCATTGGGCTCTCACAGCTCAGGGAGATGAAGCATTTCCGGTTCAAAGTCACTTAGCAAAAGTCAATCCCCGATTTAAACATACCCTTGCCTACCTATATTATACATATATATGTGAGGTATAAGGTACTTATACAAATATTATTTATGTATGTAATTCTCCTGTCTTATTATTGTTCTGCTATTCCAATATTGCTCCTGTAATCTCCTTTTGATGTGCTCTTTTCTATTCTGCCTTACTGCAGGTTGAGGTGCTGCCCTGGAGAGCGGATTGCTTGCTTTCAAGCAGCTCCCCTAATCCCCCTCCTTCCCTCCAGGCGGCGCCTCACCCACTTGCTATCTGCCCATTTCGTCAAGGATTTAGTTATAGGATCGATCCCTACAATCTGTCTTGTCTCTATTTTCTGTTATGGAAGGAATTAATAATACCAATTGATTACATTCTATGTGGAGCATCATCAACAACGGGGGTGGACAATCCACACCCATCAGTGTTCCACTCAAGCTTCCAGTTAATGCATTTTGAGGATCCAAGTTTTAAATGAGCTTGCAAGTTTCTTTTTGCACTGAGCCTTTTGGTAATGAAGTCAATTCGGTGGATGAAGTGGTCTGGCTGCTGAAGTAATGATTACTAAGGGGTTCAATATGATCCAAGCTCAGCTCGAGATTTAACCCAGGGTCTAGGCCATATGGGGTTTTACAATCTTTATATTTATAAATAAAGGCATTCTGCTATTAACAATGGGCATTATCACTGCATTATTTATTCGGCATAGTTATGTGGAGGTCTGTTGAAGTTTCCAAGCATATTGAGACAACCACAATGTACTTTTAAAAATTGCATCCTAAGTTGGACAGTAGGTAGAATTTATGGGTATTGACACATTTCATTGAATATTGAAATCTTTACATTTCAGCAGAAATAGTTATATGGGTAAGCAAATAATAATGTATAGTAAATTGTAGCAGTCCGCAATGAGCCCCACTACACAGAGGTGGTGTGACTACACTGACCCCTGTACAAAGTCTACGGCTCGAATCTGTGGTTGTGTAGGCAGGCTATAGTGAAAGCAATACAGACAAAGAGAAAGGAAGAGTATAAAGTGTGAAAGTAGAGAGAGAGCCAAGCCCTCTGGTTTATTATTTATATGGTACATGGATTCAGTTTAGAGTATCACCCCACCCTATTCCCCCAATGGGAAACAAGCATTCTTAGCTCTACCAATAGGGATCCAGCATTCCTGGTCCCCATGGTTAGCATTGATCTGCCTGCCACCACCAAGCTATGTGGCTCCCCTGGCCACCACCTGCATTGAGCCTGCGTGTGGTGATCCTAACTAGCAGAGGGGGGAGGGGGTACGCCCTGAGTGCCCCTTACACACAGCCCTGCCAGCACCACTATGTCTATTTACATCTCACTCAGGCACCACCAGCACCTACATATACACATACATGCACCTGGTTAAGTATACCCAATCAGTAATAGAACATTTGCATTCCCCCACCAATGCGTTAAATCGGAATATTTTACACCTGTTTGCAAAGAAGTAACAGCAGGTGGCAGCACGCTAGCACGAGCAGGAATAGTCCCTAGCGTGGACTGTTCTGCCCTTTGTTAGTGGTCATCCACTGGGTTATACGCTACCCATTTGGGCAGTGACAGGTCACATTCCTATTCTGACCCGGAGTGCCCTGGGATTTGAAGCTATCTCGGTGTCACTCCTTTATTCCTCAAGTCAAAGACCCTATAAACTAAGACGGCTCACTCAGCCTGTACTGTGTAATCAAAATGATCAAACCCACCACTTGGTGCGCTGGCTGTTCTCTTGGTTAAACAGGTGCTATATTATATGTATAAATGTATATATGAATGTGAAAGATGTGTGATGATGGTGATGCTGATGATGATGCTGATGTGTATTTGTTCATAGCAAGCTCAATTCATGTGTATTCATACTTACCTATCTCATTTATAATATAATTGTATGTGTTTACATGTGAAACACCAATGAGGAGCTGGGCTGATCAAACCCACCACAAGGTGGCACTGCAAAATTTACATTACCATGGGAGAGATAGGGAGTGAGCCGTCTTAGTATTCATAGGGTCTTTGCTCAAATTGAGTAAGACATGGTCCATTAGAATATTATGTGGATATTACTTAGTATGGACGCCTTGTGTCCTAGCGAGTTGTTGAATTGTTTGTAAGTAAGTTAGTAAGTATGTAGAGATGGTTGCACTATGCCCACTGTCATGAACTGCTCACGTGTGTTTTGAGTTTTGGATTCGAGATAAATATGATTGTGAATTGGGCACTGACTAGATAAAAGATTCACCCCATTCTTACAGTACAGGGGTGAACAACAACATAGTCTAAATATGGGCGGAACTAGCTTTAGTAGGGAAGGGGAAGTAGAATGCCTGGCACCAGTGTCAAATGGTTACTTATATCAACACAGTGTTGGTGAAATGGGAGAGAATGCAAACAGACAAGATGGCAGCCAGAGAACGCTATTGATTTCACTTTTAAATTGCATTAAAGTATATGTTTTATTATATTTTCCAACTCAAAAGTAGTGGCTAAATATGAAGACGTACATAAAGAATGTATTGTGCTTCTTAAATTAAGAATTTACCAGCTCAGTTAATTAACCCAGCATGTCGAAATTCTTCGCCAGCTTTTCTAACGGGTTGGTTTTCACCCCTATACTGGAAGGACGGGGGGTATCTTTTATCTAGGCACTGACATGTTTATTGGAATTATATATGTATATACACTGTACTAGCTCTGTTACTCCCGCAGCGATGTTTCTGTGACAGGGCTGCAAAATAACTCCATATAGAAATAATGTCAGCAGACTGGGTTATACTATATACATAACCACGTGAATTCACAATTTAAAATGCAACATATATTGTTCTAATGCTTGTCTATCATAGCCCATTACTTTGAAAAGCAGAATTGATGAAATCATGTAAAAGTTTCATCAAGATCATCTAATGGCGTCCGCATTGTTTTTTCCATTCTCTTACAGTTCACCAACTCTAATGCTAATATATATAAATACACTGGAACAAGGACAGCCACAATTTATTCTTAGATTATTCATACCAAGTCAATACCAAACCAACTTTTGGAATATGGAAATGTTGTGTGGTCACCACTCTACAGGAAGGATGCTGAGTCAATTGAGAGGATCCAAAGAAGGGCAACGAAGCTTGTACATGGATTCGATGCAATAGCCTATGAACAACGTATGCATCATTTGAAGATCCCAAGCATGTACTACAGACGGGCCCGGGGGCATATGATTGAAGTATTCAAATATCTCCATGGTATCTACAAGACAGCCGGCCCCCTTATCAGAGACTCCAACACCAGGACCAGAGGGCACTCTCTGAAGCTGAGGAAGCGGTACTCCAGACTGGACCTGCGACACAACTTTTTCGGCTTTAGGGTGGTTGACCTGTGGAATGACCTGCCGGAGAGTGTCGTAGCAGCAGAGTCGGTGAACTGTTTCAAGTCCTGACTGGATGCATACTGGTCAAGCATTACATATATCTTGGAGCCAGTGACAGTTGCTACGATCGACCACATCTGAAGAACTGTCTCCATTTCTATTAAGTAAGAGCGGCTAACAGGTCCAAGGCCTATTATAGCTGTATCCTATTGATTGATTGATTGAATTCATATGATTTTTGCTTGGACTTAAACAGAGTTCTTATTCACCCCTACTCTGGGTGAGGGGGTGAATATTTCATGTAGTGACCCAGAGAAATGGGTCATGTGTGAGAAAACAAAATCATTAACATTTTAATTTAATAAACGGTGGGCTTCTTTGTATGCGACTAACCAGAGAAGTGAATTCAATCGCATAAATAAGCGGAAAGGTACATATATTTCATTTATCACAACCAAAAAATACCTTTAGCTGGTACCTCTTAAGAACACACTAACATGTGTCAAAAGATTACGCTTTACATACCTCCACCCATATTCCACTATGGTATAGGCTAGATGATATTGAATTAAGCTCTTTAGGTGTAATATTCAAAGGCTTGGAAGGGTATTTTGGTTCTTTGGGCCATTAGAGAAGTCTCACTTTAAAAGGTAAATCACTGACCCGAGACCCAGCCATTCTTCTTTTGTCATTAATGCTGAGGGAGGCAAGAAGACAAAGGTGAAGAAGAAAATGGAAAAAGGAGACACAACATAAAGACAGCCACATCAAGACGATGCCTGCCAGGTTTGTTGGTAGTTTCCGAACGTGGCGTGAGTAACATCATGTCATCGTAACCAAATACACGCTATTCACATGCATGCGCTGTGGCAACGGTCCCACAACTGTAGTGTTTGTCGCCATCAGATGTCGCATGCTTTGTGAAAATTGTGCATTAATAGTGACTGACTAGTTTGGTACCCACCTACAATTATCAAAAGGGTCCAAACATGAACATTTTATTTTTCTTGGAAGCTCCAATGACCCAAAAGCAATATAATTTTGGAATTTTCAAAATAGCCCAAAGTTTGACTGACATACGTGCATTTGAAAGTTAGTTATTTCCATAGCTTTTGTATGCACTGTGGCAACAGTCCCACAATGCTAGTGTTCATCGTCGCCATCAGATGTCGCATGCGTTGTGAATATTGTGTATGAGATCATCCCATAAATTAATTAATGTGCACATGGCCGGTGTCACAGAATAGAATCGCCCCCTCAAAATCCCCCCCCCACCCGCGGAGAATCTGTTTAAAAATAAAAACCTCTCCTCCCGTTTGATATAGAATCCACCTCACCCAACATATGCAGTTTCATATACAGTAAAACCTTTCTATACCGACCCCTCCATAGATTGACCACTCACCTATATCGATCGCTTTATTTGGGTCCCAACACTACCATTGTAAGGATATTCTAACTCTCTAAACCGACCACCTCCCTAAATGGATCACTTAAAGTCGGTCCCATGGTCGGTCGATTTAGAGGTGTTACTGTGTATATAATGTAATATTGCATCACATTGTATAATCAGTACAATAATAAAGTATATAACCTAATAACGATAATAATTCCCGTCCACGCCTTTAAACTCACATAATGCATTAGACATCATATAGCATATATATAATTTATATACTAGATGGGGGGAGTTGGAGGAATGGGGTGAAAGTAGGAGGGGATAGTTTTATTTCGAAATAGAATCGCCGGAGGAAGACAATTTTGAAGGGGCGATTATATTTTGTGACACCGGCAAAGCAGCCAGCAACACATCCAGCAAATCCCCTTGTGAGTAGACCCTCCAACAGGCCACACCACAGTTCCTTTGGGTGTAACTATATCATCAGCCAGCAACACATCCAGCAAATCCCCTGGTGAGTAGACCCTCCAACAGGCCACACCACAGTTCCTTTGGGTGTAACTATATCAGCAATTGCAAAGGCCCAGATCGGGTTGCTGGTATTTGGTAGACTTGTCCCAGTTGGGTATAGATACAAGATTCACCCCGTACTGCTGCAGTAGGGGTGCAAACCAACCCTATGTAAAAGCTGTCGAAAAAACGGGTCAATGATTTGAGACCCTAATTTCACAATCTAAGAAGCAACATTTATTCTTTACATACGTCTTATTGATAGCCCGCTACCTTTGAGTTGAAAAATATAATATAATATCTAGTTTAATCAGATTTAAAAGTGAAATCGACGGCGTTCTCTGGTGGCCATCTTGTCTTTTTGCATTCTATCTCATTCACCAACTCTGTACTGATATAAGTAACCATTTGACACTGGTGCCAGGCATTCTACTTGTTGTTCCATACTAACGCTATTTTCGCCCGTATTTATATAAGGCTGGTCTTCACCCGTGTACTACAAGTACCGGGTGAATCTTTTATCTAAGTTGGGTAATGCCACGACCAGATGCCATGTTTAAATTCACCAGACGTGGTGACCAAATGAGGTGATCGCATCTAATTTTCGTAGTTCATGGGATACACCCCTGGTTGAGTCAAGCCAATAGCCGTGTTCACACGGGCAATGTAAATCGATTCATAGAAATCGACTTGTATAGTTTGGGTTACATTTCGCGTGTGAATGGGTGGCTGAGTCGGATTAGGGCTGAATCGACTCCTGTGATCCGGTTACTGTAAACCACTTGTCAAGGTAGTTTACGTGAATGGATTTCTGTGAACCGATTTATTTTGCCTGTGTGAACGCACTGAGGCGGATTAAGGATGTCACATGCATGCGCAGTCGAGACCTTAGTTTGTTGACTTTCCGGTCGATCAAAAGTGCATATTGTATAATTTAGTCTATGAAACCGCTAGCTGTGCACAGATATTTGTTTCATCATTTATTTTTAGGGTTTCACTGCCCAGCAGAAGTTTTGACCCTTCCAAACCAATACGATTCAGTCCATACATATCTAGGTTGAACCCACACTCTCTCGTGGCGATGTAGACTAACCGAAACTGGCACTGGTTAGTATCGACTTGCTCATGCGCTGATATCGATTTCTGGCCCAAGTACTGCCCGTGTGAACCGGCGTATAAATCGATTTATATAATTTGCCTTGTCTAAATCGATAAAACTTTTCCCGTGTGAACACGGCTAATGACTTATCAATGTATACTTAGCATTACCTAGCTTGACATTTGACATTACTAGGATAGGACAAGGAGCTGTCCAATGCGGAAGACCAATTGCCTGTGATTGAATTTCCCCCCATATCAACAACTAATGTACAAACAAAAAAATACATGAGGCAAAGAGTGGAATCTTCTGTTCAAGTCAATTGACTACACTGTTTGTAGTTAGACAATTGGAGCTTCATATAAATATTAAAATAAGACACATACATACTGGAGAATTTCACAACCTAATGAAAAATATAACGGAGATGCAGCTAGGCCATATCATTGTATATTAAAAAATATTATAATATTTATGTAATGAAATATCCACATACCAAAATAATATATTCAGGACATTGTTGTAATATTCTATTATATTGAATAATATCTTAGCAACACAACATAATAACATATTCAGAGCATGAGTGTAATATTCTATAATAGTGTGTAATACAATATCCGCGTAATAACATACTATATTTAGGACAGCATTGTAATGTTGTCTAATATTTTATAATAAAACAATATATCCAGGACATCATTGTAACATTGTGCGTGTTGGTTAGTCAACATTGTGTAATTCGCGCGCGACAAAGGCCTGCGCTACTGCCACCTGGGTTCGACTCCTACTCGCCACACACACATGCCCCCTGCCGTCATCCGGAGGAACCATATCTCACGGCCCGAGATGTGACGTCACTTCCGGTGGCCGACAAACTCGCCGCCGCTTAGTTCCAGCACTTCGCCACCCGACGCCATTATAATTTGTTTCAGATGTTACTGTGTGTTGTTTGTTGGAGTTTTACATCCTGGCAACCTCTAAGGTCATATCAGGACGGGTACCGACTTGTGACAGTGTGCACTCATGACAACTTTATAGTACTGCCCCTCTGGGAAATGAGGCCGCCCATGCCATGACCTGATATCTCACTCAGTCACATTATCCTGACACTGAGCTAACTGGTCCTTGTCCTATCCTAGTAATGCAGAGCGCCAGGCTAGGAAACGACAAGTATCAATTTTATAAATCATTTGTTTGACTCGATCCCCACTGGGAGATAGATCACTGGCACCATGACTCGATATACAACTCCGCCGTGTTCTACTGATAGTGATACTGAACAGGCCAGTCGTTGCCCTGTCATATTAATGTTGAGTGCCAGGCTAGGTAGCGACAATTATTAATTCAGTAAATTATTGGCTTGACTCGGTTGGGTTTCGCAGTCACGGCATACTGTCGTCAGAGGTCCAATTGTAGAATGGAAAAGGATAGTTAAAAAACTAAAATTACATCTATATCTTCTCACTATCATGACTGGACGAGATGGCCAAATCGGTAAGAGCGCTGGCTGGCTTTCTGTGTGTGAGGTCCTGGTTATGAATCCCGGCCGAGTCAAACGAATAACTTACAAAATTGACAGTTGTCACTACCTACCCTGGCACTCGGCTTTAATAGGATAGTGCAAGGCTTAGTAACATAATAATATAACTGAGTGGGTGATTTGGTCATGATATGGCCAAATCTGTCATTGGGGCAGTACTATAAAGTTGCACTGAGTGTGCATTGCCACACCTTGTCCTGATATGACCTTAGGTGTTGATAGGACGCAACTCCCCAACAAACGAGCACACCCGATTGTATTTTTGCTTCCCTGAATATCCCTGTGCCCTAATTCCCCTCTTCCCTGATTGGCTGGTTGGTGCCTGACCCATATACCACCCTCATGCTCCCCTGGTCATTATCCTGTAGTCATGAGTCGTTCGCACCATCTCTTCCCGACATTTCTGAAGGGTTCAATGTGCAAAAACCGACAACTCCATTTTATTTGTTTTCTGTGAAATTGAATGTATCGCTATGCTTTTCTGTTAAATTCTATCAATTTCCTATTGAATAGGTCATTGCATAGGGGATTTGGCAGTTTCTGCGAAACCCTGCCCCACCCCAGATTTGATTATGAGAATGATGGCAGCTTCAGCTAAATCATTGTAATCATGGTTTCATTACAGTCTGGATGGCATTTGTCAGTTTTTGAACCTGAATCGTATATATCCCCTAATATTCCTGAAAATCCCGCTATCGGGTTACATGGCAACAAGCCACTTGTAGCACTCTCTGCGCAAACAAACACTTCACGAGTTTTATTCGCACTGCGATTGTCAGTCAGATTGTGACTCAGCCCTACTGTGACCCTTCATTTCGGTTGAGAAGTGTTGGTAGACATCGACCAGGCAGCCATTATCTAAGTCTGCCCTGCCCACTGTCGGCCAACACCAGATGCTGTCCCTACTTCCTCACCTAGACCCTGGAGGAGTCTTCTGCCTTTTTGTAAAGTGAACGCTCCAGCATGCAGGCTGGACCTTTTCCACGAAGCGCAAAGTACAGTGAGCTGCTCCTTACAGCCTTAGTTCTATCACTGCCAACAGAGGGCGTGTTGGAAATCCTGAATATGGCAGTTTCCACAGAGTATACCTCACAATGTGCTGCTACTGACGACACTAGTTCCACCGCTGCCAACAGAGGGCGTGTTGGAAATCCCGTATATGGCGTTTTCCACAGAGTATACTGGACAGTGTGCTGCTACTGACGACACGAGTTCCACCACTGCCAACAGAGGGCGCATTTGAAATCCCGTATATGGCGTTTTACACAGAGAATACAGCATGTTGTGCTGCTACTGACAATACTAGTTCCACCACTGCCAACAGAGGCCGCATTGGAAATCCTGCATATGGCCTTTTCCATAGAGAATACTGCACAGTGTGCTGCTACTGACGACACTGGTTCCACCGCTGCAAACAGAGGGTGCATTGGAAATCCTGTATACAGCCTTTTTCATAGAGAATACTGCATGGTGTGCTGCTACTGACGACACTAGTTCCACCACTGCCAACAGAGGGCGGGTTGGCACTGGAAATCCTCTATGCAGCCTTTTTAGCAGAACATGCTGCATAATGTGCTATTACTATTAGTACTATTCAGAACAATATGTAAAGTGCGACGGCCGGCAGCTGTGGTTGTGTAGGCAAGTTAAATATGAAATCACTACAGGCAAGTATAGAGAAGGAAGGCAAGAGATAGAGTGTGCAGAAGGAACCAGAAGGAGCTTGCTTAGTTTATTATATATATAGCTTTTAGAATCCAATATGGTGGTGGTCACATGGGTTGATCCACCAATCAGAGTTCAATCTGTTGTATCCAAGGCCTGGTTATGCTGGCTACAGTGCCTTGTGGTGGCCATAAACAACACCATGGGGGGAGGGGGTATGTGTGGTGACTCCTCCAAAGACTATCTAGGAAGTGACACTCCTCCAAAGACTATTTTACTATACAATTTCTATACCTAATGAGTAATAGTTTACCAATTCCACATATCCCTCACATGCCTTTGGATTTTATATATCACCATTTACCATTATATAGACAAGTTGCAATTTATTATAGTAGTTTTCACATATATCCTCATGCCATTAGAGCGGACAATTTTACAAATAGGTTTGGTGGTTATTAGGATCCATTACGAGGGTAGTGCAAGGATTGCTTTGCACAGCGTCAGGATAATCTCAATGAATGGGATATCGGGTCATGGTGTCAGTGCCAGGTCTCCCAGTGGGGAAGGACTATTCAAGTCGGCATGAGTGCTCACTGTTACCAATCGGTATTCATCCTGATATGATGAACATAGATGGTGCTAGGACGTAATCCCCCCGAAACCCCAAATAAGCTCATCAACTTATATATATCTATAATTTAGTAAAAATCCTCCGGTGCAAGTGGCGGTTTGGTGCCCCCGGTAGGGAGCAGGACCGCCTGTGGCAGCGCCACCAGTCACGAGCATCGAGTGGAGGAGGCAATATGCAGATTAATTGGTACAATTCATAATAATTCCATTTGGACCTTTATATTCGCATAATACGCTATGCATCGTATACATAATCGATTTATATTATAAATCCTATATAATCTAACTCCGTTATATGTATACATGTATTTATATAACGAAGTGAAATTAACTGAGATCTCGATTGGATGTTGCCCAATACAGAGGCTCTGTATTCTATTATCAGCTATGGGAGTTTGGTGTATCGAGGATCTCACCCAGATCAACCTAAGCACCATTTGCTCCTATTGGCTACCCAAGCAATTCCGCCCAGCCAATGAAAACCCTCCTTCCACACATCTGCGAGGTTCCAATGACACTTCCGCGACTACCAGGAAATCTAGCTTAATATATTGTCTAACCAGGCTTCCCCGCCTTTGCAAACCCTATATTATAGAGTTATATAAAAAAATACTCCGGTGGGACTGACACTGAGATGACGCGATCTGAAGGTGGCGCTACTGGGGCAGTTTTGGGTCTTACGGAGTATAACAATATACGAATTCCTTCCATATCTTTACTCTCATAATTCGTTATGCATCACATACATATCTTTGTTACATATCTTGTAGAAATATATCTTCTCTGACAGGTTAGAATATATATATAGCTCACCGAATAAACGTTAAAACATTGTGTACAAACAGTTGGGGTTTTACGTCCTAGGAACATCCATGGTCATAACAGGATGAATACTGGCTTGTGCGGTGCGCACCCATAGTAACTTAATAGTGCTGCCTCACTGGGATATCAGTCTGCTGGCACCATGACCCGATAACCCATTCAGTCACATTATCCTGACACTAAGCTAACCAGTCCCTTTTCTCTCCTAGTCAATCCAAGCGTCAGGCTAGGTAGCCGCACATATCAATTTTGTAAGTCATTGTTTTTACTCGGCATGGATTCAAACCCCTGAATTTCTGCATGGGAAGTCAGGACTCACACCAATTCTGCAACTGCATATGGTCTCTGCATGTGGAAATAACTATCATTAGCCATGGCATAGAAGTGTACATGTGTAGATATGATATTTACTTCAATGAAAGGATTCATACTTCACATGGGTGGTGAGTAAGTAAGACGTAGTTAAAACATAATGTCTCCCACCAAAGTTTCACGGGCGCCGACATCATTTAATTTTTTAAATTTATTTATTATTTTTTTATTGAGGCTGTATTTATACTGTCCATAGCATGTAAGCCCGGTTAACCAGGCTTGTTTTCAATGCTGGCCAGCTGTAGTGTTTGTGTTGTCTTACCAAGCAGTAGCTGCTGATAAGTTATTTGATTGTCTGCATTTCAGTAGCAGATAGGTCTGTTGGTACGTTTAGTAGCCTATGTTAGTTTTTTTGGGCCCTCTTGGCATTGAAATTTTGTTCTATTCTTATTACTATGTCAGTTGTTTTCTTAAGGTTCTATGTTAGTGTTTTGGAGTTTTCTTGGGAAGAGTTTTCCACTTTTTTCTACTTAATTCTATACTAGCCTATTTTATTTACATGTCCATAGGCCTGTATGTAATAGGTGGTTGAATTATGTTTGTTTGAATTTGATTTGATTTATATTGTTGTTGGAATCATAGATCTCGAGTCAATTGAATTTTCCAAAATAGTTCACGGATGGTCAGTAAAACACCACAAACAATGTTTATTGAATCAGGGCCACCTCCAACTAAGCCTGATCGATTGGCTGGCAGCCAGTCTTCTGAGGGCTCGGTCCTCTCTCCACGGTCCAAACTGGGTGGCTGAGGCTGGTTTGCCTACAGCTGGGGGTGTACACGAGTGTTGGCACAGAACTGGGAGTGTACACAACTGTTGACATACATCTGGGGGTGTTCTAATGTGTTGACAAACCTGGGGGGGGGGTAAAAATGTGTTCACACACCTGGGGTGTACTAATGTGGTGACACATATCTGGAGGTGTATTAATCTGTTTACACACACCTGGGGTGTACTAATGTGGTGACAGCCAGCTAGAGGTGTACTAACGTGTTTACACACACCTGGGGGTGTACTAATGTGGGGACACACATCTCTAGGTGTACTAATCTGTTTACACACACCTGTGGGTGTACTAATGTGGTGACACATATCTGGAGGTGTATTAATCTGTTTACACACAGCTGGGGTGTACTAATGTGGTGACACACAGCTAGAGGTGTACTAATCTGTTTACACCCACCTGGTGGTGTACTAATGTGCTGACACATACCTGGGGGTGTATTAAATTGTTTGCATCCATCTGGAGTGTATACAAGTGTTTAGACACACCTGGGTGTACTAAACTGTTGGCACATATCTGGGGGTGTAGTAATGTGTTGATACACAGCTGGGGGTATACTAAAGTGTTGCCACACTGCTGGGTGGGTACAAATGTATTGACAAACAACTGGGTGGGTGTACTAAATTATTGACACCCATCTAAGGGCGTACTAAATTGTTGACACACGGGTGGGGGGTACTAAATTGTTGACACACAGCTGGGGTATACTAAACTGTTGACACATAGATGTTTTTTTTTTTTTACTAAATTGTTGAGGCACAGCTGGGGTTTACTAAAGTACAGTTTACTACATAGGGCATGTTTCTTCTAATCTTTGTCGGTAAAGTTTAATAGTTCAATGATTTTGAGTTTCTGCCAACTATGCATTATCACGAGCATAATCACGTATGCTTAAAACAAACACAATGTTGTGTCATCGTCTAACTCAACTGGAAGACGTTAAGCCCTGGTCACATACACGTTAATGAACGTAGTTGAACGTAGGATAGATTAATGTGGGTCAAACGTGGTGTAATTACCTTAAGCCCTGGTCACATACACGTCAGTGGACGTATGCTAGAGTATGCTAGAGTAGGCTAGAGCATGCTAGAGTATGCTATAGTACGTTATCATCACGGAGGCTATGTCTGCCTCAAACATACCTCTCTTTTGAACATGTCCCAAGCTTAAATCGGAACTCATGGCCCACACACATTCTTATCATGTTCTCATCACGGAGAAGTATGGATGCCGGTACATTGTACTAGATTCAAATACGTTCAACTACGTTAGCCTCCACTACGGTCAACTACGTCCACTAACGTGTATGTGAACTGGCCTTTAAATTACTGTGAAAATAGTTAATGGTGCTGTCACATTATGATGCTTCTCGCCAACGCGCGTCGACTTATGTGATTTTTTGGCGCAACGTCGGGATACCTCAGGAAGCGTTACGCGCACGTTAGGCACGCGTTGGTATTCGGTGATGAACGGCAATGGTCGGCGAGGGTCGGCAGCGCGCATCAGGGTATCGGTGAAGTTTTGTGCTTGCGCAAAACTTTCGACGTGCGACAACGCACGGGTGCCAACATTATGGCGATGTTAGGAGCACGTCAAGATACGTTGCACGCGCTGGAATAACGTTATGGGAATGCTAGGTACACGCCGCGCGCGTGTGAGGGTCGTTCCCACACGTTGCGCCAAACTGTTGCTTTGTTTGTTTATTGTTGTTTTACGTCCTAGAAACATCTAAGGTCATATCAGGATGCCACGCCAAACTTTTTTGTTATTTTTCTCTCAACGTCGGCCGCACGCTACCAGTACGTTGCACTGACGTCGAAAGGCTTGACGGGTCTCGACGATTAAAAGTGATTTTGAGCGTTGGCGGCGCGCCAGTTAGAAGTGTCGTAATGTGACAGGGCCATTAGGTACCTCAGGTTTGGGTACGGATAAATACGTTATGGCACGCACCTTAAATGTTGACACACTGTCCTCAATAAGCAATGCCGAGATGATAACAATAGTATTTATGAATAATCAATAAGCTCTTCAGTTAAATAGCATTTTATAATCCCCACAGCGGCAATGCTCGTTTTATTAATTTACGATTTTGTCCTAAATCAATGCACATTGCCATTTGAAGAGTCAACGTAGTGCTAGGCTTACGTTCAGTTTCCACTTAATTGAGACATTTAATTGTGGTGACAGTCGAGTCATTGATTGCAATCCATTTTACGTGTGCTATTCCAGTTGCATAGTCCTATGGTTTTGAATTTCTATAATTTTCTGAGATAAAGATTGCCAAAACTCTAATCCCATAGGATTCAACAGTGATAGGTTAAATTTACTTAGTGTGCCTTTCTCTATGGCAACAACTACTTAATACGAGACCAGACGGGATGCCGGAATGCAAAATACTTATCTACATTTTAAGCTAAATATCCAACTGAGATACTGGTGCAGTCATATCAGGGCGGGTACCGACTTGTGACAGTGCGCACTCATGGCAACATTATAGTGCTGTCCCACTGGGAAACCAGGCCACCGACACCATGACCCGATATCCCACTCAGTCACATTATCCTGACACTGAGCCAACCAGTTCTTACCCTATCCTAATAATGCCGAGCGCCAGGCTAAGAAGCAACAAGTATCAATTTTTAAGTCATTGGTTTGACTCGACCAGGGTTCGAACCCACGACCCCACGATCTACCAGCACGGGAGTCGACGCTCTAACTCAATAGGCCATCCCGTCTGGTTTCTCATGCAGAAGGTCGGAAGTTAAAATACCGGCCGAGTCAAACCAATCACTTACAAAATTTATAATTGTCACTACATAGGCTGGCAGAAGGTATTACTTGGATAGGGCAAGGATTGGAGTATCAGGACTGAGTGGGAAATCAGGTCATGGTGACTCAATATCCTGGCCTCCCAGTGGGGAAGCATTATCATTTTTACAAGAGTGCACACTGTCACACATCGCTGCCCACCCTGATTTGACCTTAGATGTTGCCAGTATGTAAAACCTCAACAAACAACAAGAAACAAACAACGTTTAAAAGTAACCCACGTGAGTGTTTTTCTTGAATAGTACAAACTCTCAAAACAAGCAGTTTTCTATTTACCATACCTCCCCCCCTCCCAACTGGGAAATAAACAGCTCTCCAGGGAACAGGGCCTGGCAGTAATTTAGGGATCGATCCGTTTGTTTCGTTTTTATAAGTGATTTTGCATGGAAAGGGGATCTGGGGGTTCATGGCTGTAATCCTGTAATCCAAGCGTACCGGAAACACGTGGTCGTTCATTCCAGTGCGCGGTGGTTGCCGGGAACCAGCTGTGTAATTACTGGTCCCGACTTACTAAGTCGAGTCAGAGAAGTTTTCTTTTGGTCTGTTAACTGCAGTCAATCTTGGTGTGGGAGACTTTGTCAGGGATAGCGCTGATATAGGAAGGCAGAAAAATGAGATAGTTGGTTTTAGTGAACTCTGGCTTGAAGCCCAAAAGGCCTCTTCATTCATCAAAGTAAAATATTTCAGTAAGTGAGGCGGTGTGAGGGATTAGTGGGGTCGCAAGCGATCTTCACACGAATTGTGTTTGTAGTATCAGCAGCATGTGCACCGTTGAGCAAGTCATATATGGTCATTGTCATACATCAAGCAGTCGTGAAGACAGATGGAATGAACGCACTGATGAAGGGATGAGGCACACGCACAACCAAATTCAGAAAGGCTACCTGTCTGGATACTTAGTGTAGTGCCACCTGAATGTTTACATCTTGGTGATTGGAGGCTGACCTAATAAACCACTTCTACTGAGTTGCTTGTTGGGGTCACATATTGGGGGCATTCAACTGGGCCCTTTCTATCCACAACTTTACGGATGGAACGGATGGAGCCACATACACACATCCGAATCATCGGTATATGAACCCACTTCCGGTCCCAGTCAAATAGGAATTTGTTTGGAAATATTTTGATATTTGGATAGAGATGCCCAGTCGAATGCCCCCATTAACACATGGTGCCCGGAGTAAAAAGCTGATAATAATGGCAGATCACAAGCTACAACAACCAGGATATCTTAAGCTGAAAGAGGAGAATCTACCAGATCATTGGGAAAAGTGGAGGAATCAACTCAACTGGTATTTTGTGGCAGCAGAGATGCCAGAGGATGCAGATAAGAGGAGGGTTGCAATACTACTCACAAATGGTGGCCCAGATGCGATGGAAGTATTTGAAACATTAGAATATCAAGAGGGTGAGTCGGAGGATGATAACAAATGCATAATAACAAAGTTTGATGAATTGTGTCAACCACAAAAGAACATCACATATGAAAGATACAAGTTCTGGAGCAGGGGCCAAGAAGCTGGTGAGACATTGGATGCATTTGTGACAAACTAGTACATGATATGTTAGTTCTGGGCATCTCAGATGCACTTATGTGTGAAATGTTAAGGGATAGGAATCTAACACTGAGGTCAGCACGGCATCATGGAGGACCACCATGACATCGGCTGACAGAGTCACCCTTCTTGCCAGGACTTTCTCCCAGAACTCATCTGGGTAAAACTGCCTTCCGGCATTTGCGCAGATGAAGTTGCACCTGGAATGACATTCTATAAATTTCAAATCTAATAACACTGAGCACTACAATAGTTTCTTCACAATAGATGAATTAAAGCACCCTTTAAATAGATCGCACAACACTGCAATATGTCCAGACAAAATACACTACCAATTTTTAAAACACCTCCCACCAGCACCAGTAGAACTGCTTCTGCACCTTTTTAATAATATCTGGTGCATGGGAGACATCCCAACCTCCTGGCAAGAGGCCATCATTATTTCCATCCCCAAATTGGGGAAAGACGATAGCGAACCAGGGAACTACCACCCGATAGCGCTTACAAGTTGCATTTGTAAAACTTTCGAATGAATGATTAACGATCGCCTGGTCTGGATCCTGGAGTCGGAGCACCATCTGACCGACTTCCAGTGTGGTTTCAGGTGGGGCAGGAGTACCCTCGACCACTTGGTCTGATTGGAGTCATTCGTTTGAAATTTCTTCATAAACAAAGAACATGTTGTGTCCGTATTCTTAGTCCTTGAAAAGGCGTACAACACGACATGGAAGTACGGCATCCTGAAGGATTTGTTTAATATGGGGTTTAGAGGGCGCTTGCCCATTTTCATTTCTAAATTCTTTCAAACCGGAACTTTAGAGTTTGGGTCAATGCTACCCTCTCTGATCCTTTTGATCAGGAGATGGGAGTACCTCAGGGTAGCATTCTATCTGTTAGCCTTTTTGGCATTACAATTAACAATATAGTAAAATCCATGAAGAGTACTGTATCTTGCAGTCTATGTAGATGACTTTTTAATGTTATAAAGTTAAAAATATGAACCCAATAGAACGGCAGCTCCAATTAAACATAAAGGGCCTTTCCTCATGGGCAATGGAAAAAGGTTTTCGATTTTCCAAATCAAAAACTGTTTGAATTCATTTTTGTCTTTTATGGACTTTGCACCATGACTCTAATTTAACAATTGGAAATGATCCCATCAAAGTGGTCAAAGAGACCAAGTTTTTAGGAGTCATCTTTGACAACAAATTGTCTTTTATACCTCATATTAAGTATTTAAAGTCCAGATGCCTTAAGGGACTGGACATTATAAAAGTTCTAGCCCACACACAGTGGGAAGCAGACAGTACTGTCCTGCTCCATTTATATAGAACATTAATATGTTCAAATTGGACTATGGCTGTATTGTTTACGGTTCAGCCAGGAAATCATACATATCACAGTTAGACACTATACACCATCAAGGCCTTTGGCTGGCCCTGGGGGCATTTAGAACCTCGCCCGTCCAGAGCCTTTATGTCGAAGACAGAGAGTAGAAGGCTCAAACTGTCTATGCAATATATGATCAAATTAAAAGGAAATATTTTAAATCCTGCATATAGCTACATTTTTATACCACCATATGAACACCTCTATGAATCAAGGCCAACATACGTAAAGCTGTTAGGCCTCAGAATAAAGCCTCATTTGGAGGCCCTGAGGGCAAACCTACATAACATAGCACCCTCACAATATTCAGATGTTCCTCCCTGGCAGCTGAGGAGACCAAACATCATCCTCCAGCTGGCCATGTCGAAGAAATCTCAAACGCACCCACTTTCATATCATGAAAACTTTATCAATGTGCGAAGTGCTTTTAGCTCCCACCAAGCTGTTTATACTGATGGGTCAAAGACAGACAACAGAGTCTCTGCGGCAGCAATTGTCCACGGATGTGAAATAGGTATGCATATTCCAGATCAGAGTTCGATCTTTACTGCTGAGACACAAGCACTCCGACTCGGGTTAGAGTGCATCGAAACCTCAGCCAGTCATAAATTCATCATTTTCACTGACTCTTTTTCCTGCCTTCAGGCCTTAATCAATAGGAAACTGGACCACCCAATACTACTAAACTACTAAACTCTCTTTCAATAGCAAAATTTGACATTCGCCTATGTTGGGTACCCAGTCAATTGGGTATTCCAGGAAATGAGAGAGCAGATCAAGTGGCAACTCGAGCCCTGACTGCTCCTTTGGAACACTGTCATATTTCCCACTCTGATCTGAAACCTACCACTCAAAAATACATCTGGAACCTATGGCAGATCGAATGGGATGAACACCCAAACAACAAACTCCATAGAATTACCCCCTCCGTGAACGGACTGCCGCAGAGTCGCCTGGAAGGGCAACACGACCAGGTTGTTTTAACAAGATGGCATATTGGCCACTCGTGGCTAACACACGTTTTTCTGCTCAAGGGGGACCCTCCCACTGAATATATTGGATGTCAGTCCCCACTGACATTAACACACACTTTATTAAACTGTGTGGATTTCATGGCCCATGCGCCAACAAGTTTACACTGCAAACAGCATGCATGACCTTTTTACTAAAGTAACACAAGAAAACATTTTAGCCTTTTTGACCACCTCAGATAGGTTTTTAGACAAATTTCATCAGTGAATAATATTATCATTTAGAATTGTATTTAGCTTGACCAGAAACTATATGATTGTGAGTTTACAAATTTCATGAGTGTCCATTGACACAAAATTGATTGTATGCTTTTACATGGAAAAGCGATGGTTTGAACAAAAACAAACATTTCCCGGCGTGAATATTGCCTATGCTGCCAACACAGCGTAAAGCAACCACCAATCACTCAATCAACCCAGATGTTGTTGAAGAGTTGAAGCAAAAGTCTCAGCGCAGATTTGGGCAGATGTTTAAAAAATTGATAATGAATTCCATCAGGTCCAACTGCTGTGTAATGCTAGCTTTCCAGAGAACATATCAACTCATCCATACTGAATGGGCAGTTGTAGTGCTCCTTGCCATCAGAGGAAAAGTCCAAGAGCTATTGCTCTTGGCATTCCTTGATGGCCAGAATCCCCGGGAGGCAGTTTGGCAAAGACCAGATTCCAGCAAAGGCGCAAGCCAATTCTTCACTTATTTCATTGAGTGATGTGAGAATGGTACCATTGTGTTTCAAGTGCTGGACTACAGAAGAATCACTTCCCCTTTGTTTTATTCTTCTAGTCATCATACAGACTTTGCACACCGGTGTACACATGGTAATGCTGGAAACAAAACACCTCCAGCACTGCCTCTGCACTTCTTTGATTGTTGTGCAGGCACAAGCCCACAGAATTCTAAAAAGCGCCAGATTTTCAGCAGTCGTTATCCTGTGGAATCTACGCTAAGCTTTCTTTTGTTCCTTAATAGCCCCCCTACAGTCATCATCCAATCATGGAGGCGTCAGACGCTTGGGAGTCGCAGAGGTCTTCGGAACAGTTTTCTCTGCGATCGATCTTAGCATCTCAGTGAAGGATTCAATGTCACTGACATCTGGACTGAACTCCCGGCGTCATAGGGTCCGGAAGGTGGGCCAGTCAGGTTGACGCAGTTGCCAGCTCCTCCCTTGCTCTACAGGGGATGACCCCTCACAATTAAGAATAATTTGGAAATGGTTGCTCCCGCAGAGGTCATTCCAGACCCTCCACGAAAAGACCAGCATCAGCTCAGGTTATACAATGGCAGAGTATGCCCCTTAGCCCAGATGCAAATATGTGTATGAACCATCGTTCAATACACACAGCGCATGACCAGCCACAAAGTCCTCAACTCTCTTGCCTCTAGTGTTCCTGCTGCCCCCCCCCCCTGCAGTGGGTTGTGGCCATTAAAGTCACCCATAAGTAAATATGGGGACGGTAACTGGTCTAAAATGGGCATCCAATTCTTGTAGGGTGAGAACGGAGCTCGGAGGAACATAAATGGAACTGAGAGTTATAGTCTTATGTAGCACCAGACGGACAGCTACAGCCTGTAGTGTTATGTCTAACGCCACTGGCATACATACAATGTCACGGCTAACAAGGACGGAGGACCCGGCAGCATCTCCATCCAGTGCAAACTTGTTCAAATTGATGTAGCCCTTAAGACTACAACTCTTAGGTAAGTTTCTTGCAAACAAAAGCCAAGAGGGTTGAGGTTGCATCACATAAGAGAGAACTCCTCAATGCTGCCCTTGAAGCCTCTGCAATTCCATTGAATTAGAGAACCACCTGTCACTGTCATTTTGGAGCAGTGACAGGCATTCTCTCCCACTCCACTTAGGTTTGCGGGAGAGACTGTGGCCTCAATTAGTCGAGGCGTCATCCATCTCAGAAGAGGCCTCAGCTATCCCTATATCTTCCAGTGCCTGGAATTTGTTTTGTGTTTGGGACAGAGACCCTTTCGGGACTCTGCCTGAAACAACAATTTTTCTTTTTCTTTTTCGGATGACTCGGACTACGATCCGGAATCCTAGGTATTTGCACCCATGTTGTTTTCTTTGTCGGGTCAGTTGTAAGATGACGGACTGGGGGTACAACCTTGGGCTTCTCCCCAGACAACCATGTTAATTCAGTCTGGCAGTCGACTGACCTGTTTGTAGGCTTAACAACTGCAGCATAGCTCTTGGTGGTTGGTGAAAGTGTGTTACCTTCAACCATCCTCCAAGCTACTGGATAGCTCAGCCCATTCTCTGGCTTTGCATATTGAATTGTCTTTTCTTTTATCCAAACAGCACAATCTTTTTATGCGGTGATATGGTCACCCAGGCAATTGACACATTTTGCCTTGCTATGACACTCAGTGCCATCTTGAGCCTTCTGGCTGCATCGGAAACATGTTGTTTCATTACCACATGAATCCTTACCATGACCAAATTTCTGGCATCGGAAATAGCGGAACAGATTTGGTATGAACAAATCCACTGCAATGCTGAGGTATCCAATTTTCAGATTCTTGGGCGGAACCAGTGTATTAAATGTCAGGATATACGTGCCTGTTTTTATGGACTTGTTATCATTCTTAATAACTATTTGTCAAATGCTCAATACACATTGGGATTTACGTTCCTGTGCGATTTCATCCTCATTGCAATCATCCAAATCTCTAGTAGGATCACTCCCTTACTAGAGTTCAGTGTACAATGAGGAGAGGCTTTAATGGCGACGCCCACTTGCATTCTTGCACATACCAGATTGTAAGCAAGAGCCTTCTTCACTTATTCCATAAGAATATGGCCAGACTGCAGTATTTTTATGTCTTTCACTGAGACGGCAATTCCCATGATGCCTTTTTGTATGGCAAATGGGGAGAGCTTGTTGATTGACTTGTTAGATACACTAGATTCAAGCATTATGAATCTAGGCCAATTCGTCTTTGGATCAGAGTCTGAGTCCTGTTTTCGTCTATTTTCATCAATTTTTTTTTTTTTTGGTTAGCCATATCTTGGTTTAAGCTTCACCGTCCTTGCTCCCCACGCACCTTGGAGCCCATCAAGGGGATGTACAGAGCTGCAGTATCCGGCAGGTGCACACCAGGGATACAAGGATGTAAGGCCCTAATTAAAAGCGCTAACAATTACTAGATTGACCCTAGCCATCGCCTTCTAGGGATATCGGAGAAAGACTGCTTTACAAACTACCGCGTTTAAGTCTTGCTCTTTTTTGTTTTTTCCCCCAAAGAACACAGTTTCTTTAAGCTATCCTAAGGCTTGGCATCATCAATCAATCAATAGTTCCATCCTCTAGTCGAGGGTTGGATGCAATGGTTCTCCACTTGTCCCGATGTTGTGCTGTTCTGATAGACTGTGAATAATTCAAGCCTGTCCACTGTGAAATATTTGTAAACCATGATGTTCTTGGTCTCCCTCTCCCTCTGCTGCCATTCACCTTCCCTTCCAACAATGTACGGTATATTGAACTCTGACGAATGATGTGGCCAAAATAAATAAGTTTCTTTGTCTGTATAGTGGCAAACAAGCTTTTCGTATTTTTAATTTTTCTGAGAACTTCTTTGTTGGTGATCTTCTTTGTCCATGATATTTTCATCATCCTTCGATAAGTCCACATCTCAAATGCTGCTAAACGTTTGTACATTTTCTTAGAGATTGTCCATGTCTCTGCCCCATACATTAGAGTAGACCACACATAACACTGAAGAATACGCTTCCTTGTTTGTATTAATATCTTACTGATTGTTAACACTCTATACATTTTGGAGAATGTTGTTCGGGCTATTGTTATCCTTCTTTTAATTTCTTCCTCACATCTCCCATCATTTGTAATCTTTTGTCCGAGATATATGAATTCGGATACTTGTTCTATGTTTGTGCCATCTATGGTTATATTGACATTTGGTTTATCTGTCTTTTTACTTATAACCATTGTTTTGGTCTTCCTGGCATTCATCTTCATGTTGAATAGTATTCCAGCTTTATTGATTCTATTCACTATATCTTGTAGGTTTTTCTCACTGTCTGCTAGTATTACACTGTCATCGGCATATCTAAGATTGTTGATGTTCATGCCACCTATTGTCACTCCCTTGCAATCTTCAATGTGTCTGAAAATCATCTCTGTGTACAGGTTAAATAGACATGGTGACAATACACACCCCTGTCGAACTCCTCGTTTAATCATAACTTCATCCGATAGGCCCTGCTCCATTTTTATAAATGCACGTTGTGTCCAGTATAAGTTCACAATTAGTTTAATGTCTTTGCCATTGACACCAATATCTTGTAAACATTTGATTAACAGTTCATGATTGACTCGGTCGAAGGCCTTCTCATAGTCAATAAAGCAGGCATAAACATCCTGGTTCACTTCACAATAACGTTCGCAAATCATTCTCATATTGAAAATCCCTTCACGTGTACCTCTTCCAGATATAAACCCACTTTGTACGTTACTGATTTGTTCTTCAATTTTCTGTCTGTTTCTCAGTAAAATTATTTTCAGGATCATCTTCAACATATGACTCATCAGGCTTAGTGTTCTGTACTCAGTACACAATGTTGGTTTTAGCTTCTTTGGGAGTCGCACAAATATGGATTCATTCATATTCAATGGTATAAATCCAGTCTCATAGATGTCAGTTACTAGCTTATGAATGATTTGAATCCCCACTTCATCTAGTCCTTTTAGTCCTGTAAAAATACACGGATTTTCGGTTAAGAATTATATATTGGCAGAGAGTATTATTATTCTTGGACGACGAAGTGGGAACCAGGTTATGTAAACTGAAGGTAATAGAATCCCACTCCCATTGTGCATGATACTGAGTGAGGTAAATTATATGTTATATATGATGAGTGGAGTTAATGAAAATGTACATGATACTGGGTGATGTAAACGATCTGTTATATATGATCTTTGGAGTTAATGAAAAGATTTCCTTTACAAGAGACAGTACATGATTATGGACATGTTTCTCTATGTGTTCATAAAGAATACAATTGGAGGAAAAGAACAATTTTAATATATAGATCTATATACATATCTGTAACTGTATGCAACATCCTGTCCACCCAGGACCACCTACTGACCCACCTGCCTAATTTGCATATGCATAGAGTGCACCACCCGCCGCTGGTTTGAGTGACAGCCCCCACTGGGGGTGTTCACCCACCCAGGCTGTGGGGCGTGTCTGATTGGCTGGCTAGGGAATGTCCGGTCACCTGACTCCCTTGGCCTATCCTGACCACACACTAGTCTCAATTAAGTAATTATTCAAAATTCTGCTTCTGAGACACTGAAGAGAATCACTCTCATCCTGGCGCTTGAGTGAGACAGACCAACTTCTGAGCAGGACCCCAGACACTCTGTCTGATGCTATCCAAATTCATCTATTGCAATTGAGTGTATCCACAGCCATAGGACTCCTGTCCCATGGGTTGTGGGCACTGTTTCAGTATACAGGCTAAAGTGACAATGAGACATAGTGTGGGCAGTATATGAGGAGTACAGGTGCTAGGTCACATGTAAGGGGGATGACAGGAGTTGCTGCCAATAAAGCACAACTTATTCACTGTTCATCCTTGTGACTAGTTTTCCTTCCTCTTTCCAGACATGGTTAAATTGATTAGGCTGATTGCATCACAGGTGAAATGAAGGGGGAGAGTTTTGTAATTACATAGGGTGCTCACAGCGGCAGAGCATCCGTGTTTTTATAAGCCGATTGATTGGACCGAGCCAGTCCAACCTCTCGGCTAGGTGAAGTAGGGGCCAAAGTTTGGTTTGCAGGGAGCCTTAGCTCTCTGAAAACCTCATGCACCAGGATCCCTTCTTCCACTGACACAAGCCGTGACTCCCGGCAAACAAGTCACCCCATTTGTCGCCTTTTACAATCTGCAAAGGGGTGCAAGGGTTCTACCCCGGTTCCCCACAGGGGTGTACATTTAAACGGACACGTTGTGTTCCGGGCAGTTCACCCTCTGAAGTACCTAAGCAAAGAGAGTTGCTTGCAGATGCCATTTGTGTGTGCCTTTTAACTTTTATGTAGACAGGAGTTGCCGAATGAGCTGAGCGTCCGTTTCCTGTTTTAGTATGTCGGGGGATTCGAACCCCCGGATTCGAACCCCCAGCCAAGTCAAAGCAATAATTCAGTGTGTGCATTGGTCGTATTGCTTGCATTGTGTTTGATTCACCGTTGGGTAAGATTTTCTCCCTCTCTCTCTCCCTTCTAGGCTCCTCCGTAACCCTGCCACTGCGTTTCGGGGTTATGTCTGTGGCACCCCTTGTGCCCCCCCCCCCACTCCCCCCATCGCCGCCTCCCTCTACCTTAGGGAACTGAGAGGGTTTGAAACATCTAGTTCATACTGAGCAGTCAGTGTGTGCATTAGTAACTATGCAGATTGTGGTTTGATTTGCTTCTCTGAAGAGTTTTATGGGCTGAGCGTTTAAGTAAAATACTAATTCGCCAAATTAAGTAGTTGTGGTGCATTGAGTTCAGACCCAACATTGAGTATGGAAATCATTTCGGTTGGCTGTCTATTAAGTTTTCTGTGGCCATAATCTGAACACAGGTAATATGCAATTTTAGCTAAGTGAGTGGCTGTGGTGCATCTATTCTTACCAAACATTCAGTGTGTGCATTAGTAATAGTATAGAGACAGTGTGCATTAGTACATATATAGTGTTCATTAGAATACAGATAATGTGTATTAGGATAGAGATGATGTAGATTAGTATTTTTTTTAAATTTTTTTTTTTTATTGAGGCTGTATTTATACTGTCCATAGCATATAAGCCCGGGTACCCAGGCTTGTTTTCAATGCTGGCCAGTTGTAGTGTTGGTGTTATCTTACCACACAGTGGCTGCTGATAAGGTATTTGTTTGCCTGCATTTCAGTAGCAGATAGATAATTGGTTAGTATGGTTAATAGCCTATGTTAGTTTTTTTGGATTTTCTTGGTATATATGTATTTATTTGTTCTACTCTTATTACTAGACTAGCCTACTCCTATTTACATGTCATAGGCTTGTACGTAGCTGTGTTTTGTGTTATCTGGCTACTTTTGGCATGGTTACCTTCCATTGGGCGTCCCGCTGGTGGGGATTTGTATATATGCATATAAAGTAAAACCTCTCTAAATCAACCGAGCATGGCGCCAACTTTAAATGGTCCATTTAGGGAAGTGATATTACATGGGCGATCGCTTGGGACCCAAATAAAGCGATCGATATAGGAGAGTGGTCGAGCTGTGGAGCTGGTCGGTTAGAGAGGATTTACTGAATACATATATATGTATACACACATATATATATACACACATACACAATGCTATCGCAACGTGCGTTCGGGCCTGTTTGTGTATGTCTCTGTGTCTATGTGTCTCTGTGTGTGTCTCTGTGTGTGTCTCTGTGTGTGTCTCTGTCTGTGTATCTGTTTGTGTCTCTGTCTGTGTCTCTGTCTGTGTATTTGTATTTGTCTCTGTATGTGTCTCTGTCTGTGTCTAGGTTTGTGTATGTGTCTCTGTATGTGTATATGTATGTGTCTCTGTCTGGGTCTATGTATGTGTCTCTGTGTGTGTCTCTGTGTCTGTGTGTGTGTCAATGTGTATCTGTGTGTCTGAGTCTGTTTGAGTGTCTCTGTGTCTGTGTGTGTATGTATTTGTGTCTCTGTGTCTCTCTGTGTGTGTCTCTGTGTCACTGTGTATATGTGTGTATCTCTGTGTGTCTATGTCTCCGTGTCTCAGAGAGAGAGACAGAGATACAGACACAGACACATACAGAGACACAGACATAGACACAGACACAGACAGAGACACAGACACATACAGAGACACAAACAGAGACACATACAGAGACACCAACAGAGACATAGACACAGACACAGACACATAGGAGAGACACAGACAGAGAAACAGACAGAGACACATACACATACAGAGACACAAACAGAGACACAGACAGAGAAACAGACAGAGACACAGACAGAGACATAGACAGAGACACAGACACATACACATACATAGACACAGACAGAGACACAGACAGAGACACAGACACACACAGATACACAAACAGAGACACACACAGACACACATACAGAGACACAGACAGAGACATAGACACAGACACAGACACATACAGAGACACATACAGAGATAGAGACACAGACAGAGACACAGACACATATAGACACAAACAGAGACACATACAGATACACAGACAGAGACAGAGACAGAGACATAGACACAGACACAGACACAGACAGAGACACATACAGAGACAGAGACACAGACAGAGACACAGACACATATAAACACAAACAGAGACACATACAGAGACACAGAGAGAGACACATACGGAGACACATACACATACAGAGCCACAAACAGAGACACAGACAGAGACACAGACAGAGGCACAGACAGAGACATATACACATACACAGACACAGACACATACAGAGACACAGACAGAGACACAGACAGAGACACAGACACACACACAGACACAAACAGAGACACATGCAGAGACACAGACACAGACACAGATATAGACACAGACACAGACACAGACACAGACACATGCAGAGACACAGACAGAAACACAGACAAATACACAGACAGAGACACAGACAGAGACACAGACACAGACACAGACACAGACAGAGACACATACAGAGACACAGACAGAGATACAGACAGAGACACAGACAGAGACACAGACAGAGATACAGACACAGACATAGACACAGACACAGACACAGACACATACAGAGACACATACAGACACACAAACAGAGACACAGACAGAGACACAGACAGAGACACAGACAGAGACACAGACAGGGACACAGACATAGACACAGACAGAGACACATACAGAGACACAGGCAGAGACACAGTCAGAGACACAGACAGAGACACAGACAGAGACACAGACACAGAGGACCAGACGGGATGGCCGAATGAGTTAGAGCGTCCGTCTCCGGTGCTGGTAGATCGTGGGGTCGTGGGTTCGAGTCCCACTCGAGTCAAACCAATGACTTTAAAATTGATACTTGTCGCTTCCTAGCCAGGTGCTCAGCATTATTAGGATAGGGCAAGGACTGGTGTGCTCAGTGTCAGGATAATGTGACTGAGTGGGATACCAGGGCATGGTGCCGGCGGCCTGGTTTCCCAGTGGGACAGCACTATAAAGTCGCCATGAGTGCGCACTGTCACAAGTCGGTACCCGTCCTGATATGACCTTAGATGTTGCTAGGACGTAAAACAACAAAAAAGAAACAAACAGACACAGAGAGAATGCGCCGATATACGGTATCACCACGTTGGCCGCGCACTAATAACGTGGTACTCACACGCTGCGCCAATGTCCAATTTCACCATATTTCCACTATCTTTAACGTTTCTTGACGCGCAAGATTTTATTTTCAACGCTGATGAGTCGCCGGGAGAAGCGTCGTAGTATGACAGGGCCTTTAGTATAGACATACATGCATTAGTATAGAGATGATGTGTGTAATATATTCGTCATGTTTTATAATGTGCATTAGTACAGAGATGACGTGCAGATTGTCTAGAAGATATATATCAGAGATATGACGGTCCCCTCCGTCATATCTCAGCTTTACGACGTTAATGGTTGGGATGGGACACGATCTTGATGTGCAGCCTCTGACATTGCTTGTGGGATGCGATGTGTTCATATATATACATGCATTATCATACGTAGATTAGAGAACAGTTCACAAGCGTAAATGATATGTAGAATAAGCTGGAGTTGGTGCGGAGTCGACAGGAAATGGCGCCTGAGAGAGCTTGCCTTCGGAGAGATACGGATCTGATGTCACTAACTGGGCGTGAGTTTCGTTGACTTTCCAGCAGACGCCATCTTTGATTCAATTATGTGGAAGTGGACACGTGTACGCTAAACAAATGAGATGGTTGGTTGTTGGAGTTTTACATCCTGGCAATATCTAAGGTCATAGCAGGACGGGTACCGACTTGTGACAGTGTGCACGCATGTCAACTGTATAGTGCTGCCCCGCTGGGAAATCAGGCTGCTGGAACCATGACCCGAGATACCAATCACTCAAATCATCTTGACACTGAGCTCAACAGTCCTTGCTATATCCTATTAATGCCAAGCGCCTGGCTAGGAAGTGATAAGTATCAATTTTATAAGTCATTGGTTTGACTCAACCGGGAATCGAACTCCCGCCCTTCCGCATGCGTGGCATCAAATGGGAGCCTGCAGTTAGTGATCCGTGTACATTGTATATTGCATGCCATATATACGTGTATTATATATTATATATTATATATTTAGGCATATAATTTCGTAGAAATTAAAAGTAGGGCCTATATAGGTACGTGGAATTTAATACCTGTATTTCGAATATATCTGGGAATGTGCGCTGGGAGCCTGTCGGTGATACGTATATATAGGATGTATAATCTATTAACCAGATATACATAGGTGGAGTTTAGCCTTGATTTGTATTATTATTATGTAGTCGTTTGTATTATGTATAGTCGCCAGTTATTATGTCCAATCGCTGGCTTGCCTGCGTTTGCCCCGCATTGCCTAAATGACCGCCACCAGCGGACAATTCCGGCTAGTTGAAAACAAGAAAAACACAAATTATGACATATCTATCATAACTGTAGTCTTGCACTGTAAAATTGGACCTGACATTTAGCTCATGTAAAACATGAAGGCAGGTGTCAAGCTCAACAAGTGAATCACTCACATTGAAAATGTATAACATCAGATGCAAAGCAGAGGTGTGGCAGCTTTCTTAGACTATTTCTGGGTCCTGCACTGAGTGTAAATGCGTCATAGGCCTGAGAATGGATTGGATTTGGTATATAATGCTGCAGTCACACTACGACGCTTCTCGCCGGCGTGCCGCCAACGCGCAAACTAATTTGTACACGTCGAGACACGTCCAACTTTTCGGCGTTTTGGGAAAAACTTAGACGTCAGGGCAGCGTATTAGTAGCGCGCAGCCAACGTGTGTCGACGCGTGGCGAAAAAAAAAAAGAAAGTTTGGCGCGACGTCTTCATATGACCTTAGATATTGCTAGGGCGTAAAACAACAACGCCCCAGTTTGGCGCGACGTGTGCGAACGATCCTCCCGCGCGCGCGGCGTCTGCCTAGCGTTCGCATAACGTTATTCCAGCGATGTCGACGTGCTTCTGATGTCGCCATAATATTGGCACCAGCGCGTTGACGCGCGTTGTCGCTCGTCGAAAGTTTTGTGCAAGCACAATAACTGTCAACGCGCCCTGCCGCGCGCCGACTGACGATCCTCGTATTTGACTGCAGCAGCATTATGGAACCAGAGTGCCACAACACACTGCATCACTACACTAATACCCCAGTCACACGAGAGACAGAGCGTTCGCCGCCACCTCCCTACGCCCACAAGGACCCCAACCACCCAGCGTTCCATGATACATTGATTTCAAACACGTTTTTTAGGCGTGATGTCGCTCGATGTCGGCGCGATGTCGGCACGATGTCGGCACGATTTGTCGCGCGGATGTCGTCGCCGACCACACTGTGACATGCGGGATCCCCCCTGGGGTTACCCCCCCCGGAGGGGCCGGCCCGGGTGGGCGCCGGCGTGGGGCCGGGCCCCTGGGGGGGGGCCCCGTTCCCCAATTTTAAATGGGGGGGGGCCGGCCCGGCCCCGGGGCCCAAAGGGGGGTGGCCGTGCGGGGAAGGCGGGGGCAACCTCCTTTGCGGCCCCAAACGCGAAAGGGGGGGACCCGGGAGGTTTTTTCCCGCCTTTTCACCCCGCCGCACCCTTTCCGGGCGTGGGAAAAGGGCCCCGGCTCAGGGTTTGGCCCAAATTTTGGTCACTGTTTGGTACAAATGGGGGAATATTAGGGAACATGTAAAGGGGTTCTTTTTCTATGCCCGGAAAAATAGGGGGAAAGGGGGGGATCCGGGCCCGGCTCGGGGCGGGGCCCCCCTGTTTGGAGGGGGTTTTTCCGGTCTTCTGGGGGGCGGTTTCCCCCGGGGCCTGTTTGGGGGCCCGGGCCCCCGGCCCTTTTGGGGAAAACCGGATTCTCTGCCGCCCCGCTGGAAGCGGATTTCCAGCATGCTGGAGGTGAGGTTCCCGGCCTGCTAGAGGTCAGGCTCCCGGCCTGCTGGAGGACAGGCTCCCGGCCTGCTGGTGCCGGGTTTCCCGACCTATTGGACGCAGGACGTCCGCCCTGATGGGGTCGGGACCCCCCGGCCTGCTGGTAGCGGATTCCTGGCCCGATGGTGGCGGGGCTGCCGGCCTGCTGGACGGGGATTTCCGGCCTGATGGGGGCGGGGTTCCTGGCCTGCTGGACGCTGATTTCCGGCCTGATGGGTGCGGGGGTCCCGGCCTGCTGGACAGGGATTTCCGGCCTGATGGGTGCGGGGGTCCTGGCATGCTGGACGCGGATTACCGGTCTGATTGCAGGTGGGGGTCCCGGCTTGCTGGAAGCTGATTACCGGCCTGGTTGGCGCGGGGTCCCTGCCACTGGACGCTGATTTACCGTCGGATTGGCGGTCGGGGTTGAGGCGGGGTCCGAGCCGCTGGATGCTGATTACCAGCCGGTGGAGCGTGGGTCCCGGCCTGCTGGAACGCGGGAATTTCCGGGTGCTGATTGGGGCGGGGCCCAGCCTGCGGACGCGGATTACGGTCTGACCGGATCACTGGGGGGTCCCGGCCTGCTATGCGGATTACCGTTTGCTTGGAGGTGGGGCGTCCTCGGCCTGCTGATGCAGGGATTACCGGTCTGATTGGAGACGGGGGTCCTGGCCTGCTGGACCCCGATTACCGGTCTGATTGCAGGTGGGGGTCCCAGCCTGCTGGACGCTGATTACCGACCTGGTTCGAGGCGGGGGTCCCGGCCTGCTGGACGCGGATTACCGGTCCTGCTTGGAGAAGGGGCTTTCCCGGCCGTCCAGCTTGATGTCGGATTACCGGTGTTGCTGATTCCGAGGGACAAACCAGTTCACAGGGACACATCGCTTCCAGGCCCAATCGCGTCAAACATCGAACAGCAATCGTCACTTCTAACCTTATAAATTTAATATAATGTTTTTTATTGCTAAACATGTTTCATAATATGCTACACGCGATTTTTTCCTGTCGCTGGTTGGGAAGGTAGAGGGATTTCCGCTTTTGCTGTATTGTCGGTATGAAGACTGCTCCACTGGCATTGACAATGCCTGAGTTTGACGGAACCGCAGTGTAAAAAACGTTAGTTTTATCAAAATTAATAAATTCAAGAACCCAAACCTTTAAATATAATATAAATGTTTTTGGTAAACTGTATTCTATATGTGTACCAAGCGGATTTATTTCTAGAAGGTCTAGATTTGGGAGATCTTTTGCCTTTTCTGTCTGAAGATTTTGCTCCCGTGCCGTTAACAATGCATTTGAATGGAAGTGTCCCTGTGAAACTGGTGTCCCTCGGAATCCGCAACACTGGCCTTGTTGGAGGCGGGGGTCCCGGCCTGCTGGACGCGGATTACCGGCCTGGTTGGAGGTGGGGGATCCGGCTTGCTGGATGCGGATTACTGGTCTGGTTGGAGGCGGGGGACCCGGCCTGCTGGACGCGGATTACCGGTCTGATTGGAGGCGGGGCTCCCGGCCTGCTGGACGCGGATTACCGGCCTGGTTGGAGGCAGGGATCCCAGCCTGCTGGACGCGGATTACTGGTCTGATTGGAGGTGGGGCTCCCGGCCTGCTGGACGCGGATTACCGGTCTGGTTGGAGGTGGGGGACCCGGCCTACTGGACGCGGATTACCGGCGTGGTTGGAGGCGGGGGTCCCGGCCTGCTGGACGCGGATTACCGGCCTGGTTGGAGATGGGGGTCCCGGCCTGCTGGACGCGGATTACCGACCTGGTTGGAGGCGGGGGACCCGGCCTGCTGGACGCGGATTACCGGGCTGGTTGGAGGTGGGGGATCCGGCTTGCTGGATGCGGATTACTGATCTGGTTGGAGGCGGGGGACCCGGCCTGCTGGACGCGGATTACCGGCCTGGTTGGAGGTGGGGGACCCGGCCTACTGGACGCGGATTACCGGCCTGGTTGGAGGCGGGGGACCCGGCCTGCTGGACGCGGATTACCGGCCTGGTTGGAGGCGGGGCTCCCGGCCTGCTGGACGCGGATTACCGGTCTGATTGGAGGCGGGGGTCCCGGCCTGCTGGACGCGGATCACCGGTCTGATGGAGGCCGCGGTCCCACTCTGCTGGACCTGGAGCGCCGAGCCTTCTGAGCAAAGTTTTTGGGTTTCCTGAATTACGACCAATGAACCATTTTAGCAACATGCATACATGCACACATACACGGGACTCACGATTAGGGAAATATGGAATCATTTGCAGGGTATCCTAAACATCTGGGTAATATTAAAAATATTCATAATAACTACCATAATACAGGAATAACAATATCGAATAACTGCGGAAAGAGCAAATTACAAGGCATCTTATCCAACACGAATAATAATAGGAAACCACATTGGAATACATATATTCATAAATCTCATTAAAACCCATTGTACAATTTCCGATATTATGAGATATGGGATATATGAACTCTACTATTATAAATTGCAACTTGTCTATAAAATGGTAAATAGTATATAAAACCAAAAGGCATATGAGGGATATGTGGAGTTGGTATGCTATTACTCAAGAAGGATAGAAATTGTATAGTGAAATAGTATAGAGAGAGAGAGTGTCACTTCTTAGGTGGACAGTCTTTGAGAAGTTGCCTCACATACCCCCTCCCCTCTAGAGTTATTTATGGATCCCTGCCCCAGATACAGACCTAACCATGCCTTGGCAACAGGGATATTGAACCCTCATTGGTGGATAGAGGAATGCTTGTTAGGGATTGGAAGATTGGATCATGTGATCACCACCATCTTGTTCTGGAACCTATAAAAGTAATAAATGAGAGAGTCTCACTCTCCTACCTTTCACTCTTTATCTACTTTCCTTCCTTACCTGCATTGATTTCTTATTAGCCTGTCCACACCACTCACCGCCAGCCGTTGACTTTACACCATTCTGTTCGCAAAAAGAACAACAGGTGGTGACAGGTGAATATATCACACATCCACATCCAGTGGCCATCATTGGGTAGACTGCTAAAACCACAACCCATCTGCCAGTGTGTTTATTTAACTAAAGGTAAATGACACCATACATCATGATTTGTTCATATTCTTGGTTATTTCTTATTAACTATGATTATTGGAACAGATTAAGGTGGTGCCCACTAAAATGACTAATTCTGCAATACAAGCACCACAATCTTACAGGGAACATAATATTTCTTTATTTTAATGATATTTCAATTGAATAGTATGGACATAGTATTCGTGGGAATACTATCTTCTCCTCAGACACGGCAAAGAGCTTTCTAAGCCATTTCTAAAGATATATCTTGTGATATATTTTGTTCAATGTTAAATAAGTTGTAGAATGCGACAATTGTAGACTATCTTGGTTTGTCCATGCATCTTCTGAAACTGAGATGGCTTGATAATCCTAATAATACACTCCTAATAATCCACCTGATTATTATTAACCAATGAGCTCTGGGATAGGTCCCGACTGCTTCCGGTGCTGCGGGCCTAGAGGGATCTGGTGGCTACACCAACGGCGCCTTTTGATACTGTCGTGGGGGTGATGAAAATGGGAAATATTGTGCCTAGAGCGGGACTCGAACCCACATCTCTTTGCATTCCGGGCCAGTGTGCTAACACATTACACCACCTAGGCTCCCTGATATCAACACACTCCCCATGCCTACCTGTCTATGTGGTTACTTGCCTGAGAGGTCAGTGCAGACCACTACACTCGTCCCCCTGGAATTGTAAGTCTTGTAATGCTTACAATTACATACATACAGGCAATGCACTAACAGTACATACACAGGGTAGGTTCAACAACCATACAGCCCAAAGCTTGTACAGGATCCTGATCACGGCAACCAGTGTCATGGGGGTGATGAAAATGGGAAATATTGCGCCTAGAGCGGGACTCGAACCCACATCTCTTTGCATTCCGGGCCAGTGTGCTAACCATTACACCACCTAGGCTCCCTGATATCAACACACTCCCCATGCCTACCTGTCTATGTGGTTACTTGCCTGAGAGGTCAGTGCAGACCACTACAATACCAATGGGTCGCGGTACTCTAAATATACATACTTGCGCTAAATTGATCGATTTATTTGTTGGAGTTTTAATTGTTGGGGTTTTGCGTCCTAGCAACTAGCAATAGCTAAGGCGGCTATGCATTTTTGGCAGCGCGCACTCCTAGTTTTTGGTCAGTGCTGCCGCACTAGGAATCGGGCACGGATTTCGTGGGGTCGTGGGTTCGAAGCACGGTCGAGTCAAACCAATGACTTAAATATTGATACTTGTTGCTTCCTAGCCAGGCGCTTGGCATTATTAGGACAGGGCAAGGACTGGTGTGCTCAGTGTCAGGATAACGTGACTGAGTGGGATACCAGGTCATGATACCGACGGCCTGGTTTCCCAGTGGGACAGCACTATAAAGTTGCCATGAGTGCGCACTGTCACAAGTCGGTATCTGTCCTGATATGACCTTAGATGTTGCTAGGACATAAAACAAAAACAAACAAACAACCATGACCCGGTATCCCACTCTGTCATTATCCAGATACTGAACAAGCCTATCCTAGTAAGCCGAACACCAGGATAAGCAGCGACAAGCAATAATGGTAGAAGTCATTCGTTTAACTTAGTCGGGTTTCGAACCTGCGACCTCCGGCGCAGAAAGTCACTCATCTAATATAGTTGCTAGGATAATGTTCACTTCAATCTACATTAGAAACAAATACAGTACAACCTCTCTAACCACCTCCACAAATCGACCACTCCCCTCTATTTTTCGCTTTATTTGGGTCCCAACAATACCATTGTAACCATATTCTAACTCCCTAAACCGACCACCTCCCGAAATGGACCACTTAAAGTCGGTCCCAAGGTCAGTCGATTTAAAAAGGTTTGACTGTATATGACAATAATCCTACAAAGTTTGGTCATCAGCTGGCGTATGGTTGTAGGTTAAAGGTCATTTGAAGTTATACCGACCGACCCATGGGGAGGCTAAGGACTAACATGTGTACATATATACATAAACGATACCCATACTCATAGGTTAAAATCCAGCAAACGGAATGAGAAATAGCCCTAGGGCAGCCGCCATTTGCATACTCGTGTTGAATCGCATAATAATAAATAAATAATTCTCCGAGCGTTTATATGTATATGTCAATAGACTAGTTTATAATTCCAAACTTTCATGTTTATGCCAAATTGTTCTGTATTTCTATTAATTTAGTTTTGCACTGCATGAAGCGGCAAACTCCATAGAATGCAAACTCAATGGCCACGGGCATTTGTTTGGCTCTCGATGCCGTTTTTAGCATGCAGTCTATAGACAGTTTGGTAATTCTGACTAATGTGGGCGGGTCGGTCCTACACATTGGTTATTCATATTAGGAGCTATAATGAAGAATAGGACTGGGAGTGGCACCAACCCCATCTTCCGCCATACCGGTTGTAGCTGCGAACAGGCACGATGGGTTTCAGCTTCAGTCTTTCCTGAGGAAACAACAGAACTTGGAATGCCTACATTGCAACTGCTTTCCCATATCAAATGCTGGAAGCAATAGGTAGGTTGATTGCATCAGGGAGTACAGATAATGGTTCAGATGCTGGCTCCTAAATGGCAGACATGTGGGCTCGTGTCCCGCTGTAGTCGTGATCTTCCCGCTCGTTGCAACACACCATGGTAAAAGTAAATTGACTGTTATTTTTAAATACAATTTTTGTAGCAGATAGAAGCATAATAGCAACATAACCACATACTAGCATAATAATATAGCAGCGTAGACATACATTGAATTAAAGCTGTATGTTCCGATGAAAGCACCACATTTTTATATAGATGTATATCAAAATACTTATCTAGATTTGATCAAATTCACATACTGATGCAATTAGTAAGCAATTGTTGTTGCATAGAAGAGAATACTAAGTCAATTTAATAGAACCTGTTACTACTGAAATCTATGAAGTCAGGTATTTCACTTTTGACATGCATGCCACCATTAAGTTAGCATGTTATATCGCATACTCATATAACTGCAAGTAGCTGCAGATTTCTTATTTGTTCCGGAAACAAACATTGGCATTGTTAATTCACGCTGCGGTTTGTCCTCTTCCTACACCTTGCCCTGTTTCGCCCGAATGCTACTAGGGGGCGCGCCGGGCGCTGGTGCCTGAACGCCAGCACCAGCCGAGAAAGCATCGCTCGCTGGTGCCCTCCAGCACAGGCGGGCCGGTGACCAACGCCACCGACCGCACAGCCCAACACAACCCGATCATTCACGCACAGCGCTCATCAGCAGTTGGTTGAGGACGCTCTCACCTCACGACGCCACCAAGTGGACTGGGCCGCGTTCTCCATTCCCTTGTACTACATACTATACGCTGAATCCGCGTGGACATTGAACTCACTTACGTTTTTCTGGACAAAGGACCTGCTCGTTCTACTGGAGCTTAATCCTCATCCCCAACCTCAGTGTAAGCTTCAGCCTCATCTTCAACCTCCGTGTATGCCTGAAACCTCATCCTCAGCCTGAGACATCATCCTCAGCCTGAGACCTCATCCTCACCGTCAGCCTGAGCCTCAACCTCACCGGCAGCCTGAGCCTCAACCTCACCGTCAGCCTCAGCCTCAACCTCACCGTCAGCTTTAGCCTCAACCTCACCATCAGCCTGAGCCTCAAGCCTCAGCCTCAACCTCAAGCTTCAGGCTAAGCCTCAACCTCAACATCATCATCAGCCTCGGGCAGCAGCCTCAGCGTAAGGTTAAGGGCTCAGCCTCCAGCCTAAGCCTCAAGCCCCAGCCTCAGCTTCAAGTCTAAGCCCCAGCCTTAGCCTGGAGCCCCAGCATCAGCCTCAAGCCTCAGGCTTCAGCTTCAGCTTAAGCCTCAAGCCCCAGCCTCAGCCTTAGGCTTCAGCCTCACGATTCAGCATCCAGCCTCAGGCCTCAGCCTCAACCTTAATCATAATCCTCAGCCCCCGATCACAGACTCAATCTCCGGCCTCATCCTTAGCCTCAGCCTCTGCCTTACCCTCAAATTGCAGCCTCAGCCTCACGTCAGCCTCACATCAGCCTCAAACCTCACCTCCCTCAAGTACAATCGGGAACTAGCTGCGAACTAACTCCTGCCCTTCCCCATCCACATTACCACACAGAAGTACAACTGGGAACTAGCTGTGACCTAACTCTCAAAGTAGCGAGAGTAACCCCCCTATCCGACCCACCTCACCTCACACACTCACAGTCATAACGTGTACACTCACAGTCAACGACAAAACACAGAGTTGGGCTACCTCCGACTCCTCTGACTCCCCCACCCCTGTCTCCCTCTGATCTCCTCTCCCTCCTCTCCTCCCTGCCTCTGTTCTCATTTTCTCTCCTCTTCTCTTCACCCCTCCCCTCCCCTGCCCTTCACTCCCATCTCATCTCATTCCCTGCCCTCCATTCTCCTCCCATCTCCTCGCATTCCCTCCCCTCTCCTGCACTCTCCTCCGCTCCCGCGCCCTCTCCGCATCGCTCCGCTCCCCTCCCATCTCCTCGCATTCCCTCCCCTCTTTTGTGCTCTACTCACCTCAACCGCCCTCTCCCCTTCCCTGTTCTTCCATATCCTTTCTCCTCCTCCCCCCCTACCCTCTCCTCCGCTCCCCTCTCTCCTTCCCTCCTCTCCCCTCCCCTCTCCTGCCCTCTTTGTCGCTCTCCCCGCTCCCTCCTCACCCCGCCCCTCCTCTGTTCTCTCCTCTCTCCTCCTCACCCCGCATCGCCTCCTCCTCTTCTTGTCTCCGCCCAATCACCGCCTTGCCCCGCATAACTTCCCCCTGGAGAGCATGACTGGGGTACATATGAAGGGACGCTGCTGATTGGTTGGATAATGCTGAGTTTCTCGTGTGCCTTATAAAGCACAGTTCCACCTTTAGTAACTGTACCGAACACTTACTGACTGTTGCTGTGTCTGAAATAAACAAGAACCATGGATCGCCTTCGTGGGATTAGGATCATCACACTGACTATGCATCTGTGTCTGTTCTGCAGTGGAGGTCTGAACGCTCAAGGTACGTTGATTTTCATGGCTGTAATTTTCCTGCGAATGGTTAGGGCCAATTATAGCAAATATCTTTGTTACATATACCTCTGCCTTTTGTTATAGAAAACACGGATTGCAATTGGATTCGGTCTATATATTATTTGGAGGGAGGGAGGAAAAGTCATGGAGGGTGATGGATTTGATTGATTGATGATGATTCAATGCTGTCTTGGCAGCAAGGGCCATATTCATAGTGAAACTTGGTAGCATTTTACGCTGTCAATGTTGTTACTTACATATATATGCCTACGTCGATATTAACACAACTAACTCAAATGGTCAGAATTGTGTCAAATGACAGCATAGATTATCTAAGAGCCAACGTTGAAGTGGCTAAATTTGTGTCACGTGATATCATAAATTAACTCACATGCAATTTTGAAGTGGCTAAGTTTGTGGTAGTCAGCTAAACTTAAATGTGCAGAATATAGCTAATATTACTTGACGTAGTATAGTCCCGTTGTTAGAAGATTGCAGAAAGTTGTTTGTCCTTTACATTGAGAAAACGGGCTCACATGTTATTTAGATTAAAACAGTGGTGGCACAAGGCCATTAAATCTACAGATGTGAGTAGTATATATGTGTATATGTGTTTTAGTATAAGTCAACACTGACACTGAATGCACATGGATAGTTGGTTGGTTCTTGGAGCCTTACGTCCTGGCAACATCTAAGGTCATATCAGGATGGTTACCGACTTGTGTCAGTGTGCACTCATGGCGACTTTATAGTTTTGTCCCACTGGGAAACCAGGCTACCAGCACCATGACCTGATATCCTGGCACTGAGCCAACCAGTCCTTGTCCTATCCTAACAATGCCGAGCATCTGGCTAGGAAGCGACAAGTAGAAATATTTAAGTCATTGGTTTGTCTCGACCAGGGTTCAAACCCGAAGGTTTGAATCTCATGATCCACCAATACGGGAGGCAGACACTCAACTCATTCGGCTGGTAGGATGCGTATATGGAGGGAGGTTCTTCATTGATTAAACATTTATGAGTGAGCCAAGGGTGGCCAATGCGGCATCGAGGCACAACTACGTGGTCCCGCTAATAGACAGCATGATGGATGTTGGCGTGTCAACATGGATAATTTACGAGCGCAAACACTTGCACTTTTTTCTTGGCACTACTTTCTCTCGAGCACTATTTCACACATGACACTCTCACTTACTTCAATCTCCTGCTTGAACTTGTTTGTGCCAGTCGTTTCACCCACCCACCCTCCCGACATTAATGGGGTAGGGGTTGAGGTGCTGGTTTCTGAGCTAGTCCTTCCTTGCCTCCTTCTCACACCTTTCTTGACTATAAACACTATCTCGACACTAAACAACATTTAACTATTCTTATCTCTAATCCCTAATCCATGTATGATACGATCTGACACTGATATGATGATACGACGTAAGACATTTCCCACTTATCCTGATACCATGTACCACGCTACTGACAATCCATTTCATGATCCGAGACACAATATCGATATGTTCTCCAGCCAAGATGCCTTGACCTGCCTGCAGGTTATGTTCTCCATTACATTTTTGTTTAAATCCATCTTCCTCTCTGTCTCCAGTTTGTTCGCGTGAGTAAATTATATGATCATGATTGTTCTTCACTGCATGGGGTAATGTTATGTAACTTGTGGTCATCCCATTCATGTTGCCATTTTGTTTGACAGACTGACTGGCCTCAGATTGCTGTGTGGGATCGACGTGGCGCAACATGACTGCTCAGCCCCATTTGTGCAGCTCGATCAGTTTGCTTGTTTCCATGGATACTGGCATGGCGTCTTTTTTAGCAAATCTTACAGTGGGTTGATGAGTTGTAGAAAAATAGGGCAGTAATATAATTGCATATGAGCCTGTCTCAAAAGGTGCTAAGCAATTTGGGACAACTCTTTGTCCATAGTATCAATCAACATACTATCTGCTTATGCATTTGCTCAGGATAAACTGATTTGTTTTTTACATGGTGTTTCATAATGACAATAGAATACATATTGATTTGAAGCAAATGTCCTTGAGGTTTCAGTGTGACCGTTTCTGTGGTGTTTTGTGTCAATGGTTACAATGGACAAAACAACAAAGAGCTTAGCACTTTTTGAGACAGGCTCATATATCACTTACGTGTCTTTAAGCTGCTTAGTCCGATTGCTTTGACTTTATTTCCCTTTTCCTTGATAAATATATTAATTTGATTCTCATAAGCTACCTTACTTTAGTTCGAAGTAACTATTATTTTAAATGGCTAAAGTTATGATATATTTTAACTTGAACCATGTAAAAATTAGTTTTGGGGAGCACACCAAAACTCTGATACCATAGGTGTTAGCAGTTACCAGTTATATTATTGAGTCAGTATTCCCTTATGTGTGGCAACAAATGCTCACCAAGTGCATCTCTATCTAGCTTAGATATGTAGAAAATATTCTAGATAATTGCTTTGGTTTTGAACATTTGATACTTCATCGGACTAGGCAATTAGCAATATCGATAATATCGATTATGATAGACCGCGGGCGTAGCCTTGGAGCATATTGCACAAGGGGTGCGTGGGTGTGTGGGTGGTTAGGTGTGTGGGTGGTTGGGTGTGTGGGTGGTTGGGTGTGTGGGTGGTTGGGTGTGTGGGTGGCTGGGTGTGTGGGTGGCTGGGTGTGTGGGTGGGTGGGTCTGGCAAAATTCTGAACATGCATTCTATGTAGCAGGCAGCGTTAAGTGACCAGTAGCTGACAACTGGTGAGTGCAGCTGGCGATAATTCCTTTACATGAGGGCCACTGGACTCCCTCCCTCCCTCTCTCCCTCCCTCTCTCCCTCCCTCCCTCCGTCCCTCCCTCCCTCAATGAACGTAAAGTTGGAACTTAAGGGCTGAGGTATTTCTAAATTCTAGATATGATATTCATTCCTACCTACAATAGCGGTGAATGACCCCCATGTCTAAATCAGAGCAGAAACTGCATTGGTATCAACTGTAAATAAAAGGTGGAGCTCCTGGTTCCAGCGGCTAGTGTTTATCTGCATTGAAGTACACTTGATGAACTAGGAGATAATGCACACACACACATACACACACAACCAGAGGGCGGCCACTGAATGTTCTACATGAATTAATATATTATTCACCTCAAAAGCAGCGGGCTGTGATAAATACTGTAGCAGTCCATACATGAGCCTCCCCACCATGTAATGGTGGCACAGACAACGCTTATTGCCTTTGCTCCTTCGCACCGGTAGGTGGCTCGTCCCTCTGCCTTGGCTAGCGCCCCCCCCCCCCCCCCCCCCATGCCCCACTGTGAGAAGTTACTTTCATCATGGCTGGACAATGGACATGGCACTTGTGATGTGTGTTCTGTGACAGGCGGAGGACACAATAAAACCATATAGTAGCGATTTGGAGTGTTCCCTTCTTCTGGGATGCACGACATCGACGTATGATTAATGGTCTATCACAATAAGTATTTGAGCAATATATTGACCTATTACTAGCATCAGATTACACAATCATGTGGTTATTTCAATAACCAAGCCGCGTCACGGATACAGTGCTATGGGAGTAAGTAAGCTATTTCTTCCAAATCAAATGAGGGAATCACTCAAGATTAAAACAGATAATAATAACACAATAAAGCTATGAATGACAATATGTGTGGATATTTATAACTGGAACCGAATATAATAAAAATGCATTTAATCCTTGATAAAAATGCATTTAATCCATGTGCTGGGTGAACATAGTTTATTCCTCGAAAAAACCCTCTTTTCAGTGCTGGGGCACTGGTTTCTGGGCTATGTGACTAAACGGTTATTTACTATATGTAATACATAAAGAACTTATGCGTATATAATTCCACATGTAATTATTATATCCCCTATTTGTCTTTCTATTTCCATTTATGCCATGTTATCTCGTTGCTCCTGTAACCTCACTTTGTCTTTGGGCTACCAGAGGTTGGTGTGCGGGCTGGAAGGCTGGAGGCCTGCTTGCAAGCAATCATAGTCTGTTATTCTCCAGGGAGCACCTCCACTGCCTACTATCTGCCCAGTTCTCTACCGCTTTTGCTTTAATAAATGCATGGTAGAGTACATAGGCCCAACCCAATTCCTGTGTTGTCTTCCTTGGTATGGAAGAGAATAATAAATTGCGACATAATACACAGACTTATACAAATATAACAAATGGGATGTTCAATTATTGTATTCCTCTCCATATTCCAAATACGACAGGTGGCGCCACCATAGTACGTCTCCCCGTCACTGCTACCGACTACCACTAGTATCAGTTGGTGCGTGAAGCTATCCTCAGTGACAAGATCATACATCATGTGTTTTGATAGTACACCGACCTAAATGGGCGACTATGCAGCCATACCACACCTATGGGAAATAACTTTGTCTCACCAAACAAAGACCCTCTGCATAATGCAGTCACACCAGTACTTTACAGGTGTACTTATTTATCATCACTTTCCAAGCCCTGGCCGAACTACAATTCGGCACTGTGCAGCTGCAATGTGGTCGCTATTTTATCAACCTCCGCTGCTTCGTTTATTTATGTATTCATTTGTTTCTCTCCACCTGCACATTGTGGGGAAGAGTCTGTGTGATCACAGCCGTAGCTAGGAATTTGTTCTTGGGTTTGCATATCAATTCTTGGAACAGATGAGTGCGAACGGCATGAGGAACTACGAGGATCCGCTCGAGAAATGTTGAACTCTAGAGGCTCTGAAATGACATTTCTGGCCATTTCAAGGAGGTTACATAAGGGTGTTTTTTTTGTGTGGGAGGGGATGGGAGGGGGGGCGTCTCCCCTGCTAGATACGGCCCTGATTTGGGTGGGACTAGCGTAAACCCAACTCGCCCCACCAGACGGGATGGCCGAAAGAGTTGTGCATCCGTCTCCCGTTTTGGTAGATCGTTGGATTTGAACCTATGGGTTTGAACCTTGGCCGAGTGAAACCAACGACTTTAAAATGTCTACTTGTCGCTTCCTAGTCAGAAGCTCGACATTATTAGGAAAGGGCACATACTGGTTGGCTCAGTGTCACTGTCAGGATAACGTGACTGTGTGGGTTATCAGGTCAGGGTTCTGGCGGCCTGGTCTCCCAGTGGGGAAGCATTATAACTCGCCACGAATGCTCACTCTCACAAGTTGGTACCCTTCTTGATATTACCTTAGATGTTGCAAGGACATATAGCTCCAACAACCAACCAACAAACCCAATTGGCACTCCTTCCTCCCTGGACCCCGCTCTTCCTGGACATTGCTACTCACTTGCAGCCACATTCGCACTCAATTTGTCCCTGACCCTCTCACCTCCTCGGCCAATCGGTGCCTCCTTCCCTTGTCCGCTGTCTCCTATCCCCTATCTCTTTTATCACTCCTCCAACTTCCCTAAACTTGTAACAGTCTTCCAATCATCACCAACACTGCAACCCCCCCCCCCCCCCCCCACAGCCACTGTTTATATTTGCCACACACTCACCTACACAGCAACACTTCCAATTGTCCACCCCAAAACTGTACTACTACTCACAAACACCTGGAATTGTTCTCTTTGACTTGCTGTTGCTATAAATAAACTGTTAAACCACCACCCATGTGGTGCTGGTCGTGACTACGCAAATCAGAGGGCTAGCTGTGGACCATAGAAGCCGGTCACAGTGAGAGGGGAAGCAGGATCTACGATGGAAGAGCAAAGCCGAATGCCTTTTCTCTAATAACAATTATCCCCAGTAGAGGGCAGCAGCGGTGGCGGCAGCTGCGGTGGTAAAGGTGGGATTGAGTGGTGGCTTGATTTGAGAAGCGGGCGCTTTGCAACGCGAAGCATTTATAGTGCTCGAAACGACAGAACAGACAATGGGGCTAGACTGGGGTTTGATTTCTGAGATGCGCCTTCACAATAACTGCCTCACAGATTGTTACAACGTGCCGGCTATGAGAAAACAGTGGGTGTATTGTTCTATCCGGGGAAATATAGCCTGTCTTGCGTGGAACACTTCTGGTCTTGTTGCATCCCATGTTGGTGTTCATATCAATACTCAGATGTCTAATCTGCTTGAAAGAAAACCTCAGATTGTGTGTCAGTGGGTTAGTTGGTTTTTAGAGTCTTAAGTGCTGGCATATAAGGACGGGTACCAACTTGTGACAGTGCGCACTCATGGCGACTTTACAGTGCGGCCCCACTGGGGAATGAAGCCACCGGCACCATGACCCGATATCCCACTCAGTCACTTGCAGACTAATCCCCGAAACCACATTGATGATAACCAATGCATGGCATAATATACATGTGGAAACGTTGAGCTTTGTACTGTAACTGGTTTTATTACTTATTAGTCAATCCTTATCTCAGCTTCTGGTCACGTGCTCACCTTATCAGCTGACTGACCAATTGACAAACATTGCGCATGGTTATGTAGTGGGGGTGATGAAAATGGGAAATATCGCGCATAGAGTATGAATTGAACCCACACCTCTTGCATTCCGGGTTAATGTGCTAACCATTACACCACACAGGCTCCCTGATGTCATCCCCCTATCCACGCCAAACCTGTCTATGTGGATCCTTCCCTGAGAGGTCAGTGCATCCAATTATGCTAATCCTCCTGGAATTGTAAGTATTTTACATCGTATATGTCCACACATTATTTTAACGCTTACAATTGTATTCATTAAATGTTTCGTTGGTTGCATTTTCTGGACTTCTGACATACGAGGCAAATGTAGAAACATGGGGTTTGACATAAGTACAAGCATGGACTTTAACATATATGTACATACATGGAGTTTTAGGTAAAGTTGGTACATAAAGCAAATACGGCATTTTAAAAGTCCATTTGTAGGTGCAATTGTCCATGGATTAGGTTACTCGGTGTAGACTTGCATATTTTGATGCAGTCGTAGCTTATTTACAGACACATCAAGTGAGGAAGATCACCTACAAAACATTGTAAAACCTCTCCTGAGACATTGAATCCAATGACCAGGATTGGAACCTGGGTTGTCTCGGAAATAAAACCGAGGTACAGTTTGTATTCTATTTAAAATCTTTAAAAAAAACATTCAAACAGAAATAAGCCGTGACCAGGACTGGAACCTAGGTTGTCTCGGAAATATAACCAAATCACACTTTGTATCATATAAAAACAAATTAAATAAATAACTGAATAATTAAAACACCAATATGAACAGACTGAACTGCCTTTCTCCGAGATCCAAAACCATTAGCTTAGCAGTAATAGAGAAATAGGTCAAGTCGTATTCACCAATGTCCAAGCCGCCGCGGATAGCTAACCGTGAGTTTATTTATAGATTTGGGAATTCCCTCGATTTGACAATAACGCCGCCAATGCGGCGGGCGATTTGTTGCTGTGTGTGTCTCTGTGTGTGTCTCTGTGTGCGTCTCTGTGTCTCTATGTGTGTGTCTGTGTCTCTGTCTGTGTCTCTGTGTCTGTTTCTGTGTCTGTCTCTGTATGTGTCTCTGTCTGTGTCTCTCTCTGTGTCTGTGTATGTGTCTGTGTCTCTGTCTGCGTATGTGTCTGTGTCTATGTATGAGTCTGTGTGTGTCTCTGTGTCTGTGTGTTTGTCTCTGTGTCTGTGTGTGTACCTGTGTGTCTGTGTCTGTGTGTGTGTCTCTGTGTCTGTGTGTGTCTGCATGTGTGTCTGTTTCTCTGCGTCTGTGTGTCTGTGTCTGTGTGTGTGTTTTTGTGTCTCTGTGTGTGTCTCTGTGTATGTGTGTGTCTCTGTGTATCTGTGTGTGTCTATGTGTGTGTATCTGTGTCTCAGAGAGAGAGACAGAGGCACAGACACAGACAGACACATGCAGGCAGAGACACACGCAGAGACACAGCCAGAGACACAGCCAGAGACACAGAGAGAGACACAGACAGAGGCACAGCCACATACACAGAGACACAGACAGAGACACAGACAGAGCCACATACAGAGACACATACAGAGACACATAGACACAGACAGAGATACACACAGAGACACAGAGACACAGACAGAGACACATACACAGACAGAAACACAGACATACACACACAGAGACACAGAGAGACACAGACAGAGACACAGACAGAGACACAGATAGAGACACAGACAGAGACAGAGACACAGACAGAGACACAGACAGAGACACAGACAGAGACAGAGAGAGACACAGACAGAGAGACAGACAGAGACACAGACAGAGATACAGCCAGAGACAAAGACAGAGACACAGGCAGAGACACAGACAGAGACACAGACAGAGAGAGACACACAGGCAGATACACAGACATAGACAGAGACACAGACACAGACACAGACACATACATAGACACAGGCAGAGACACATACAGAGACACATATAGAGACAGAGACACAGGCAGAGACACAGAGAGAGACACAGACAGAGACACAGACAGAGACAGAGAGAGACACACAGACAGAGACACAGACAGAGACACAGACAGAGACAAAGACAGATACACAGGCAGAGACACAGACAGAGACACAGACAGAGAGAGAGACACAGGCAGAGACACAGACAGAGACACATACAGAGACACAGACAGAGACACATACAGAGACACAGACAGAGACACAGACAGACACACACAGATACACAGACAGAGACACAGACAGAGACACAGACAGAGACACAGATAGAGACACAGACAGAGACACATACATAGACACAGGCAGAGACACAGACAGAGACACAGACAGAGACACGGGCACAGACAGAGACAAAGACAGAAACACAGACATAGACACAGACAGAGACAGAGACACAGGCAGAGACACAGACACAGACAGAGACACACACAGAGACACAGAGACACAGACAGAGACACAGACAGAGACACAGACACAGACAGAAACACAGACAGACACACACACACAGACACAGAGAGAGACACAGACAGAGACACAGACAGAGACAGAGACACAGATAGAGACACATACAGAGACACAGACAGAGACACAGACAGAGACACAGACAGAGACACATACAGAGACACAGACAGAGACACAGACAGAGACACAGACAGAGACACAGACAGAGACACATACAGAGACACAGACACAGACAGAGACACAGACAGAGACACAGACAGAGACACAGACAGAGAGAGACACACAGGCAGAGACACAGACATAGACACATACAGAGACACAGACACAGACACAGCTAGAGACACAGCCAGAGACACATACATAGACACAGGCAGAGACACAGACAGAGACACATATAGAGACACAGACACAGGCAGAGACACAGAGAGAGACACAAACAGAGACACAGAGAGAGACAGAGAGAGACACACAGACAGAGACACAGACAGAGACACAGACAGAGACACAGACAAATACAGAGACACAGACAGAGACACAAACAGAGACACAGACAGACAGAGACACATACAGAAACACAGACAGACACACAGGCAGAGACACAGACAGAGACACAGACAGAGACACAGACACAGACAGAGACACAGACAGAGACACAGACAGAGACACAGACAGAGACACAGACAGAGACACAGACAGAGACACAGACAGAGACAGAGACAAGGACAGAGACACAGGCAGAGACACATACAGAGACACATACAGAGGCACAGACAGAGACACAGACAGAGACACACACAGAGACACAGACAGAGACACAGACAGACACACACAGACACAGAGAGAGACACAGACATAGACACAGGCAGAGACACAGACAGAGACACAGACACAGACAGAGACACAGACACATACACAGACACAGACAGAGGGACAGACACATACACAGAGACACAGACAGAGACACATACAAAGACACATACAGAGACACAGACACATACACATACACAGACACAGACACAGACACAGACACAGACAGAGACACAGAGAGAGACACAGACAGAGACACAGGCCGAGACACAGACAGAGACAGAGACACAGACACAGACACAGGCACAGACAGAGACACAGACAGAGACATAGACAGAGACACAGACAGAGACACATACAGAGATCAAATTTCACTTATGGCGTATGTAATTCTGTTAAATATGATAGCATTTAATAGATTGAGAGCCTCACACGCAGACTAACCGGCGCGTCTAGCAATTAACCCTGGTTTGGAAACGGGGTAGCTTTGCCTAGGCTACGGTCGGCGGTTAGCGTTGGCACGGACACATAATTACGGATTTTCCACGGTTAGCCGTGTGGGGCTACCGTAGCCGCGGTTAAGGCCTTGGCACCTCCACATGAATATGGCCCCTGTACTTGGCAGTGCAGTGAAGAGTGGTTATTACACTACAGGTACTTATTGCAGCACGGAGATGGGTCAAACCCAAGATGTGTTCATTCTCTGTGCTTTTTGTTTTATTGTTTAGCTAAATTGAAAAAAATCTGGTATTTTATCATAGTTGATTCCTAGCAAAACACCTTTTGGCTCGCGGAGAATATGTAATCTAGAACCCACCGAGATGAGTCGAAGATGCACCCCTCACTTACAGTCTACTCTGGGTATGGGTTAATATTTTATCTCGAACCCACCGTGCTAATATACCCATGTTTACCGATGGGGGCTTGACTTGGGGGTGGACGGGAAGTCCTTACCTCCGTCTGATTGGTCACCGGCGATGACGTGACGGACCGGAAGTCCTTGCCTCCATCTGACTGGTGACCGGCGATTACGTGACGGTACACACACCCTGCTGTCCGAGAACCAGTCGGGGACGGGGCGGCCGGGCGGACCGGTGTCGCAGTTTAAAAGCATGCGCGGTTTAAAACGAGAAGGGTCCACAGCGAGGAAAGAATCGGGTGACCACTGTCCCATATTGAGCATAACCTTGCAGGATGAGTTTCCCATTCTTTAAGGACTGATATTGTGTGATTTAAACAGTGGTCTATGTAGATAAATTTCAAATATACTTCAAACACTTAAATCTGTGCAAAAGATACATAAATGTGTGACAATGTCTGAACAAGAAACCACTAAAAAAATAATGGATGTATTCGACTGGGACCTTTCCATAATTTGAGCCAATCAGAGCCGTTCTTTTCTATTGCAAATGGCCATTTGCAACAAAAAAGAATGGCTCTGATTGGCTGACACTGGGAACTGTTCTCAGCCAATCAGAGCTGTTCTTTTCATTGCAAATGGCGGCCACCATAGGAGGCAGCCATTTGAAATAAAAAAGAACAGCTCTGATTGGCTGACACTGAGTTCTCATGAAAACGAGTAGAGGAATGTCCATTTCCGGAAAGTTCAAACGGGGTCAGACAAGTTCAACCTTTGCTGGTTGTCCCTCTCCGTTCAGCGCTGAATATGCTTATGTTTAAAACAAGGTGTGTTTTTTTGCAATGTGTATGCATCAAGGTTGAATGGTAAGCCTGAAATATTGTCTGATTTTCTGGCTTGCTTCTGTCTGCGGAGGAGCTGTCTAGAAATGTAATGCGAGACAAGCAAGGATTTCTTTAGGAATCATTGTAATGTGTAGTGAATATTTTATGGTTGATTGTATATATTATGCTCTGCACTAACAATTGAACAAACAATTACCAAGTTATTAAACATGGGTACAATCTCAATCAGGCAGAAATGCAGGCGCATGCCCACTGTGAAAAGCCCCGTTTTAAACCGGGTACCCATTTAAACTGCGACACCGGCATCACTCACGGATGTCGGTTGTCGGTTGTCGGTATACATATATAAGAAACCCGTCCTAATATGACCATAGATGTTGCTAGGATGTAAAAATACAATATATATATGTGTTGTATAATTTATTATATGAATATAAAGGGGCGGAGTTTATATCCCATCCGGTTTTATCGAACCTTAATTAATTCCTCGCTAAAACCGGATAGGATATAAACTCCGCCCCTTTATATTCATATAATAAATTATATAGCACATAAAATAGGCTACCACTCAGGAGGATAAATAAAGAGATGAGATGAGGAGTGGTGGAAGCCTAGCTTTATTTCCGAGGCCCATATCGCCGAGCAATAAACAGGCGATTTAATTTCGAAATATAATCGCCTGGCGGAAGTTTTCTGGAGGGGCAGCATACATATTTCGCGTCGCCGGCCTTTGGTGGTGGAGGCGCCGTGTGGGCTTTACTGCCATCGATCAGCTCAGCCCGGGCACCTTGTCGTCGACGTATTGCAAACAAGACGGGCACATTTCTCATAGAGCGCGACTTGCTTCAACTTCAAGCTGCATAGCCCGATGAAAACACCAAATTTTCAATGCCAAGACGATTATCTAAATTTGATTCTACATATCTAAGTTAGATACTGGTGCACTTATTAACCACGTGTTGCCACACAGAACAGACAACTGAATAGCACCTGTTTCTACAGAAGACTATGGCGTCCCAGTTTTTGCCAGCTTACCAAATTAATTTAGCATGTTGTCACTTCAAATATCTGAAAGTTTAGACACTTAAAATAAATGCTAAGGTAAGGTACACTATAATGATCAACCTAATGTATTTATTTATCTCAGAAAATGTAAGAAACTCAAAACCATCGGACTATGCAACTTTTAATCACATGTGGCATTCTCTGTGGCGGAATGGTTAGAGTGTCTGAATTTTTTCTAGGTCGGCCTCCTAATCTGAAGGTCAGTGGTTCGATTCCCTGTGCCCCCACCTCTGCCAATTTGGATTTCCACCGCTGTGTATAACTTACAGCGACATCAACGGCCAGTTGCTCTCATACCATGTCTATGTGGTGTGGGAGGTTAAAAATCCCTTGGGTCGGTAAAAGTGTAGGGTCGGGCTTTCTATCGACAAACTGTCTAATGGTGAAAACAAGTCTATTCACACTTATCCAAGATAGGCAGTATGAATCTTCAAGAAAAAAAAACACAAACAAAAACAACATTTCCGCCATTCCAGGCCGCGTGCCTTGACCATTAGGCCGTACAGGTTCTGTGAGGGAATCACCCTTGCATCCATAAGTCAGTTTATAGGTTCCGACTACACACATAGAAGCAACGCACTTACATATCAATACAGTACTTGACACGGTAGCCCATTCAGTTAGAGCGCAGGCTTCCCGGGCGGAAGGTTTAGTGTTCGAATGCCGGCTGAGTTAAACTAATAACTTCCAAGATTGATTATTGGCATTACTCGGTATTAGTACTACTCAATGCAAGTATTGTGAGGGTGAACTGATAATTTCAGAAAAAATACTATATGCGCAGTTGATTTTATCCAAATTGTACAAATTAGTTTCCAAAGAACTAAGCATTTTGAAATTGTTCAGATATCTCAGTATAATATTTTAGCTTTCCAGCGATATAGCTCATTTTGACAATTGGCTGTAATTCATTGTGGTCTAGCTTTACTTCTTCAACATTATCATGATCGAATATGATTGCTCATGGTTGGTGTATCATGAAATCAGACACTGTCTGCAAGTTATCCAGCACACAATGAAGTCTGGGGGCTGTCACCACTATTGTCATTCATCGATCATATTAGTAATAACCATGCTCAACTGTTAGAGTTATTCTTAATAATAATAGTTCTAAGTGCTAATGGCAGAGTTAATATTTCTAAAATTCCAATATTCTGTTCAAATATAACAAATATTCATGTACAAAAATAATTTAAAAGAAATTAAATTCATTGGACTAGACCATTAATACACAACTTCCACAAGAGCATTTCCATGGCAACGCGTTACCGGCCTGGAATCCAACTTCCAAGACCCCATAGTAAGTTATGGGAAAGGGTGCTATATGGGAAACTACTGCCAGGCTGCTGAGTTGTTCATATTTGCTTGAGTCGTCCCCATGGATGTGTGATGCAAATTATCCTGCAGTGACTAATGGTGATGAGTTGCTGCTTATTTTCCCAGCATACGGGGATGGGGTGAGTATCCGATACAGGCGGCAGAGGGGGTATCCGATACATGGGGTAGAGGGGGGAGGTGACTTCGCGCATGCCTCAAGCCTGATTGCAATTGTGCCCAGATTCTGGCCATATTTGCAGACCCAATGTGCGTCGCATACCTTCGTTGCCATGGTAATTAATTGACAGGGTTGTCGGTGATCAACCGTCACCACCCTGGTAGTCGCAGTCAATGGGACGCTCGACAGCCAGAGTAACGAGATGACCTAATTACATGATAGCCGAAATGGGTAGAGCTCTTGGTTTCGGTGTAGGAGGTGTTGAGTTCAATCTGGTGAATATCCGAAATCGGACCAAAGGTTTTGAACATTGATACTTGACCTTACCTCACCAGACGGGATGCCCGAATGAGTTGAGCGTCTGTCTCCTGTTTTGGGAGATCGGGCGATCCGAACCATGGGTTTGTGTGTTCGAACTCTGGTCGAATCAAACCAATAACTTAAAAATTGATACTATTCTTGTCGCTTCCTAGCCAGGCACTCAGCATTATTAGGATAGGCCAAGGACTGGTTGGCTCAGTGTCAGTATAATAGCCTATGATATATAAATAGAGTAGGCTAGTCTAGAAATAGTGTAGAAAATAAAACCATTATCAAGAAAAAAACACAACAAACTAGCATAGATTACTAACCACAAATAATAACTATAAGAAACTCAAATCGATAACTGCCCAGCATTGAAAACAAGCCCGATCATCCGAGATTATATGCTATGGACAGCATAAACAGCCCATAAAAAGAAACAATTTAAAAAAGTGACTGAGTGGGATATCAGGTCGTGGTGCTGGCAACCTGGTCTCCCAGTGGGGCAGCACTATCAAGTCGCCATAAGTACGCACTGTCACAAGTCTGTACCTGTCCTGCTATCACCTGACCTGTTGTCAGGACGTAAAACAACAACAAACAAACATCACCTGGAGGTCGACAGTTATTAATTACCTGGTGTGTGTGGTGTGTTGCAAATAAAGGTAGCATTACATCTAGAGCAGTTATAGGGCCTAGGCTTCTGCCATTTCGGAGCAAGCGTCCTTAGCTTCACCCCACCTATGGTCCCTGATGCAATCACCCTGGCTACCCGTGTATGTGGCCTCCTTGTCTGCGAGGTAAATTATCTCGAAAGTTAATCCTTTAAATTAAAAGTTACTTCAAACTAAAGTAAGGTAGATTATATTGATTAAAGTTGCACAGTTTGATGGCTTTATAATATTTGCCATATTCTTTTGAAATAAACATATTAGGTTGACCACTCTGACCTCATTCATTCATATCAAGTAAATCTGATGAAAAATGAATAACTTTGGAGAAATTTGAATTGAACGAACCCAAAATAATGTTGACAAGTTTGCCAAAACTCCTTTAGTTGTGACGCAGATTCCCATCTAGCGATGGTCACCTGATGATAGCTGACCTACTAATGTAGGTAGTATGGTCTCCTACCATCGTCTAGAGATGTGACCATTGCAAATTGTCCAAACTTCATTCCAACAACTCGTGAATTATTCTATAAAAGATGACACCAACATAATGCCAAACATAATGCAAATAAATCCAAGTCCAACCTGCACAAACCTTGACCTGATATAACTAACTAAGTTTAGGGTATCGTCGCATTCAGCCAGGTAATGCAGGCTATGGTGACATCAAACTTCCACTACATCTCATAAAACCTGACTAAGCTACACGTGGTACTTAAAATGAGTGCAAGACTAATGAGGTCACGAAATTATCTACTTACTTAGTGGCCTCCCTGCCTAATTAATGGATGTCTCAAAGTAGGTGTCCACAGGGATAGTATAATAAATTCACTGATTATTCGTGTAATGCTGCCCCAAGTCATTAGGTTATGCACCAGTATCTAAGTTGGAGATACATAATCACAATTAACGTAGGTATCTCTTTTGGCTTTGACAAAAAAAGGTTTGATCAGACCATTCAACTTCAACCAATCACATCTAAGACAAATGTTACAAAAGCTCAAAACCATCGGATTATGCAACGTGAATGTATTACTTACACATACAGCTGATTGTCAGTTTTGTGTGAGATTGTTCATTTTCTGGTGTCTAATTTGAGACAGTTTTGTGTGGGACTGTTCATTTTCTTGTGTCTAATTTGAGACAGTTTTGTGTGAACTGTTCCTTTTCTGGTGTCTAATTTGAGACAGGTCTGTGTGGGACTGTTCATTTTCTTGTGTCTAATTTGAGACAGTTTTGTGTGGGACTGTTCATTTTCTTATGTCTAATTTGAGACAGTTTTGTGTGGGAATGTTCATTTTCTGGTGTCTAATTTGAGACAGTTCTGTGTGGGACTGTTCATTTTCTGGTGTCTAATTTGAGACAGTTTTGTGTGGGACTGTTCATTTTCTGGTGTCTAATTTGAGACAGTTTTGTGTGGGACCGTTCATTTTCTGGTGTCTAATTTGAGACAGTTTTGTGTGGGACTGTTCATTTTCTGGTGTCTAATTTGAGACAGTTTTGTGTGGGACCGTTCATTTTCTGGTGTCTAATTTGAGACAGTTTTGTGTGGGACTGTTCATTTTCTGATGTCTAATTTAAGACAGTTTTGTGTGGGACTGTTCATTTTCTGGTGTCCAAGTTGGGTCATTCCGGACGAAAGTCCAATAAAAGCTGACGCATTATATGACTGTTGGTTTAAAAATATTTTGTAGCTAATTTGTCCCCATGGCCTAGGCACTAGATACACTACAACTGTCTCTGAGCTCAGGCTGATGTCAGGCTGCACAAATGTGCCTACTCAGCTACAGCAACGTAGTCTCTGGGAGTTCATTTACGGCTAAACCATGACGGTTGCTTCCTGTGCGGAAGGTCTGGAGTTTGGATCCCGCTCGAGTCAAACCAATGAAAACCGAGTTTCCGGATCGGCCATTCTTAGGAGTATATATTACTTGATTAGGCAGTGTAAATTCCAAGAGCTGTTAATTGGTCTTCTTCTTTCCACTGTTCCTTGCTATGTGTTGGTATTTAATGCCAAGTGCCACCAGGCTGGGTGGCGGCAAGTATAACATTTTAATTAATTGATTTGACTCAGTCAGGGTTCAAATTCCGACAGGGTATACAATTAGCTATAAAATTAATCTATAAAATAATATAAAATAATATATAAAATACTCTTCTTACTCTGGATGGAGAATGCTTCTGCAGGCAGGAAGAGTGAATGATTGCAGCATATCTGTGTGTCTGATAGCTTCCTTATAAAGGATATAGATACAACATAACTCCTCCCACAGCAAGATAGGATTATCACAGAAATGTTAGTGGCCTTACAAATAACAATGAGACTGACTTGTGGACACACATAGATAGAATGAAAGAACCATTACAATTTTGATCTCAAATATAATATATCGTGGCCACCACCTTCTGGTGTTCTTCCAAAAGCATAATCTACTACATGAATTATAGATATCATTGACACACCAAATTGAATAAATGTATAGATATTTTAGATGTTCAGATGGGCTCTCATTGGGGTGACTCAGAACCAGCAACACTGATAATCAGGAGAGATGTGGTGGCCTTAGATAACAGCGGTGGACATCCCCCTCTCACTTGATAGTGGAGACTGACTAATAGGTATATAATTGAGATGATTTACCTATAAATGCTGAGTATTGGTAATGTTATGAATTTACAGACCAGATAACATGACCATAATTCTTAGAATTTAAAGGGGATCTCAAAGATACTAAATATACCTTTCTAGTACTTATAGAAGGGAATTATATTATTACGCATTATTTCACACCTCTAATCCATTAAATACAAATTTACACTTTTCACACACCCATAATACAAGTAAAATGCTCTCATTACAATACCCAAATTTAAGGTACATATACCATATTTGGAATTTGGCCAATAGAAACCTTTTTTGTTCTTCATTTTTGTGTGGTACATATGTTTATTCTGTCGAATAAGTATTTTGTCAGTGCCATTCCTCAGTATCTTTTGATAGTGACACATATCAAATCAGATAATCCTACAGACCAAGTATATCATGACACCGACCAAATGTATGATAATACAGGCCCGAATTTTTGCATATTTTTACAACCGGAAGTGGGCGTTCAGGTCACCCTGTCAGCCCATCTGGTTCTGATTGAATTCCTGCTTAATGAATGTATGGGTATGTGATAAATCATTGACAAGTGTCTCCATGAGCAGCGAGGCCGGGGATGTGCGATACCTTGTTGTTGCTTGCTCTTCAGTCACATCCAACTCCCCGGTATACGTAAAGCTGCAATCGAAGCATAACCTATTGTAAAATATTCCGATAAAACGCATTAGTGGGGAATGTGAACTGGTCTATAAGGGATTACAATTGGTCTATAAAGGTAAATGGTGTATATGGCCAGGGGCATTAATGTAGTGCTGGTGATCCTTTACTTATATTAAATAGTAATTGTGTATTCTATAGATAGTGTGACAGGAGCACTACTGTTAGTGTGGAAGGAGCTCAAGAGCTCTACTCACAACCCCCTCCCCCCAACTGTTAGTCACGGATCACTACACACACCGACACAACAGGGCAGGTGAGGCCAAAGCAGCCAAGGCATGGTGGTGGTGGGTAGATCAGAGTTGCCATAGTGACACAAGAATGCTTACTGTTGATTGGTGGACCTAGAAATGCTTACTGTTCATTGGAGGGCATGGTCAGGTGATATGCCATGCCAGATCCAGAAACCACGACATAATAATAAACCTGAGGGTGCAAGCTCTCACTTACTTTACTTTCACTCTATACTATGCCTTTCTTATCCTTGCCTGTAGTGATTTCCTATTAGCCTGGCTACACAACTACAGCTGCCAGCCGACGACTTTACAATATTCTTAACCAAAAACACTCATCTAGATTTCATTCTACATTTTCAACTTAGATACTGGCGCTCAGCATTACTAGGATAGGGCAAGGACTTGGTTTCTCAGTATAAGGCTAATGTGGCTGAGTGGGATATCGGATCACGGTACCAGCAGCTCGGTCTCCCAGTGGGTCAGCACTATAAAATCGCCATGAGTGCGGGCTGTCACAAACCGGTGCCCGGTCTGATCGGACCTTAGCTGTGGGCTGGGGACGTAACACTCCAACAAACTGACAAACGTCAATGCTGGTGGTGACTCGGCCTTTTATAGTCCGGTATAGTGCCCGTTGGTGTCACGTGACCCGACGGACGCCCCGCATCAATACATCCACACACCAGCCATCATCGCCTCACCCGCCCATACCTAACTGCTAAATGGATCGGCAATGCATGCTAATGCATGCTGTAAAACATCTGGGAACCGGCCATTTGGAAGCCGCTTGTTTCACAAACACTCCTCAGGCGGGGCCTGACAACTGACTCTCAGTCCTCACCTCCAGTGTTATTCTCAACAACTCGCTAAGAAAGAAAGGGAGACAAGTCACGCAAGATTGACAGTGAAGGGTTGTGCTTTATTGGCATCAACTCTTGTTTACCTACTAGCGACCTATGACCCTGACTCCTTACCAGCTGTACACACTCACCCACATACTCCTGTCCAAGTTCATCCACAATCAGTGCCTACAGCCTATTGAACCTGAGTCCAATGGGTGTTACACACAGCTCAGCCTCTTTGGAGTGTATATGCTCTAGTTGAAGTGTAGAGAGTGGAGTGGTCTCAAGGAGTGCCTAGTATGGGGTGTGCATGTCAGCTATAAGGAACCCAGGTGACAGGACTCACACAGCTCAGCCAATCAGACAACCTCTACACCCTAGGTGGGCGACGCCCTAATATGGGGCAGATGTCACTCAACCCCAGCTGCAGGGGGTGTCCATAATGCATGCATGATGGCTGGTTGTATTTGTCCATCGGCCCCGTGGTAACAGGTAGTTGAAGACAGTTACAATAAACATATATCTTACCCTCCACTTGCATTCTTTCTGGTGCATGGAGGGAACATTTCCATAATAAGTAACTGTCTCTTAAATATGAACATCACATCACAATCTCAGTCGCTATGCGTTAATACATTTCCACATAGGCGCGTATGTCACAAAGCGAGTGGGGCACCCATTGCTTCTCTGTTATAAAATCAAGGTCCCCAATCCGTCGCCTGAGAATAATACTATTTTTTGCCAATATATAAATCCGAACTGAAAATCTGTATATTTTTACATGGCATTTTTGGTCCGACAAAGGCCTGCTCGCATGAAAACAGTACTTTATAAGTGGCGCAAAACAGGGCCAGGTCCAGGGCCAAGTCCAGCGTCCCGGATTCAAATGGGCAACGATGACGTGCTTCACTAACAAGCACCCTACACGCAAACATCGGTTTACTAACACACAAACAAAACATATTTAATCAAAATCCTCCAACAGTTTTAAAGCACGATGATGCTGATTAATATTATATACCTGATGCTAATTAATATGACTGGTATAACTTAGTATTTGGATGAGTCCAGTAAATTGTAGGTGCAACTGTCATAAGGTACCTTTCTACTATTTTGTTTGTATTAAGTATATACATGTTTAAATTTGTTCATAGGGTGTAATTATATGTGTATTCTTCAGAATAGGTTATTTTGTCAGTGTCGGAATACTGGTCTTCCAGCCATTGTTTAAGACTGGGTTCTTAACAGAAATTGGTATATGTGGAGTGTATTTGTCAGTATAAATATCAAAGGGTGAAAATAATAACCGTTTAATATAAAATTTACAGCATATAGCATGGATCACCAACAAGCTAGAAGTTGAGGCGAGTTATTTTCCAAGACACTTATTACGGTAAAAAAAATAGATGACACAATGATTCCTAGAGACATGACTTACCCAATTGATTCTCGTCACTTCCTAGCCTGGCGCTCGGCATTATTAGGATAGTACAGGGAATGGTTAGCTCAGTGTCAGGATATTGTGGCTGAGTGACACACTAGGTGATGGTGCCGGCGGCATTGGCTCCAAGTGGGGGAGCACTATTAAGTTCCCATGAGTACGCCCTGTCACAAAACCGTACCTATCCTGATATGTCCTTAGATGTTGCAAGAACGTAAAACTCCAGCAAACAAACTAATTGATTCTTCACGGAAGAGGCACAAATGGAGTGGAGGTTAAAGTTGCATAGTCCGATAGTTTTGTGTTTCTGTCATTTTCTGAGATAAATATAATAGGTTGATCGCTATAATCTACCTTAGTTTATTTTAAAGTAACTTTTATTTTAAATGGTTACCTTTTGAGATATTTGAAGTGTAGACATGCCAATTTAATTTTGGTAAGCACGCCAACACTCTGACACCATAGGCTTCTGCAGTAACAGGTTCTATTAAATTGCCTCAGTGTTCCCTCTATGTGACAACACATATTTGATAAACGCACCAATATCTAACTCAGATATGTAGAATCAAATCTAGATAATTGCTTTGGTTTTGAGAATTAGATTTTTCATCGGACCATGCTTCTTTAATATCGCTTATTGTTCCAAAGAGCCCTCAAGGTTTATGGTTGAGGCGTGGTACAAGGTGATGCTAAATAGGTCAGTGCAAATGTGAAGTAAATGAGTGTGACCCATAAAGATAAAGGTATATTAAGTGCAAGGGCCTGACGTTGGGTTGGTGGGTGGGTGGAAGAGTTGTGTTGCCCACTCGGCTGCTGGAGAAGAAGTGCAGGTGTTGGCGGCAACCGATAGGCGAGTTCTGGAACAGGAAGGGATGGTTGTAATTGGCGAATGTAGGACCGGGAGTAGAGAGTCTGGTAGGAGGGTGGTAGAAGACTGTCGATATCTTTAGATGTAATTCTTAGATAGTGTGATGGGGCCCCTTTTTTGGGCACCCGGAACTTGACCCTCATGCTGTAGACCCCAGAAGCAAGCAGGAGAGCAAGTATGCTTGCTTCTGTCACGTCTTTATTGCTCTCCGATCGCTGCAGCATCCATGATCAAGTGACCCACCTCTGCCCTGACAGGTGCCACGTCAGCTTCTACGGGGGTGGTGGGGGCAGGGGGGGGTGCGGGGGGGGAGGTTATGCTAGCCCCATGCAATAGATGGCAGTCCTGTCGCGGCACTGCCTAGTGGCTATCGCACCACCACCTAACGCAGTCAACTGCAACAGTGACGGAGCAGTCCTTGCTGCTACCGTATGGTAGTTGAGCTCATGTCTGGACTACTACAATAATATGCACCATTCAGAGTTATGGGGGTGGAGTCATGTAGAAAGGGCACACATGGAAAGCTGAACCCCATTTCAAAACACTCACGCCATCCATAAGAACAATATCTACAAGTATGTGCAATTTTGATCTTCTTTTGATATTGGAGATGTTTTGGATTGGGCTATTTTTCCTATATACTACATGACAATGGGAGCATGGTGAATATTAAATAAACATACGTGACATCATATGTTTAAATAGACACTAAATTCAAAGCTGCATAGTGCAAGGAAGTAATCAAATTTTCAAAATCAAAGCAATTGTCTAGATTTTATTCTACATATCTGACTTATATACTGGGGTATTAGTTAAATGTTTGTCGCCACATAGAGGGGACTACTGAGGGAATTTAAAGGAATATCTTTCTGCAGAAGCCTGTTGTGTCAAACTGTTAGAGTTTTGGTGTGTTTATCTCATAAAATGACAGAAACTCAAAAGCATCGGCTACACAACTTTAAATTAGCTATCTTCACCTGGTTGCTTTCCAAAAATACCAGGCAAAATATAAATCCAATGAAATCATCCACATGGTTGTGAGTCATGTGCATATTCACTGACTCTCACCAGGTGGCAGCAGTAAGCGTGTTATGTCACAGAGATAATGACAGTTCTCCATATCAGCATGTCCGCAATATCACAAGCACACACACACCTTATACCTGACTGAATTCACACACCACTAGTGCCGTTCTGCTTACCGGAAGGTATTCTGTGTACCAATGACTAATATCACTGAGGTCAGGCGGGATGGCAGAGTGAGTTAGAGCGTCCGTCTTCCGTGCTGATAGATCGTGGGGTCGTGGGTTCCAACCCTGGTCGAGTCAAACCAATGACTTACAAATTGATACTTGTCGCTGCCTAACCAGGCGCTCGGCATTATTAGGACAGGGCAAGGACTGGTGTGCTCAGTGTCAGGATAATGTGACTGAGTGGGATACCAGGTCATGGTGCCGGCAGCCTGGTTTCCCAGTGGGACAGCACTATAAAGTTGCCATGAGTGCGCACTTTCACAAGTCGGTACCCGTCCTGATATGACCTTAGATGTTGCTAGGACATAAAACAACAACAAACAAACAAACAAACAAATAACACCGATATTCTGTTAGTACATTAAAATGCGGTTCCCAGAGCGGACTATGCAGAATAGGCTGAGCTCTTAAGCTGTGCCCATGAGCGAAGAAGGTGTGGGTGTGGGTGTGAGGTGGGGGTGGGGGTGGGGGTGGGGTGGGGGGTTGGGGTGGGGGGTGAGGGGTAGGGGTGGGATATTCTCCTTGGAACATCACTTACGGTGCATTAACTTAAGCCACTGTCCAGCCTGCCGGACCAGCGGCCTAATCGTGTCCACCAAGACGCCCGATAGGCGGAGCCACCGTCGGGAATTCATGAATACGGCGTTCCAGATGACGGACCTTTCCTCAGATACCCCCGTCCTGATATGACCGTAGATGTTGCCAGGACGTAAAACCCCAACAAACAAACAAACAAATCGTCAGATGCCCCATCAGGATCACAGCGATGTACCCAATGTTTTTGGTTTTTATTTTAATTTGCATAGCCCGCTGGTTTGAAGTTTGAGACATTTTTCTGAGATGAATATATGAACTTGATTGTTGTGATCTATCTTACGTTAGATTGAAATACCTTTTACTTTAAATGGCTGATTTGGAGATGGTTGAAGTGCAAACATGCACAATTAATTTTGGAAAGCATGCCAAAACTCTGATATCACAGGCTTCTGTACTAACCTGTTCTATTAAATCAATTCAGTATTCTCTTCTATGCGGCAACACATGCTTACTAAGTGCATCAGTATATAAGGTAGATATGTAGAATCAATTCCAAACTCAAGTAATGCCGATTATGGCGATCGATGTCTCCGGAAATGACAGAAACTAAAAGCCACTGGACTGTTCAGTTTGACGTTTTAAACTATATAAACGACAAGCGAGAATGTCTCGAACCAGATGTCCTGTCCCCGATATCTATTAAGAATTTAATGATATATATATATATATTCACTGGAGAGTGGCACCACTGGGAAAACAGGCCACCAGGACCATGACCCAATATCCCACTCAATCACATTATCGTGAGACAAAACTAACCAGTCCTTGCCCTATCCTATTAATGCCTAGCGCCAGGCTAGGAAGCACCAAGTATATAAATTTGATAAGGCATTTGTTTGACTCGACCGGGAACCGAACTTCCGACCTTCCGCACACGTTGCCCGCGCTCCACGACTCAACCACAACGCCCGGTCTGCAGAAGATGCCTTATGTCGTCGATATGTGTTAAAGTGTCATTTGTAGGATTGCAGCACCGGAGCTTAAACTTCCTGAGATGAAATACGATGAAGATTAAGATGTGCACAGAAAGAAACGCTGATGAAATTCCAATTACCAGGTGTTAGCTCTGGATCACACTTCAGTGATTTTAATCTAAAAACTATTTCTTTTAAACTTGCTTAATCCAAGGATATGGTGATGGATTGCAAAGGAAGACATACATGTAGACTTGAGCCTATGTATTGCACGTAAGATATTTGTGCATCTTTTAGTAATTTACAATGCGGACAAAGGGCTATGATATTGAAGTTGATGTCAGAATCACATCAGGGTATATGGTTAGAAGGTAGATAGTTCGAAACCAAGTACTCCCGCACTTACCCCTATCAAGTCAATTGTCCTTTTCCTTGTGGGGTTTCCCCTTGAAAATGCTAAAAGTCATTGGACGTATTCAACTGGGCCTTTCTATACACATATCAACATATTTCTTTACAAATTCCTATTCGACTGGGACCGGAAGTGGGTTTCTATACTTATGAATCGAATCTGTCTTGTGGCTCCATCCATAAGGTCACATGGTGTATTTCAAGATGGCTGATATGGAAAGGTTGATTTTACTTCAAATATCTCTTAATCCGGAATGATTCAAAGTACCTTATTATTCTCTACGTACTATATTTATCTTGAAAATATGACAACAAATCAAAAAGCAATGCATTGTACAATTTCAAACAAAATTAAAATTGGCACGTAATTGTAAATTGTGGTTGATTTGGTGGGGATAGCCACCATCTTTCCCATAAACTATTGACTCACCGCAGGGAGAGGTCAAGCTCGCGCAGGCCGGAAGTAGCCTCAGTATTCATAGTTGGAGGGAGGCAAAAAACCTAAAACCAGGTTCAGGAACCCTATCTCCCTAACTATTCCCATAATTTAATGACTAACCCAAAAATCTTTTCTTTATGCTCGAGTTCTTGGGTTGTCCCTTTTTCTCCTTCTTTATAGGTGTGGGAGGGTGGGGCCCTCATCCTTACCTTCGTATTCGTAGATTTGTAAGAATCCTAGTAATATGTCAACTTTTAGGTAAGTCGAGTATAACTATCATATTCTTACTTCATGTTCCGAACACCTTTTCCCCCCTCTACTTCTTCCTTCCTTCCTTTCCTCTCTTGTGGTTCTTATCCTTTTTTGTCTCGGTGCTGTTTATGCTGTCAGCATTCTGTAATATTATAATTACTGTGCTTTCACACGTTTAGTAACATTTGTCCCATTTTTATAATTACACATGTGTGCCCTTTTTTGAAACATGTTATCAAATATTTTCTTTAAATAAAACTCTTTCATTTCTCAAAATATTATTTTAACTCATCCCAACTGGGCTTTTTATTCATTTTTTAATGAATACATGTTTCATTTTTATTAACCATTATAACTTTTCCATTTGTTATTTAGTTATCATTTGTTTACATTTCCACTTGTTGTATAGCCTTCTGCTAGCTTTATTGGTTCATATATATATATATATATACATATATATATATACCTTTTCATATATATCTGTAACAAGCTCATTCTGAGTACATACCTATTGTCACCCATGTTTTATTTAATGTCATGCTTTTGTTTGGAATTGTCCATTGTACCTCATCAGGGTCATCAATCAATTTATGGTAGAACTTAGCAAAACTATTGCTGTCTCGTCAGGAGGAATTTCACATGATTGCATTAAGATTTTCCCCCATGGCTTTCACTGATTACGCTGATGCACCTCTAGTGCCATGTCCCTTGTACCTAGTGGTGTCTATTCCTGCTAGATTTAATACTTCAATGGTCCATCGGGCCAACGTTGCCCTGGAGATGGGTCCCTGTGGTCCTTCCTATGTAAGAGATTAAAAGTTGTGTATTTTCTCTCCTCACCTTCTCCGTTCTTTCCACATAACTTTTATTGTTTTCACAACACACATTCTCCTGCCAGTTGGGTATTTGTAAAACCTTACCGAATCAAGTGGTTGGCCTAATTGATTATGCTTTAGAAGCTTTTTCATTTTAAGCACTATAGAGTCATTTCCAACTCTCATTCTGTCCACTGCCAGACTTAAAATCATCTGAGCCCTTTGTGACAAAACTAGTAACAACAAAATAACCAGTTTATTTGATAACATTTTTAAGCTTAACTGTGAATTACGTTGGAATTTAAGAATCCAATTCAACACCACTTCCACACTCAAAAAACTGTTGTATCTGGGTTGTGGCGGTCACTGTTCATGACAGCTCTTACCACGTAGTGTCCACCGACTGTTTTCTCATCAGACCATGGCAAAATTAAACTTAATGCACACCGTGCCACATTTAGCGCTGCGTACCCTATGCCTGTTTCAAAATATGTGTGTAGATAACATAACAGATCTGCAATTCTAGGATTTAACCCACTTACTTCCTTTTCTAACGCACAAATGGCCCATCTGTTTATATGGGTCAGATCACTTTTTCTCGTGGAATCTCTCCAAGTGAATTTAAAGTATTGAAGAGTTACACCTGGTATATGTGTAATCGTTAACCGATTTTTATAAAGTTCTGCCCATTCCCATATATCTTTACTGCTTCTATTAAGCAATCCTCGGATTTTGTGCCCCCCCCCCATGTTTCTTTACATAAGCAAGGGCTGTTATTGTCTGTTCTTATCCTAATATATTTATTTTCTATTCTACATAAGCTTCTTAGGCCGAAATAAATAGCTGTCAGTTCTAATACATTTATATGTGCCATCACATCTGGATGCCAACGTCCTCCTGTCTGAGTTGACTCTGAATGTGCCCCCCATCCCATTAGGGAGGCATCATGAAGTGCGTACTGTCACAAGTTGTTACTCATCCCGATATGATCTTTGGATATTGCTAGGACTCATCCACCCCCCCCCCCCCAAAGTAGAGTCCAAAGCGTAATGATACCATTGCAACCAATTAAAATTACCATAATAGAGTGAACCGTCATCGCAGTTTATCAACATTTAGAAAGGACACAATCATCCATACTCAAAGTATTGCAATATAATAATATTCTCTATTTAAGCAGCAGTGGAAAAGGGAGATCGCTCTATCAGTATCACATACTAATTACAATTATCATATATGAATATAAATTCGTTAAGTAGCTGCATTAGAACATGATATAATTCCTTATTATGGACTAACTACACTAATCAGAGATATAATGCAAACTATGTATATTTGAACAGGATTTGAGAAAGCGCTACTGATCTCTAATACACTGAATTTGCGTTGGATCAACATTTGAAAATGATAGTCATCTCTATGCACTGTTAAGAAATATAGAAGGCAACCTCAATGTGCTTGAGCACCATTTGATAAAAGGGATATTATTCCATATTAAACTAATTACAATTATGACAATGAGACTAAAAGCGACATCGCATTTGAGCGTCATGTGAAAATGACATAATCATTGATAATGGACGAATTAGACTTTTCCTAAAACAACATCCAATGTCAATGTGTGCTTTTCAATAAGGGGTACCGATTTACAATAGGCTATTCATAATTTTGAAACATATTGCATATTTTCTTGAAGAAAAGGAGCTTTGAAATCTATTTAGATTACGTTATTTACAATTATGGATCATACGAGGAAGCATTTTCTTATATTTGATTGAAGACAAGGACCGTAGAAACCGATTTCCAATAGCTTATTCACGATTATGAATCGTCGAATTGACTGTTATCGTATATTCTGTTGAAAATGAGGACCTTGGAAGCCGATCTCCAGTAGGTTATTTACAATTTTGAGACACCGCATGCAGAGTTATTATATATTTTGTTGCAGATAAGGAGCTTCAGAAGCCTGCTGAACGGCTTCGGCTACTCCCCGTGTACGTCCTATATATGGGTGATATAGGACAGAGCCCTTCCCCTATAGCACAAGGTTCACTATGTCAGAGGTCATTTCCGACCAGCGAGTGTTTGACCTTCAGCACAGGTTATTACATCTACCGGTCACTGAGGTCACTTTCTACATCTCCCTGTCTCCCTGGCAACCCTCATTCTGGCACCACTCATGGCATCTATCATACATACCCATACACATCCTGCCACGCTACCCCCACACATACACCAATATCATCTATTACTATTCCCACCTTCTCTCTGCGCTTTCCTCATCTCAACCAATCACTTCCTTCCTATCAGTCACAGTAATCTAATCCTTGACCCGCTATATATTCATTCATACAGCTCCTCTCCCACCCCTGCTATCCATCATCAGATCCAACATGCGGTGTTAACATGTTAACCACAGGGGGCGCCACCAATCACTCCCTGCTGCCTCCTTATATCCCTTTAGGTTTACCAAGCTCAACATGGGTGGCGAAGGCTCCCATTTTCTGTGAGATGGATTCACTTAAAAATGCTATTAAAAAAAGTCATATATATAAATATTACAAAAGTGAGAAGTGAATACTTCTTCAGCTTCTTCAGTGTTGGTTGGTTGTTGGAGTTTTACGTCCTGGCAACATTTAAGGTCATATCAGGATAGGTACCGACTTGTGACAGTGTGCACTCCTGGCGACTTTATAGTGATGCCCCACTGGGAAATCAGGCTGCCAACACCAGGACCTGATATCCCACTCAGTCACATTATCCTGAAACTGAGCCAACAAGTCCAATAAGGTGAAAGAAGATAAATACTTATTGGATTTATTAACATGACATCTATGTTGATGAACTGCAATAATAGCCTATCTAAGCACTTATATCCCCCTAATGTCTCCTGTCTTTGAGCGGGATTTGTCTTAGTTATTCATTGTTGCACATCACTATTTATAACTCTGAGACTGAATTTTCATTGCCATGCCATTTCTTTCTGTCCTCGATATATTGCATTAAGGGAAGTCTCAGTTGATTAAGTATCATAACAAAAAGCAACATCAGTTTCTATAGCTAATACTGCTCTCACTATAAAACCAACAAGCAACTTAAGACTCTACATCTAGTAACTAAGCAACCCACTTAATCCCTCGGCGGGAACTGCCTGCGAGAGGTTGTTAATTGCATTGCATGTCTAATGAGTATAACTAATTGATGATGATCAACTGAGGAAGAGTCTAGCCTATGTGTATATTATATAGACGGACTGATTTCCTGAGATGGAAAGCTACATAAAAAGGTAGGATAAATCGATTGATTGATGGTTTCTTCATGCCGCGTCGGCAGCATAGGCCATATTTATCGCGAGAATTGTTTGTTTTTTAATCAACCATCGCATTTATACAGAATGCAAACGGATATAATCAATTAGGTGTCAATGGCCAGTTATGAATATAAAAAGCTCACAATTATATCATTTGTGGCCAAGGGAAAACAAATTCTAGATAAAAGTTAAAGGTGTTATTGTTATTAATTGATCAAATGGGTTTAATAGGCTATATGGGATGGTACTGACCAGCTCTCCTCAAAAAGTCAAAAATGTCTCATTGTTTTACTTTTGTGAAAAGATCATAGATCCTGCTTGCAGTGTAAAATTGTTGGCACGGGGGCCATCAATCCATACAGTTTAATAAAAATGTGTTTGTTGGGGGTCAGTAGGGACTGCCATACATGTAGGCAGGTTGTTTTCATTAGGAAGCCTAGATAAGCTAATGATGAGGACCTTGGCCCTGAAATGGTAGACATGGGCGTTTGAGTCCAGCTCTCGGTGTAATGTTTTCCATTTGGAAAAACCGAACGGTAGAGCACTGACTTCCCATGCGGAAGGTCGGGAGTTCGAATCACAGCCGAGTCAGACCAATGACTTATAACATTGGTACTTGTCGCTACCTAACCTAGAATAGGACAAGGACTGGTTAGAACAGTATCAGGATAATGTGCCTGTGTGGGATATCATGTCATGACGCCAGTGGCCTGGTCTCTCAGTGGGGCAGCACTATAAAGTCGCCATGAGTGCGCACTGTCACAAGTCGGTATCCATCCTGATATGACGTTGGATGTTACTAGGGCGTAAAACAACAACCAGCCATTTAGAGAGTCTCACCCTCAACATTAATGCACAGTGTGTATGTAATGGAAGTGCACTACCTGGAGACGTGTAGTTTCAGGGGGGACGAGTCGAATGAGATGCACTGACATTCCCAGGTGAAATACCACATACACAGGTAGGTGTGGGTAGGTTGATTGTATCAGGGAGCCTCGGTGGGCCACTGGTTACGACATTAGCCCAAAACTGGTAGGAGTGTGGGTTTAAGCCCTGTTCTAGGCGTGATGCTTCCAACCACCACAACATATACTTCCACCTTTGACCACTTTTAAGTCAGGCTAATAGAAAAAGTCTTTGAATTATTGTATGGAACAGGAAGACATTTTTCTGATAGGCCATATCTGTATAATGTATTAGAAAAAAAAATATATATATGTTGTGGCAGATGTTGACAATGGGAAACATTGCGCCCAGAGCGGTATTCAAACCCACATGTCTTGCATTCCGGGCAAGTGTGCTAGCCATTACACCACCTATACTCCACAGTACTCACACCTACCTGTTTATGCGACTCCTTGCCTGAGAGGTCACTGCAGACTATTATGCTCATCCCCCTCGAATTGTAAGTATTTTAAATGGTCATGTAATGCTTACAATTACATATACAGGCAATACCTTTACATATACACACACAGAGTAGGTTCAACACCCATACAGGAGAGCCCTCCCTTAAGAGTAGAAGGCTCAAACTGTCCATGCAATATGTGATCAAATTAAAAGGAAATATTTTAAATCCTGCATATAAGCACATTTCTCTGCTACCATATGAACGCCTCTATGAAGCAAGGCCAACATACATAAAGATGTTAGGCCTCAGAAGAAAGCCTCATTTGGAAGCCCTGGAGGCAAATCTACAGCTGGCCATGTCGGAGAAATCGGAAACGAACCCACTTTCATATCATGAAAGCTTTAATGATGTGCCAAGTGCTTTCAGTTCCCACCTAGCCATTTACACTGATGGGTCAAAGACAGACAACAGAATATCTGCAGCAGCAATCGTCCACGGACGTGAATTAGGTATGTGTATTCCAGAGCTGAGTTCCATCTTTACTGCTGAGGCACTAGTGCTCCTACTTGCCTTAGAGTGCATCGAAAGCTCTTTTTCCTGCCTTCAGGCTTTAGACAATAGGAAACTGGACCACCCAATAGTACTTAACATACTTATTAAGCTAAACTCTCTTTCAATAGCAAAATTTGACATTCACCTATGTTGGGTGCCAAGTCATGTGGGTCTCCCAGGAAATGAGAGAGCAGATCAAGTGGCCACTCGAGCCCTGACTGCTCCTTTGGAACAGTGTCATATTCCTCACTCTGAAACCTACCATTCAAAAATACATCTGGAACCTATGGCAGATCGAATGGGATGAACACCCAAACAACAAACTCCATAGAATTACCCCGTCCATGAACGGACTGCCGCAGAGTCACCTGGAAGGGCGACACGACCAGGTTGTTTTAATAAGATGCCATGTTGGCCACTCGTGGCTAACACACATTTTTCTGCTCAAGGCGGACCCTCCCCCTGAATGTATTGGATGTCAGTCCCCACTGACATTAAAACACACTTTATTAAACTGTGTGGATTTCATGGCCCTGCGCCAATAATTTTACACTGCAAACAGCATGCATGACCTATTTACTAAGGTAAAACAAGAAAATATTTTAGCCTTTTTGAGGGCAGCCGGTTTGTACCACCTCATATAGCCTTTTAAACAAATGTCATCAATGAATAATACTATCATCTACAATTGTATTTTGTTTGACCAGAAACTATATGATTGTGAGTTTTCAAAATTCATGCGTGTCTATTGGCACAAAATTGATTGTATGCTTTTACATGTAAAAGCAATGGTTTGAACCAAAACAAACATTTCTCGCCGTGAATATGGCCTATGCAACCACAAATCAATCAACCATACAACACATAGCTTGTACAGGATCCTGGTCACTGCACAAGTATCATGGAGGTGATGAAAGTTGGAAATATTGCCCCTAGAGCAGGAATCGAACCCACATCTCTTGCATTCCAGGGAAGTGTGCTAACCATTAGTCCACATAGGATCCCTCATGTCACCACTCCAGCCACGACTACCTGTCTATATGGATTCTTGTATGAGAGGTCAGCGTAGACTACTACACCCATATATATTTGTTTCCCCCATTTAATTGTTTAAGTGCAGCCAGTCGGACGTTCGAATCCCATCCGAGTCAAAACGAAGAATTACAAAATTGATACTTCTCATTACCTCGGTTCGTTACTAGGATAGGGAAGGGACTAGTTAGATCAGTACCAGGGTAATCTGACTGAGTGAGAAATCGGGTCAAGGTGCCAGTTGCATGGTCTCCCAGTGGGGCAGCACTATGAAGTCACCATCAGTGCACACTTTCACAAATTGGTACCAGCCTCGATATGACCCTATATGTTACCAGGATGTATAACCCCAAAAACAAACACACAAAGAAGGCGCTTTCATTCACAATGGGGACTGTGCTGTACCCTTGTGCAGTAGTAACCATGCGTCCAGACTTCCTGATAACAGAATGTGGTTGAGTTCTTGCCCTATCTTTGCTTTTGAATTGATTCCCGGTGAAATCAGCAAACAACGGGTTAAATGACCATGGAGGTGGTCATTTGCTGTTATTACTGGGGGTGGGGAGGCAGCCATTGAAGCAGCCACTCCCACCTGTCAATCACAAACGCCTCCTCTCAGGAGGATCACTCCCTAACAGCCAATCAGAGCCCCCCCCCCCTCCCACACTCTTCCTCAAGCCTCTGCTTCCCCTCTACCTCTCCACTCTTCCACTGACACTCGTCAGCTGCACATTTATTCTAAAAACCCACCCACCCACTAGCTACACTTGTCTCAATTTAAATAAACAATAACAAGACAAAATAAAACCAAAAAACATTTAACATTAAACAAACTTGAAACTAAAAAATATGATTAGATGTGTATAGCTTCATTTATGATTTATGACTATATTAGATAAGGTGATCCAATAATATCCACCTACTCAATCACTACTCATATCTTGATTGATCACACTACTCACCCTAATCGATTGACAATTTAATCATCACAAACCACTGTTTGATTTATGTCACTACTGTATTAATTTGCCCGTTGATAAAAAACACTGTAGATATGTTGATGATTAATTTATCATTATTGCATAACTTCAAGCTCATGTCAGACTTTGTCTACAGGCCAGCTCAACCATGTACAACCTAAACTGAATGCGCCAACGACAACAATTGTCTTGAGAATAAAGTTATGTTATTCCCACTCCTGCTTCCTCGTTGATCCCTGCCCATGCCAGTAATGAGGACCATATTATCCAGAAGGCTAGAGGTCCCACAGGAAATAAGAGCCCATCAATTTTTGGCAGGTTCATCATAGGAACTGCCACTAGACAGGAGACCCGCAAAGTGGATATAGGACTATGCACTGTGGCCTAGCGTCTACTGTACCATGGTGAGGCTGTCACCTGCAGTTGCGTGAAAGGTTGATGGGCCGGAATTACCTACAGACCTAGGGACCCGGTCATGGGTTAATACGGCCTTGACTAAAAGGAAACTGTTAGACATTAAATAAAATACCACTTCCTGTAGACATCTGCAGCAGTGTATAGTAATGGTGCAATGTGCTTCAACTCAGAAAATGACACACTCAGGAGGTGGGCATCAACTTTAGTGTCTCGGAAGTGATCTATTATTGTCAATGGCGTGTGCTGCTGGAAGCGTGCACAATCACTCAGCTTGTTGGAGTTATACATCCGGGCAATATATGAGGTCACATCAGGATGGGTATTGACTTGGGGCAATGCGCACCGTTGGCGACTTTTGCACTGTTGTCCCACTGGGCGACCAGACCACTGGCACCATGACCCAATCTCCCATTCAGTCACTTTATCCTGACAATGAGCTCACCAATCCTTGCTGTATCCTAGTAATGCCAAGCGCCAGGCTATGTAGAAGCGACAGGTATCAATTTTGTAAGTCATTATTTTATCTCGGCTGGTTGTAAGTCATTAGTTTGACTCAGCTGGGTTTCAAAATCCCTAAGGGAAGTCTGCGCTCTACCGATGCAGCCATCACGTCCTGTCTCCCCGTCACTCAGTAGTAACCTGATCTGTGCGTGGGAAATCCACTTCCGTTCTGACGTGTGATGGTCACTGAGGCCATAATAGATTAAACAACTCGGATCATCCGAACCACTTTTTTTTGCGCGTGCGCAGATCCTACAACCTCGGGTTGCACAAACGAGCATGCTCGGGGTTGAAAAAAAATGGTTGCTTAATTCAAAACTTAAAAAAAATAAAAAAATAACTTAATTTAGTTATATTTCAATTTCATTAATCTGGGTTATTTTTTTTTTTAAACATGAACAAAACACGTGGGACTTGTACTGGTAGCTGCAGGCCTTTAGATACCAGCACAAATGTGACATCATTGCTCCTGATGCCCGTTCAGGCCTTGGACCCGCCGTCCGGGTGGTGACAGCGAAGGAGGAATAGGAGGCTGGGGTGGACGAAGAGCGCTTTATTCAAAGTGCAACAAGAATACAAGCAAGGTGAAGAGGTAATAAGCATATAAGAACAATAACAACGACAATGACAGGAAATGATCAAGGGGGAAGGGGGAGCCCCGAAGAGCCCTCCACCCTAGCGAAATAGCGAAATAGCGAAATAGCGAATGGCAGACAGGAAGTGTGAACACTTATTTGTCTCCATTTTTGCTTGAGTGCAAGTAAATAAGCAACACAAGGAATAATTAGTAGCATGTGGTGAACAAGAGGTCAAATTTCCCTGGAGCATCAGCCCATGCCTTTTCTAATCTCTTCTTGAATGAATTCATTGACTCAGCATCAATAACTTTTTGTGGGAGACTGTTCCATATATTTATGATCCTGTTTGAGAAACTGTGTTGCCTTAACTTTGAAATGGCTCTGGGTTTTACTAGTTTGAGAGTATCTTGGTTTGAGAGGATGTGGGAATGAGGGGTGCACCCTAGGAAGGGAAGAGAAAATAAGTATTGGAGGGTGGGTGGAAAAGAAGAGCTCTACTGGAGGCGAGGGGAGGCGGACCCGGGTTATAGTGCGGAACCCGGGGTGTGTGTGGGGGGGGAGGGGGGGGGGGGGCTACGTAACCCAGCGGTCAGCGGTGCAGGAGGAAGGAGAGGGGGGGGGGACTCCTCCTCAGCCGCGAATCAAACGCAATGCAAACATTACGACCAATGTGACATCCTTGCTCCTGATGCCCCCAGCCAAGGCGTGGGGCATTGGGGGTCGGATCGTTTTGCACACGGCCCATGTATTTTGAGGTTCACCTCGGGGTGTTCTATTTGAAATCCTAACGACTCGGATCACCCGAGTGGTTCGGAGCGTCATAATTGAATACGGCCTGAGAGGCTGTATCCAGGCTGTCTAAGTATGTCCAGGTGTAAAATATTTCGTCTTTCTACACATAGTTACACTATAAAATAGATTCCATTTAAAGTACCCATTTGTTTTATTTAATAGATATAAGAATGTGTAACTCATTGCTGAACCATACTAATAGGGTGGAGACTGACATGTTTGGTATTTAATGTTTAATGTGTATTGTATCTGGATTGAATTTGTATGGAGTGCATCGGATATGATAGGGCTGTCTGGTCAATTTTCCATGACCGGGTGGTACCTAGGATGTGGGAATGAGGGGTGCACCCAAGCTGCACCCATCTCTACTGTCCTGGAACCTCAAGATTACCGCCATAAAGAGTAAAATAACAAATGTCATGGAGCAATAACATCATGCACCTTCAATAATATCATGTACCTTCAATAATATCATGTATCTTCAATACCGTCATCTACCTTCAATAACATGTATGTAGGAGTGTCAGAGAGATTACAATCCTGGGAGAGCTGGCAGTCACCACTGGGCCATTCTCATGACAAGAGGTGCTTTTGTGTCAGTCTATAGGACTCAGCTACACCACACCATTTCCGATACTACACCCTCTGGTACTTTATTGTATTTTATATATATTTAACTTGCATTTTTATTATAGCTCACTTTCATTTATAAAGATCTGGCGACCACCTTTTAAAAGGGATCAGACAGTCTAAAATAGTAGTTAGCAATTTCAGTAACTATGAGCAGCAATATGCAAATTCTACTATCAATCAGAAATAATGGTGGACATATAACTAGTATATGAAGGGAGAATCCAGCAGTCAGGCTAGAAGGGAATGCATGTAGGAACACATGGGTGAAACAGACTGGGTGTGATTTGACCACAGGCTGAGGGAGATAATTGGTTGTAAACCACTGTGAAGTTAACTTGAAGGGAAATACAGCTGTGACACGGTTCTATATATATATCAGAGAGAACCTATGCATTCAGTAAAGCCAGGTGGTTGTTAGTTTGGGTATGTTTGTGTAAGAGCTGTGGCTCTGTTGGGGTGGAGGGGGATTGGGGGTACACATTCAATTTACCTGGCCCTAAAGGGGGTCTCAGTGGGAAGGTCTGGTAGTAGGAGGCTTATTTAGGAATGCATTATCTGAAATAGGAAATGTCTGCATGAAGACTTAATATCTGAAGAGTACTGTCAATTCATGATTGTAAATGTACTCAAATGTACTGGATGATTGTTATTCTACGAGTAGGTATTAATGGTATGAATTAAGCGTTATTCAGGAGTGCATTAACTGAAATAGGAAATGTCTGGAGGTATACTTAATATATGAAGAATACTGTCAATTCATGATTGTAAATGTATTAAAATACATTGCATGAGTATATGTTGAGGTTATGACTTAGATGTATTAAGGATGTTAGAAAATGGTAATTGTGGGTGCTGATTGCTTCCCGCCCACCCTCCCACAGACCCCGTGTGACTATAAGAGGGGTCTGCTTTCCAGTTAGCTGACTCTCTCTGGTGGTGGAGGTGAGTGGACGTTGGCAGAGTTGGTTTGTGGTGGAGTTGACTGGAGTAGGCAATAATAAAAGCTATTCTATCCTGTCCTTCACTGTTGGTTGTGCCTTCCTTTCTCTACTGATACTATTATGCTAGAGGAGAGTTCTGGAGCTGGAGCTGGATCTGAGCTGTGTGGAGGACAACAACCAACAGTTTACATACATCCTATGGTCAATATCAACAGTTTGCAACAGGTCACCATGTCCTCCGAGCTTACAATACAGTGCGGTTTATTCATTTAGCAAACCCAATTCAAGGACAATTGAAGCGGGTGGGGATGTAACCTGCTGTTCTATGCTGGAAAGTGGAATCTCTCAATTGAAGTATCAAAGAGAAAGGAATAATCTCTGGAAGTGGGGCATGTGGCGGTGTGAGGGCAGCTTTGGGGTGGCGTGGGGAAGCATGGGGCGGCGTGGGTGCGGCGTGGGGCCGGCGTGAGGGTGGTGTGGGGGCCGTGTGAGGGCGGGGTGGGGGCGGCATGAGGGAGGTCTGGGGAAGGATGGGGCGGAGTGGGGTGTCGTGAGGGTAGCGTTGGGCGACGGGCGGGCGGCGGGCGGCGGGCGACGGGCGGCGTGGGGCGGGCGGAGGGCGGAGGGCGGCAGACGGCAGGCGGCGGGCGGGGGTGGCATCCTCAATGAGTTCAATGGAGTGTAACTGAAGAGTATTCCGGTTGGTTGGACAATCAAAGAGCGAGAGGCGGGTATGGGGGTGTAGAAGGGGGGGGGGGGGCGGGGTTCTACAGTTTGCAAGTGCCAGAGGACAGTGTCCTACAAGAGAAAAATCGATACTACTTTCTTTCACATAATCTCAAAGGATATCATTAAGCTATATTTAATTTCAGCATTTGTATTATGGTATATACTGGTTTGGCAGGCATACTTCTTGTCTACATTTAGGCAGATGGCGTGAGCCGGCATGAGGGGGACGTGAGGGCGGTTTGAGGGGGACGTGAGGGCGGTGTGGGGCGGTGTGGGGCGGTGTGCGGCGGTATGGGAGCGGTATGGGGCGGCGTGAGTGGGAGGTGAGGGCGGTGTGAGGCTGTGTGAGGTGGGATGGGGGCGGTGTGGGGCGGCGTGAGGCAGCGTGAAGGGGTCGAGAGGCGGCGTGGCAGTTGCGTGGGGAGGCATGTGGCGGCGTGGGGGTGGCGTTGGGCGGGCGGCGGGCAGCGGGCGGCAGTCGGCGGGCGGGGGTGGGCTGTGTGGGAACTGTGAGCTGTGTGGGCTGTGTGGGCTGTGTGGGTTGTGTGGGCTGTGTGGGCTGTGTGGGCTGTGTGGGTTGTGTGGGCTGTGTGGGCTGTGTGGGCTGTGTGGGCTGTGTGGGCTGTGTGGGCTGTGTGGGCTGTGTGGGTTGTGTGGGCTGTGTGGGCTGTGTGGGCTGTGTGGGCTGTGTGGGTTGTGTGAGATGTGTGGGCTGTGTGGGCTGTGTGGGATGTGTGGGCTGTGTGGGCTGTTTGGGCTGTATGGGCTGTGTGGTCTGTGTGGGATGTGTGAGCTGTGTGGGCTGTGTGGGCTGTATGGGTTGTGTGGGATGTGTGGGTTGTGTGGGATGTGTGGGCTGTGTGGGCTGTGTGGGATGTGTGGGCTGTGTGGGCTGTTTGGGCTGTATGGGTTGTGTGGGCTGTGTGGGTTGTGTGGGCTGTGTGGGATGTGTGAGCTGTGTGGGCTGTGTGGGTTGTATGGGTTGTGTGGGCTGTGTGGGTTGTGTGGGCTGTGTGGGTTGTGTGCGCTGTGTGGGTTGTGTGGGCTGTGTGGGCTGTGTGGGCTGTGTGGGTTGTGTGGGCTGTGTGGGCTGTGTGGGCTGTGTGCGATGTGTGAGCTGTGTGGGCTGTGTGGGCTGTATGGGTTGTGTGGGCTGTGTGGGTTGTGTGGGCTGTGTGGGATGTGTGGCTGTGTGGGCTGTGTGGGCTGTATGGGCTGTGTGGGCTGTGTGGGATGTGTGAGCTGTGTGGGCTGTGTGGGTTGTGTGGGCTGTGTGGGTTGTGTGGGCTGTGTGGGCTGTATGGGTTGTGTGGGCTGTGTGGGTTGTGTGGGCTGTATGGGTTGTGTGGGCTGTGTGGGTTGTGTGGGCTGTGTGGGCTGTGTGGCTGTGTCGGTTGTGTGGGCTGTGTGGGCTGTGTGGGCTGTATGGGCTGTGTGGGCTGTGTGCGATGTGTGAGCTGTGTGGGCTGTGTGGGCTGTATGGGTTGTGTGGGCTGTGTGGGTTGTGTGGGCTGTGTGGGCTGTGTGGCTGTGTGGGCTGTGTGAGCTGTGTCCCCAATGAGTTCAATGGAGTGTAACTGAAGAGTATTCCGGTTGGACAATCAAAGAGCGAGAGGGAAGGAGAGGGGCATAGTGGGGCAAGTGCCAGAAGTCCGTGTCGAACAAGAGAATACTGGAGAAAACTGGTTGAAATGTCATCCGTGGTGTGCCACTCGCCCTCACGGTAAAGGGATCGGTGATGACGACAATGATGATGATATATTAGATACCAGAACAGACCAAATTGAGAAACATAACTTATGAGAGGTATTTCTGCCCCCTTCCACTCATGATAATAACATAGCTTACACAGTAGCCCGTCACCTTACTGAACCTAGCCCTGACAGCTAGCGCACTAACACATGAAACCACCATATTAATTTACTAATGCCTTACCTAAGTAGCTAGGGACCTACAGAGATACCTGTCTTCAATGTGATGTACTTGTCTGGAATACCTGAACCCTGGTGCTGAAAAAAAGTCTATTTTCTGATGAATAAATTGTATAATTAACTTAAACAACTCTTATTATTATTACATCAAACCGATATGCATAACAAATTTAGTTTGGTCACATCGCATTATATCTCTGGCTATTTATTTTGTTTCTATTTCTTTGGGGGGGGGGGGAGTAAACTGAATTGCTGAATACTTGCATGACCATTCCCTCTTAACGAAAGCCGATTCCAATTGCTGCAGTCCAAACAAACCCTGGTTCACATCGAATAGCGCCAAAAGAACTGTCACCCAATCCAGAGATCCTAATATGGAAGTGTCTGCTAACAACACTGGTTCTCCCAAACCACCAACGGATGCATCCAATATTCAATTCATTACAACCCGAAACGAAGGTCATACAATATTTAAAGAAAATTCAATGAACCATGCAATACCATATAATGCAGTCACCGAATGTGTGATACTTGTATCGAACTGGAATTGTATGCAGCTGATATTTCATTTAGAATATCTATAATACTGTTATTATCGAACAGGATTTGCATGCAGTCACTATTGCGACTGATAGTTTCATTTCTGTATCACGGAAATGTTCTATGCGGCCGGAAGACCAGCGCGCTGGCGCTGACAAGACATATTATTCAATAAATAAAATACATTTAGTAAAACAACATTTAAAGATCCACAAAATCCTATATTCATAGCCAATCACCGCACATACAGTACACTAAACCCACTTTTGAATAGGAGGGTGTCAATTCCTACATCGATTTCTCCTATGTTTTAGGGTTGTTGAAACTCTCAATTATTTCATTATCTGCTGGTACGGCACCAACGTCTGAAAATTGATAATTTGTGTGTAAAATATAGCGCCGCCTCCCCTAGCAACGAACCGATTAGCAACGCGAAGCCCTACAATCCATATCCATCTGTGGCAGAAGGATTTCGGCCCAGAAAGCCGCCTGACAACAGACCGGATATCGTCGGTGGAGACTTCTTTTTGGGGGGGGGGGGGGTAAACGAATTTGATTCAAAATTGATAGTGATAATCCCATTACCGCAAATAATAAGCTCTGTCGTTCCTCCCTCACCCCGCCCCCGTCCCCCTGCTTTCGGGGGGGGGGGGGGGGGGGGGCTGGGGGGAGGGGCGGGTCCGACATGCATCTCGACGGCCTCCTGCGTGGGGCGCACACGCCACTCGCTCGGAATTTTTTACATACATATTTTTGTCATGAATTTATTTACCCTGCTCCTAACGGATAAGTGTGTTAACACTTGTTTTCACTACTGGGCATCACTGAGTCTAATTTGATTCAAATGTCAGTTATTTAAATGAAATCATACAATGTGATTACCCAATGGGAGTATCCAATGTGATTATGCAATGGGATTATCTGATGCGATTACGCAATGTGATTACCGAAGGCGATTATCAAATGAGATTATCCAACGGGGTTACCAAAAGGGTGTATTCAATGGAACTATCCAATGGGTTTATTCAATGCTTTATCCAGTGAGGTTATCCAATGGGGTTATCCAACATGGTCCATGATGTGCGCAACATGGGTAATTGAATGAACGAGACTGTGAATCTCAGTAGATTAGGGCACCATGGCGCCGACTATATTCTATTCTTAGAACTAATAACTTTGGCCGCTGATCGACGCGCCATCTACATGATACTTCTTGAACTACGCAGTTAGATTAAAATCAGACTGGTGGCGACATCTATATTCACTTTTAGAACTAAAATGGCCGCCGATTGACGCGCCACCTATAGTGATTTCCAGTCAAAGCCGATGACGTGGCACTGGAGATATTCACTTCGACCAGACTTTTCAAACCGAGAGGACGTACTTCTGCCGCCCAGATTTGGATTAAAACTGGAGTGGGAATGACGGCTTCAAACCCACGAAGGGATCCAGGGCAGATACTCTGGATCAACAAGCCTGGTCAACAGGAGGAAGAAACCGAGAAACTAGGTCGAAGTCAGTGGCTCTATCATATAATATATCTCGATAAGACAGTCTCGTTCAACTCGAACACAGGATCGGGGTGAGGCACGGCGAGATGAAACAACAACAACAACAACAAAATTGACGTGTCAAAGAAGCCTGCGGACGTGGGATTAACCGTGGCTCTGGCTACATTACAGAAACCACATCACCGATGTCAAACTTGGTATTAATGTACGTATCACAAACCGCAGGGAAATGCGGAACGACAAAAATTTAGGTCCGTTACACCGCAACGGCGGTGTGCTGACGTCACGCCACGAGGAGGCGGCCATGACAGCATGCTCGACGGATCGCTATGGAGGTGACCGTTTGAGCCATCGCTCCTTCTCGCTACAATCGGATGTGATTTCTTTTGATGGTGGCCACCGGAATGAACGACAAACTCATGCAAACAGTGGGTTCGAATCTCTTTCCTTCAATGGCGAGGAGCATCGGACGTGTGCCGGCAGGGGAGGACGTAGTTTCTCCGAGCTGGTGGCGTGCTGACATCATGGGGAGGACATGTTATCTGCAATGCAGTTTGTCCGAGCAATGGGCGCGACGACGAACGGGGGATGCAGTCAACAAACCTTGCGTCGCAGCGGATTGATATTAAAAACTATTTAACATGCATAAGCTGGAGACATTTCCTTCCCCCACTAGACTGCAAATCATTCGGACATTACCTAACCACAGAACATGCTAATACTCAAGATGGCGCCATCCAACAACCATAGGTGCACACACATAAAATATCTCCTCAATGACACTGGATATAAACAACCGATCCGACACACAATAAGTCAAGTAACAAAAGCTGACACTCCACATTCTAATTACACTGACCTGTACATAAGCGCCATGAACCAGACGCTGACCCAGATCTCGCACTTGGCCAGACAAAAGTTATCAGTACACAGAGTGCATGCGAACTACACCCAGATCTTGTCTGGCTGCTGTGATGGCGACCGTCTAGACATTGTCGCAGACGCAAAGTCTCAGGGAGTGCCGACATCACCACGACCTGGAGGTCGGGCAGTGCATAGGATTTGAGTAATACATGAAACCGCAAAGCATTCTTCAATCACATTCTAAGATGTCAATTCACCAAGGGCTCTGCATTCTTTTATCTCATAAGCTTAATAGGGTGCCGAGCCTTATCATCATGGCGCACTTGGGCATTGCTTGATAGACAAAAGCTGACAACCCACATTATAATGACATTGCATTGAAATAACCGGTCCCCGCACGCTGTTGATGCACTCGTAGAACAAGTGACCCAGGCTTAAGTATACATAGCCACACTGAAGTCACGAGTATGGCAACTTCCTACACAAATTTGTTTGCAGACCATGTCAGAAGCTAACAAATCACAATCTGAGACGAAAAGGCCTACAATGCGTGATAAGAATCACATAAAAATTTCTAATGACCCTGCATGGAAACGGCTCCCCGTACACTGTTGATGTACTCGCAGAACAAGTGACACAGGCTTAAGTATACATAGCCACTCTAGAGTCACGAGTATAGCGACATCCTACACGAAAGCTGAATTTGTCTGGAGACCATCTCAAAAACCCACAGCTCGAGGCGATAAATCTGGTTGTCGCCCTCAAACATCTCTCTCCACATCAAGCGCACAAATACACCATCGCAATAAACACAGACAATGCAACCTCACAGCAAGTGCTCAGTTCCGGGGCAGGTTGCGACCCTGTCATCTGTGCCTGTGCCCGGGAGATCTGGCTGTTTGCCGCACGAAGGAGTACCAGACATTCTTGTCCGACACAAACCAGGAAAGGACATCATTCTCCTGATGCTCTAAGTCGTAGGTGTTTCGACTTGCGTGCAAGGAGTCTAGCCAGAGACTTGTTGCTGAGGCCGGCCTGGAATCGGTGATTGTGACACATGACAATGCTTTGACCCCTAACCTGTAACCTGGGATCGATATTTAAATTTGTTGCCTTCTCTCCCCAGGTTACTCACAACGTCACCATCAGCGGCTTCTTGATGCCATTAAGGCGGGGCTGGCGATTGGGACCTGGAGGAATAAGGCAGCCCAGGCAAGGGAATACTACTGGTGCTAGCTACTATCATCGCACACTTCTCCGACAGACTAACCTTTCCTAAATTTGGCAGCTCTGACCCTGGCCACTATCTTCGGGCCAAGGATTTGAGGCTAACCGCAGTGGGCATCAATGTCCGAGTCCGGTAATCAAAAACAATACAAGTCATCGTCTCCAAGAGACATTTCTCGTTCCGGCGATAACTGGATCGCCCTACTGTCCACATCAAGCGTGGAAGGATTACGTGTCCAGGACACCACTTCACCCCGATGGCCCTGCCTTCCTGACTACCAACGGATCACCTCTACGTGCAACCGCGTTGCCTGACACCATACGACTGGCCCTGTCCATGGCAGGTCATCCGGCCCCAGCGGCAATGACACTGCATAGTCTGAGACGAGGTGGTGCACAAGCCTGTGCTCTGCAACGATCGTCAATCAGCAACATCAAACACTTGGGTCATTGGACCACTGACGCAGTGCATGATTATGTACCAAGGCAGTCGGTTTCATCTGGCTCCCAGGACACTTGCTCTATTTTTTGGTTAAGTGCCTGTAATCCTTGAAATATCTAAGGTCATCTCATCATGAAAGAGTAATGTAACAAGCTAAGATAGAAAGAATTAAAATTGCCACTTTATACTACTGTCTCGTTCTGTTTTCAATTGTCCATGATGTGCGCAACATGGGTAATTGAATGAACGAGACTGTGAATCTCAGTAGATTAGGGCACCATGGCGCCGACTATATTCTATTCTTAGAACTAATAACTTTGGCCGCTGATCGACGCGCCATCTACATGATACTTCTTGAACTACGCAGTTAGATTAAAATCAGACTGGTGGCGACATCTATATTCACTTTTAGAACTAAAATGGCCGCCGATTGACGCGCCACCTATAGTGATTTCCAGTCAAAGCCGATGACGTGGCACTGGAGATATTCACTTCGACCAGACTTTTCAAACCGAGAGGACGTACTTCTGCCGCCCAGATTTGCCGTCCCACCCACCCAACTAATATGATGTATCGATAGGGTTAAGTGCCTGTAATCCTTGAAATATCTAAGGTCATCTCATCATGAAAGAGTAATGTAACAAGCTATGATAGAAAGAATTAAAATTGCCACTTTATACTACTGTCTCGTTCTGTTTTCAATTATTATCAAATTCGATTATCCAATGGGGTTTCCCAATGGGTTTATTCGATGGGGTTATGGGTTTAGCCAATGATGTATCCAATGGGTTTATGCAATGGGGTTATCCAATGGGGGTTTCCAATGGGATTATCCAATAGGGATATTTGACCAGGGTATCCTCTGAGGTTATCCAATGATGGTATACCATGTGGTTATCCAGTGTGGTTATATGATGGGTTATCGTATGGGTGATCTCACTGGGTTAGTCAATGTAGTTATCTGACTGTGTTAGTCAATGCGGTTACCTGATGGGTTATCCTATGGGTGATCTGACTGGGTGTTCAATATGCTTATCTGATGGGTTATATTATGGGTGATCTGACTGGGGTGTTCAATGTGGTTATCTGATGGGTTATCGTATGGGTGTTTTGACTGGGGTAGTCTATTTGGTAAATTTGTTGGAGTATCCTAGAAATGATCTGCCTCGGGTAGTCAATGTGGTTATCTGATGGGTTATCCTATGGGTGATCTGACTGGGTGTTCAATATGGTTATCTGATGGGCTATATTATGGGTGATCTGACTGGGGTGTTCAATGTGGTTATCTGATGGGTTATCGTATGGGTGCTTTGACCATGGTAGTCAATATGGTTATCTGATGGACTATCCTATGGGTAATCTGGCTGGGCTATCTGACAATATGATTATTCATTGTGGTTATCTCATGCGTTTTTCAGTTGGAGTTTTCCCACAAGGTTATCCGTGAGGGTTATCCAATGGAGTTACATAATGGAGTTATCCAATGTGGTTATCCAAGATGGTTATCCAATGGTGTTATCCAGCAGACTATCCAATGGGTGATCCAATGGGATCCAACGGGTGATCCAATGGGCCTTTCCATGGGCGATCCGTTGTCTCTGAGGGATCCCCTGTAAGTAGACGGCTGTAAAAGTTGGGTGGCTGCCACGACGCATCCTCTCCCAGTGGCCACTTGGTAAGCTTCTAATCTCGCCATTGTTTGCCTACATACACTGAGCCGCCACCAGGGTTGTTGGCCGCGCATTATTGGTTGCGGTTTTGCGTCCTGGAAACATCTCAGGTCATATCAGGATGGGTACCAACTTGTGACAGTGCATGTTCATGGCAACTTTATAGTGCTGTCTGACTTGGAAATTAGGCCTCTGCACTTTGACCCGATCTCCAAGTTAGTCATATTATTCTGACCATGAGCTAATGAGTCATTGCCCATTCCTATTACTGCCCACCGCCAGGTTATGTAGTTACAAGTATCCATTTTACAAGTCCTTGGTTTGACTCGGGCAGGATTTGATCTCTCGACCTTCCACATGGGAAACAAGCGCTCTTATCGATTCGGCCATTGCGTCCGGTCCAGGTATTATATATGTGCTAATCGTCATTATTATTATTGTGCTTATAATCCGAAACTTAAAAGGGGCCCGGATGAGGGAGGAGTTTGCAAACAAACTGGGAAATACGGCTAGAGCGATGCTCGAACCCATCCATCTGCCATTCCGGTGGAGCGTCCTAATCATGAGCCTATCTAGGCTTCCTGATGCACTCCCCATACCTCAGCATGTATCTATTTGCCTGTGTGGAGTGTCTGTGAGGAAGCCCCCCCCCCACCCCCGCCACTGCCGCCGGGGTGGGTGTGGGGGGGGGGCATGGGAATGCAACTGGCAGGGGAGGGGGGCTTCCTCACAGACACTCCACACCTGTCCCCTGGCCAACCAATCACAAACCGCATAATGGACACACCTCCAAACCACCAATCAGATCACACCACAAACTGGAGCCCATGACTCCACCCCATCTGGTGGTCAGTCTGCAACAGCCTCTCCTACTGAACACATCTACAAACCTCTTATTCACCCGGCCACCCACACCTCCAGAATGATTGGCCGATCCAATCAAAACACAAAACAACAAATCAAACAACATTTATCAAATTACCACTGAAAAACATTTGACATTTAATTTATTATCTACCATACAATTGACACACAAGCAATTGAACTATCAAACTGGTATGATAATCAACAATTGATAATTATATTGATTATTAACTTCTCTCATCACCCATTTTAATCACTCTGCATGTTAAATGTTATATTCTCATATAATCAAATGTTATTGCTATGGTATGTTATCATATGCGCTGCATATTACATCTCATCCCATAAACTGATCATATACCATGACCTTATGTCGATCGTTGCTGCTCTCATACCAACATAATTGATGATGATGGGGTGGAGACGCCCCAATAAAAGCCATGTCTAATCCCAACCTCACCTTCCACGTCTTCTGTGCCCGGGAGCAATGATCCTTAAAGGCATCGTTAATGAGAACAAGAACAGCACACAGTTCCCAGCTAAAAGATGCACCATCTTCCTCATCCCGTGTTGTTTTAACAGAGCGAACGAGTACCTGAAGGGGAAAGATGGAAGCAGGAAATGAGTTTGGATTAACCGCTGAAAGTCAAGCTTCCCCCCATTCCCAGATTAGTCACAGTGGTAGCAGGTGTTGCAGGAGGTGTGGCTACCAATGGGAACAGCATGCTTTTGGGTGGATCTAGAACACACATGTAGGTCTAAGACTGATTCTTATCGCCCATTGTGCAGGGTGTGCAACAATTTAGCTCTAAGCCTACTTGAACACACAACACGACTACCGGGTACATACCCACAAGAGAAGTCCTTTAATATCCACTCACCCTCACCTACTAAATACCCAACAAACAAATGCACGCTGACTACATGTACACGCGTCTTTTCCATTAGACTATCTAGGCTCCTGATGCGCTAAACCTCCCCATGTGTACCTATGCATATGTCATCTCACCTGGTTAGGTCAGTGCACATCATTAAGGCCGCATACATAAATACAATTAACATTGTTGATCGTCCCCGCCCGGCCTGCAAAATCGCCCGCCTCTGTTTTAACATTTTTGTAAGTTCTTTTTTTTTAACTGTTAGAAATACGTCGGGCTAGCAGCAATTCAACCTTTGTATGAATGTTTATGTCATTGGTTTGACTCGGCCAGGGTTCGAACCCAGGAGTTCGTATCCCACAACCTACCAGAACGGGAGGTGGACGGTCAAATCATTCAGCCATCTGGCTACGTATTACATCTATATATATTACGTATTACATCTACATACATCTACATACACAAATAAATAATTAATTACATCTACATAAAAATTTAAAAAAAAATAAAATAAGAACCGCCTATCCGACCCTGATTTTTATTTCAAAAGGACGATCACCATTTTTTTGTATTTGGCCTTAGCTCAAATTGCAGGTGAGTCAAAACAAAGATTTACGCAATTGATACTTGCCAATTGTGACAAAGTGAGCATTGAAGCGTTACACAGACGACAAAAAGGAGGTAAATACGGGAAATGGATTTCAGTTTATTCAAGCTTCATGTACCTGAGTCTTAGAAACTGCTGATTCATGCAATTTCAGTAAATATATAAGTCACATTGATGGTAAGGCGAAAACAGATAGATTTATGGACTCATGTCATGTTAATTACGATAGTGCTATACGCAAGCTCGCAGAGGAAAATGGTTATGTTGCCTTTAGTGGTGGCAATCCAGAAATGTCTTTACGATATTACTCAGTTGAATTTATTAAGAATTAAATATCTACAGATAATAAAGTGAGTTTTGGAACCGCTAAGACTTTATTTATGGGCAATCTAAACAAACATGTTTTTCATGGAACAAAGATATGGGGAGCAGGAAGTTGGTCTTGCAGTAGTGTGTAGCATGTAAAACTGTCGATCATCTGATCGATCCTTCTCAATGGACGTATATGTAGTTTTACTATTTTCTGTTCCAACCAGTGGTCTACAACTGGTTCATCAATGGCTGTGGTATGCGCTGTCCTGTCTGTGGGAAAGTGCATATAAAAGACCCCTTGCTGCTTATCGGAAAGAGTAGCCTATGTGGCGCTGGGGGGTTTCCTTCAAAGAAGTATGTAAAATAGCCGATGATAAAAATCAATGTGCTCTAGAGGAATCATTAAATAAAACAATCAGTACTTTAAAACAAGCTTTGGAACAAAGATAAATAATAATGTTAGCCTGATGTTACTTAACGTTATCTGTTAGCTGGGATGTAATAGGGAATGATGCTGGTTTAAATCAGCTTGAACAAAGTCTGTGTATAAAGGGACAAATCGGAAGTTTGATCAATACACGATTTCTGCGACGGATGTCCAAAGCGTTATCCAGACTGGACTTGTGGGTCACAGCATCTGTGGAGAGTCAATTCAGGCTCTGTTAACACTGGCTACATATTGAACAACTGACACAGCCTTTTCAACACAATATGGATCTATAGAGAAAACATACATACTATTTTTTAATCATTTTTGATAATTATAGCTGTTTCCTATTGATTGATTGAAAAGCTTGATCATCAGTGTAAAACAACACAGTGACACACTGTCGACCCACAACACGAGTGTCGTTGCCTATCACCAGATATTGTATTCTACTAAGTTTTCCATGAGCGTTTAGATGGTTCAGTACACTCCGATCGTGAAGTAATTAGGCCCAAAGTACTGGTAACTACGCTTAGCCTGTCACATGTAGTCGGGTTAGTTCGAATTCTGCATCATATGTTATTGTCTCTAGTCAAGTGTCCAGCAGCATACCATACCTGAATAACGCTGAACTCAGTAGTCATATTAGTTTAGGTGTTATTGGCATTCCATGCAGGTAATCAGGAAAATTGAGGAATATAAGAAAATAATTAAATGTATATAATAAAATTATTTCCAACTCCCACTGCAAAAAAAACGCAGAAGACAAGAAGCTAGGTCCTCCAATCGGGAGAAACTAAGCTCTTCACCACAACATATCACATCAACAATCGTACTGAAAAAAAACCATATTTATATTAAAGCAGTACGATATGCTAATTACATCGTGGCTATCAATGTAAAAAAAATATTAAATATATATATCATATTCACAAACATGCATATATACAAGGTGGTATCCACCCCCATCAGGGAGATGAAATATCAAAAATTCTCTATTTATTATTAACGTATTATATATATATTAATAAAAAAACTAAAAATGAATCACCGCCACAGGGGTGCTGGTCTTTCAATTACCCCCGCGTGACACCCAAAATCCCTCGGACAGGGCATACACCGACTGCCTGCACAAGCAGTCAGCCACTGTTAGCCTTAACTGCCACCTGTCATCGTTTTCACTTAAAACCCAAATCCCCCGCGAAGAGATCAAAGGTAACCGCTTTTAATTACCAGTCCACTATTGCGCATCACCCCGTCACCTGTCATCTGAATTTTCCGACGAGACTCCCTAAATCCCTCACAGGAGGGAGCGACACCAACCGCGCGAGCAACTAAGTCATCAGCTCACCTTCCCGCTACTTGTCATCTGGACATCCCCGTCTACATCAAGGGGGCACTCGCTGCGCTGCTGAGCAGGTCCGATGCGCCGTAGCAGCACAGCAGACACCAAACTAAGCACCGGCAATCCGTGCAGCCGATCACTCAATGCTGAAGCCTAGTTTAAATACTAAGGATCAAGTGATCCATCCCAGCTTCTGAAGTCTCGGCGAAAGCGCATGAAAGGTCAATCGATATCCATTTATGACCTCAGAGCCTGCCGAGCCCTCTGCTCGGCGATCCTCAAATTGGCGCTCGTACAATTTTTTGTCCTCGACCACATCAGTCAAAGTCCGCACCGCGCCTACCCTCTAGCCTGGCGTACCAGAGTATCCTGAGTCTGCGCACAACCGCGTCAAGCCCTCAATGAAGGCTTTGACCAGCCGTTGACCGACTCAGTGATCTTTTGACGTCAGTTCCGAACGCTTCGCCCGCAGAGCCGCTTCGTTAATGCCGTCCAGCGCGAGTACAATACCGTGGTCACTACCGGAGGCAATCGCTGCCACCGCCGCACGACAATCAGGACTCACAGCAGGACAGCAAGGCCACCGCAGCAGTCCTCCCGGCTCCCATCATTCTGCTCCCTGAACGCAGACCATCTGAAGGCGATCCCGCAGCGCCGTACCACAACGCCGCGGACCTGACACCCCAATGACACCGGCTGAGAAACCGATGCCACATGGACTGTCTCGCCCCGCCGGAGCCGCCCACGTGGCTCCACCCACTTAACGAGTCGGGTGGCTGCAAACCGCTGCCACTTCCCGGCGCTTACGACGCGCCCTTTAACCACCCTCCTCCACTCCAGCCCCGCTGGTGACCTGCAACTCAGGCCAATCCTTCAACGCCCTGAGCTGATCGATGAGGTGCGTCGGTGGAAGGTGGAGGTGGAGAGGCCGACCTCTTCTGACCCCTGATTCCGCTCCAAAATGATAGCAGACCTACCATAAGCGATACCAAGACGAGGTGCGCTTCCCTCTGGCCCCCTAACCCCGCCGACCCTTAGATTGCGCCCAATTCTGCTGTGCCACCAAACCGCGCCCGCCGCATTCTCCCTCTTTCGGCCACCCGCCCCACGACCTCTTCCCCGTCCGCCGAAGATTGCCCGCACCGGATATAAACCGTTTGCGAGTCCACCCCGCCTCAGCTCCGCCGACCCTCTGTCATAGAGTGCAAGGCGATCACCTGTGCTGCCCGTGGGCACCGCAAGCGCTCCTTGCCTAGGTAGAATCTGGGCGCTGCTTTATTTGTGAAGGTCACTGCGCGCCGTGACTTTGGAGTCAGGATTCCACTGAATCTCACGGAGCCCCGCCACTACGTCGTCCCACATTCCGACCGTGGCGCCAGCATGAGGTGCGTGATCATGCACCGCGGCGCCTCGTTGCGAAGTATTGTCCCAGTCGTTTTTAAACGAAGGCACCCCTCACATACCCTTCACCAAGCGTTGAAATGGACCACACATCTCCACAAGGCGCGTGTGCAATGCTCCTCACAAATGTGACGAGCCAAATGCGACCACCGCAGAAACAGCTTGGGAATCGCCTATGTCCGACTCGTGCACCTCACAGAACAGGCAAGCCTGTCCCCTGACAGAAACACCCCTTCGAACTAGCCGAGACACGCCACGTTCCTGTTTCGTGTAGCCCTCTCGCTCCGCTGGAAAGGATAGCGAGCGGAACAACTAGTTCACCCCCTGGCATAACCACCTCAACGGAGTGACTGGCTCACTCCTCAGGGCTCTGCCCACCCTCATCGAACGGAGACTCATACTCCCCGTCGACATATAAGGCCGGACATCGCCTATAACCCCCCTCTGCCACGTTGAATAGTCCCTCAGACTACGTGGCTCGTCAACACGGATCGTGCCAAAGTCGCGACAGAGAGACGACTCCGTCAAGCCCCCGCACGTTCCCAGCAAAGAAAACGCTCAAGCTTAACGGGGCCCCCCCCTACCGCGACCGACAAATCCACTCGACGTTGGAAGCAGGTCCTCGCAATCTCATACTCGAGCTCAACCCAAACTGACCGTGATTCCGCCACAGCGATCATGGAGGCGCTACTCTCGCCCAGTCGCAGTCCCAGTCACTCCTCCCGACGCCCCAGGTTGTTCCGATGGAACAACCCCGCAGCAGAGGCAACCGACTCCGACGAGCATCTCGCAACCCGACCCACCTGAGCTGGAGTCCACACGACGTCTAGGTCTATTGGTACGTCCCGCAGTGATCCCATCGCTATTCCGATAACGAAAATCCTGCGATCCTAACGACACCTTAGGGCGATATCTCCGCCTTCTCTCCACAGGCTGAAACCAGTTGTCACCAGTAGGAAGCCTTTGCTTTCCGCACCGCAGTTCTCACCTCTGCGCCTCCGACAGGGCTACGGAACCTGTGAGAAGGGGCAGGAGGCCTTGGCTGCTCACCGCCCCACAAACCGTGGTAGATAACAACCGGGTCTACGTCCATCGCACACCTCCCAGAACCCCCCCCTCTATCCGCCCTAGCTGTCTTGAGGAGCCAGAACCAGCTGCCCAGAGGCGCTAGTCACCTACTACCCCAAGCTCACGGGCGTATTCGAAAGAGGTCGGCCAGCAACCGTGGCTGGTGATGCCACCTGTGTGAAGCCAAGCGAACCACACCGCCGAGAGACTGGGCCACCCCCCCCCCATCAGCTGGGCTAAAGGGAAGAATGGATCCGTACGGGATGACACGCCGACCCTACTGTCATCGCCTGCTCTCAGGGCCTGCCATGCTCGAAAGCGTGCAGCTCGTCAGTGTTCTAACCGTCGTCCGATCAGCCACTACCCTAGAGGGACACAGATGCGGTGTCAACAGCACCTCAGAGAGCGCAGCGACAGGCCCAGCAACCCCTATGGAGAAACTGACCCGAACATCCGCACCCTCTCCGAGACCTCTGACACCGTAAACACGGCGCGACAGCAGCGGGCCTAGACAGCGTTGGAGACTTTGATAAAGGCAAACCGTCCCAACCCACCGCCTAAAGGTCTAATCGTGCCTAAAGAACACGATTCATCCCCGCTGTCGCTACCCTCACAACCCTGCAAAGAGACGATCTAGGGAAGTGTCAGCCTCGGTCTCCCGTAAAGGGGAGCCGGCGAAGCTATCTCATCGTCGGGCCAGATAAAACAACAACGATCTGCGCAGGCAGCTCACTGTTCTCTCCCTCACTACCGACGATCGCCGCACACGCTGTGTCAGGTCTGTGCGCCTGGACGCACAGACAACATTCAGTCCGTGGTCCAGGCCCTTGCTTATACCTATGTACAAACGGACAACTAACACAATACAGAGTATGCGTGAGATGGTAAACTGTATAGAACAAAAAACAACCACCACCTCGTCCGCCGGCAGCCGGTAAGTGAATAACCCCACATGCTCCCTCGCAGTAATCTGCAAAGTCCAGCCGACCGAACCAGCAGAATAGTCTCACCTCACTCGCGAAACACCATGTTTCGCCACCGGTACAACACAACCCAGCGTGACCCACATAAGAAAACCAAATCACATCACCCACGCGGCACTCCCCCGGCCCCGCAGTACCGCTGAGACAATCACCGCACCACGTGGGCCCCCAGAGAATCCCCCCCCCGCATTCATTGCAGAAACGTCAGAGTGAACCCTAGTTAGCTCTACCACGTGGACCCGCCAGCCATTGCACATACCGACCACCCCGGCAACAGGTCCCCGCCACCACAGCAGTGCCCACCAACAACCCGCACTGCGGGCTCAAACAACCCCTCACCCGGTTACACGACTGCTATAAGTGGCCCCGATACGCTCCAAGCGCAGAGTAACCACTACAAACACCCATCCCGCACACACTAAACCACTCCCCCGCGGCTCTATAGCCAATACGCAGTAAGCCCCGTCAACTACCCCATCACGGTTACACAAGAAATAGCAGAATAATCAACACACGCTTAGGAGCAAGGCCATTACGCAGAACAGTAGTAACTGCGCCCATCATTTGGCGCCCCCGGGCCCCCGGGTCTTTTCCCCCCACTACTCTCAAATAACCGCGTAGCCAAAGTTAAACTGAACAAAATTACTGCGTTACTCCGTGTGTAACAGGGATCGAAGCACATAATGAACCCCAACCCCCGGAGACCAAACACAACACCATGTGGGCGTAGCCTAATAACCTACTACCCCACCCCTATACCAGTTATCTGCTCGTAAGACTAAACCTCAGATCCGCCGCACCGCGGTGCATCCAGCCCACCTCCAACCCCGTCCAACGGTAAAAGTCGCTGTCACTATCCTAGCCACTGCGTACAGAAATAACACTATCGGCATCAACACTGATCTAGACCGACGCCGACGTTTATTTTTCCGCTTATAAGGCCTTTGCCGCCTAGGGCGCTAGCCTCTTTCCCCTTCCTCCGCAGTAACTGGAAGCCCAGGTACTCTCATCTGACCACCACATCTATATGTGCCAGCCCCCACCCTCACAGGTGCGGGCTCGTCCCCTAACATGTGCCATCCAGCCAGGAGGATGTCCCAGCTTTTCCTAGACAACTGCACTCGTGTAAAGCTTAAGAAAGACCGTCTAACGTTAGATTTATGGTATTTACCATCCCTTGCCCTTCATAATAACTGTGGTGCAGAGACAACTTCCTCTTATAGTAAAGGGATCCATCCCAATTCTTTCTTCTTTGCGAGTTTGACCCGAGCAGCGAGCATGATAACGCACCACCCGTCCCCCACTTTGAACTGGGCGCCACGCAGCAGGCCCGTAGTCAGATTTCTGACGAACCGCTGCCCGACTAAAGCAACGCGAACTGGCTAATTAACGCGTGGTGAAAGCAATGCTCCAACCATCTTACAAACATGATCTCACAAGCCGATCTACTTGACGATTCACCACCCCAAACTGCAGATCAGCTCGCAGTAACCTGTTCGGAGTCACAACCCGAGATGCGTGCTCCGTATACAGTTATACGCTGTGCCACAAACTTGACCAGTAATTCCCAAACATCCTGAAAGTCATTCACGGTACAAGCCAACCAGATATCAACGGCTATAAAACCTCCACCAAACCAATTCGATTGTGGACAGTACGGGTTATCGTACAGCGTTTTCTCAACGCCCAACAAGAGCAACATGGCTGGAACAGTAGACTCAAATACCCCTTGATCCGAATGGATCCGCATTCGGGGCACCGAATTATCAAAATCCAGTTATCCACCAATGCCTGCGCTGCCAGTGGTGCAGTGTGATCTTTTAAGGGGTACACCTTGCACGTACTTATGGTAATATCTTGCACTACCATCATCACCACATTCCCCCAAGACGTCGTCTTAAACCCTGACACAAAGTCACACAATGCTAGACGGCGCCACCGATGCCCAACAATTCCTGAGTCCACGGTATCTTAGCGATCCCCCTCCCCTGGCTTAACCAACCTGCCATTTATGGCAAGTACGTACCCACCGCCTAATATCATAATCATGCCAGGCCCAATAAAACACGCCAAGCAACGCTTAGTGGAGCGAACGACGCCCAAAGTGCGTAGCGGTAAATCCCCATGACAAAACATCAACACATCATCGCGCAATGCAAACACGGCAACGACGATCGCAGCGACTGCGTAGGTCTTTCAACCCACTACTTCCACCTGCCAGACACACCCTCACGCAGTTCCAGCAGAGCGCCATATTCACAATCTTACGAGTCTCCCGCATTCTCCACCGCCAGCTCGTCACGCAGAGGTTTCGAGCGGCCCCACCTCCAACCACCTATTATAACCAGTATGGAGGGATCTTGGCGCTGCGCCAAGCGACTTCTGATAACGTCCAAAGCTCATCATCATCTATATCCGCCCAGATGCAGCGCAGAAATTGCTGCGAGTACACAATTAATCGCGCCACCGACCTGCAATCACCCCGGCCCGCACTTCCCGCACCGGATCCTACTCAACTATCTCGTTGATATGATCCACCCCTTTTCTGTACACAAGATTCTCATTCGTCACAACACGTACTCATATAAAGTGGCCAACCAATGCCCCATCATCCCCTCTGCCTCCTTGAAATTTAACAACCAACGAAGAGAATGATGATCAGCCGGTATAAAATCCGACCCTATCAAGAAATGTTTCCAACATCCTTGCTATACACGACGATAGCCATCACTCATCACGCTTCGTCGTGCAGTAATTCCGCTGGCGCTTTAAATTAAGTTATTACTCGCAAAAGACAACAGACCTCTACCCCACCTGCACCTGACTTAACACGCCGGTTGCAAACCCCGACGCATCAGTGTCCAGAATGAACGCCCCACCGCTCGCGGATATCGCAGCACCGGGGTCTGCGTAAAGGCACCTTTCAACCCAGAATTGACGCCTCCTGACGACGCGCCCCCACACACATTTTATTTTTTTCGCGGTAAACAGACCAAGTCCTCAAAGGAACACCAACCCGCGCAAAATCAGCAATGAAATCGCGATAATATGACACAATCCCAAATATGAACTCACTTCCTTCATATCCTCAGGTCTGGGCCACCCCGCAATTGCAAGAGCTTTTCCGGGTCTGCCTTAATCCCTTTCGCAGAAACCACCCGACCCAGTACTTGCGTCTCACGCCTAAAAAGTCGACACTTTGAAGCCTTGAGTTTTCATCCCATAGGGAACGTAAAACATCAACACTGCTTAAGTCCGCTCGACGACATTCGATAAGCGTCCGACCAAAGAACAATGAATCACCAGATTACACCAAGCAAATCTTCCACGGAAAGACCAGCCAGCATATTCCCGTCATCATCTTCTCGAAGTGCTGGAGCATTACAAAGCCCAAACCGGCATCACGTTTCCACTCGAATAGCCTAAAGTAGAGCTAAAAGCAGTCTTAGCAATATCCTCCGGATCCATCGCTACCTGATGATACCCAGATTTGCAGATCCAGAGTGCAAACCACACACATTACCCCCCTAAACTCTCGAGCGCACGTCATGCCGTCGTAAATGGGTAAGCATTTTTCCGCGTCACAGTATTGAGTTTTTGTAAAAAAAAAGGTTCCATGCAAAAACGGAGAGAACTTCATCTTTCTTCTTGACTAAATGACAGGTGAACTCCACGGCGAATAACTACTTCTAATCACCCCACGACCAGCAGCTTATGCAGCTCCCGTCCCGCCATGCCCATTTCTTCGAATGCAGGAGCGAAACCCGATAGAATCCTAAAGCAAGCAGACTCACCGAACATCATGCCATGCTTCACCACCTCAGTCCAGCCCAACGCTCACCAGTCACCGCCGAAAACCTGAATATTTCTTACCCAGAAAGTCCAACAACCTGCGAGCGGTCAGACCATCCACCACCCACACCCCATAGCCAAGGTATAAGATGGTAGGCAAGCTTCCATTAAGGGGACTCAATTTCCACAGAAGCGCCACGCACTCCTCGTTGTACCAAAAGTACCATCTCGTAACCTCCCCCATGCAGCAAAACGCCCCACTTCCCCCTCTACTACTCACAACACTAGAGGGCAATCATGCTGCGCCGTCCCAGCGCGACACGCAGCGCGGGCCAACCACACCCCCAATTACCAGTATCTGCGAACCGCTGGCCGCCCAACACTGTCCCAAACGGCAACCCCACCCACTGGGTCTACTTTGCGCCACAGCTGACCCAATGACCTCGTGCGCAAGCCATGTTTTACACCAGGAATGTTTGGTCAACACCCCCAAGCGTATTCACAATGAACCTCCACCAAAGTCAGTAGCGCTCAGGTCAACACCCCGTAGTCGTACCCTTACGTAACCTAACCGCATACTCGATTTCGGATTAAACCAAGGGTACCACTGAGCCAACAGACCCACACTAGCGTATTCTGACCTACTAATCCCATTCATGCAATTTCTGAGACCAATCGGTTTTCAAACAGGCTCTGGTTATCACAGTCAACCCCTACAGCTGATATTTTAACATCACAGCCCGGTCATCGGCCGCAATCGAATATCTGCGCAACAGCAGACACAGTCTGACTAGCGCGACGCAATTCACAACTTGCACCGTGATTTTGATACGGATATGAAGATACAAGCTGCCTGCCCGACCGCAGTTTCACACCATAATACTCCAAAAATTCCGCACCTAAAATACCATCTTCGTAATTATCGGAAACAGTAGGGGCATATTGAAATATTTTCCCCCGATCTCCAGAGATAGTAATGGCGTGATCCGTACTGCTTGAGTGGTGCACCGGTGACATGAACAAGGCTTCACGCTATTTCGAAAAACACCTTATCACAGTCCACAATCGAAGAATTTTCGTCCAACACAGTGACCGCAGCCCCACTGTCTATTAAAAAAACCCGATAGTCCCCTCTTGCATCACTCTCTCACATACCACGCGTTTTCCGTCCAAAGTCCAAAAGGGAACCACGAATAAAGCGTTTAACCACAAGGGTGAGACAGTCGCACTCCTGAGAACGCAGTACTATAAATTGCATACAGTCGTCCAAAGCGCGGGAGCCAAAGCAGAAACGCAACGCGCTATCTGCTCCAATACCATCCCACAATACCGACTCCACTGGGATTAGAAATCATCACCAGGGCGATCACCGCGGTCCCGCGCTAGCATCAGACTGCACACCGGCTTTCCTTGATAGTCAACACCGCATGCCGCTTTGGCGGTATCCGGCTTGCCAATTGGGTTGGGCCTACGCCCAAATGGTCCAACCCTAGGTCGTTAACTTAGGCGTAGCTCTCGTCCCTGTCTTTACGAGACGCGCCAACCTCGCCCTAATCAACAAACCCGAGTGTCCCTACAACCCTCACGGCGATTCACCTCGTCTATCACAGCCCTCCTCGAAGTAAACGTTTTACTCCATTACATTGTAAGGCCAATGACCGAAAGCAAAGCAACGACCACAATTCTAGATCACGAGCACGCTATCTTTCCTTAGCTACACACCTGCGCGCAGAATAACCCAGATCAGTTACCCTCCACCTGTTGCTACCTCTCCCGCAATTTCAGCGCCCCTATCACATCTGCAGCATCCACCCCAGGACCAGCGCCTTTAGGGATAGGCGGGCGACTGATAACCCCCCCCCCCCCCCGCGCTCGTACGCAAATGGCCACCATCACGATAGCCACCAACCGACGAACCGCGGAAAGAATTACCACGCGATAGCTTCCCCCCGAGAACTCCCCCGAAGAAAACCACCACTGCCACCACGCCGAGGATCACGTGGCGCGTTTTATAACGCAGCCACACTAACCTCGAACTCACTATCCGACGTCATCTGATATCGAATAGCCTCCAAAAACGCAGTCGACCGGCCCAGCACGCAGTGCCTTGGCGCATTAATCGTCGACTACTTCTGTGGCAGTAAATCGCAAAACCCTGAAATTGCACACCCCGGGTTTGCGATTTACTAGGAAATCACAAACCCCCCCTGGAAAATCGCAAACCCCCCTGTGTTTTGGACTGATTCGGGCCAAATCTATTCAATGCGACCATATTTAACAGAATTACATACTCAAATCGTGAAATTTCATTAAATTAACCCTAAATTCGAAGCGTTATTAAGGCTACCGCCGTAACGGCGGAGATATTAGCAGTAGGGTAAAATACGCCGTGATGTGTGCTGCGGCAATGCTATGTCTATGGGGAGCATTTATTTTTGTAAAATAAATAAAAAAACTTTCATCGAATCGATTAAAAATATCTCAATGCGCGATTGAAGAGGAAGATCTGAGGTATTTAATTTAACCTAAGAGCAATTTTATCTGAAAGTATTAAAAACAGAGATAATAGTGAAAGTTGGGATATTCTGAGTGTCAGTGCCAGTGTTAGCCTTACCAGATCATGGTAAGGCTAACACTCAGAATGGGGGGTTTGCGATCTCCAGGGGGGATATGCGATTTCCTAGGAAATCGCAAACCCCCCATGCCCATATATGGCATGGGGGTTTGCGATTTCCTAGGAAATCACAAAGTGGGGGTTTGCGATTTACAGGGTTTGCGATTTCCTGCTACACCGGAACAACCACATCTCTTCCACTGAGTACTGGCGACCCACAGGCAGCCCAGGCAATGACGCAATGGGTACTGCGTCACCACCCAAACCCTCCTGGTCAGGAATCCTCTCTCCCCGTACCTCCTCATGAGTCCTACCCACGTATACGGAATCCTGCACAACCCCTCTCTGATGCTGCACAGAACCTCCTCCCCGAGAACTACCATCCCCAGAAGAGGGCACCGGCTCCTTCGGACCCCCGCCTCCACCACCGCCCCCCTTAGAAGGCGCCGGCAAATGCGGCGAGCTACCCGCGGAAACCGGGCGCGCACTAGGCACTGGATACTGCGTCCCGCGGTCATCTAACCGCGTAGACTCAGTAACTCTCGCACCACTATCCCCAAGCCCCAAACCGCGCTCAAACGCCTGTCTTTCAGCCTGAAAATCTGCGCGCTCACCTGCAAGGATCTCCAGAGCAGAATCCAGACCAGCCCTCTCAGCAGCTAGCAACTGTTCACATCTCTGATTTTCTCCCTGCAACTGAACATTCAGCGCCTCCCGCCTGGATAAATCCACCGTCTGCTGCATGAAAGCAGCCTCCTGCTCCTCAACCAGCAAACGGTTAGCATTCACCTCCTCCGCGGCGACGCGCCGTGCCGCGGTTAGATCCGCTAAACCGCGCGCGAAGGATTCAGCATTGGAAACTCTCATCTCATCCAACGCCCTCCTCTCCTCCGCCATCCGTTCAAACTGGACCCGCTTCCAAGCTCGCAGACGGCGGACACGCATCACATCCTGACGCTCCGCCTCCGACTGCGATCCCGAAACCGTACGACCCATAACCGAATCATGCTCCGACCCAAATGTCAACGAGTCATCGGCTACGAGCCCTGTCTCCAAAGACGGGAAAACCTCCCTACGACAGGGAATTCGGGGATCACTGCGTCCAGCTCCCATCCCCACAGAACGGACAGCTGAACTCCCCCACGGCGAATACTCCAGCGGCACCTCGCGCATAGAACTCCCGCGTACGCCCAGACCTAAGTCATCGCGATAACCGATCGAACTACTACCCTCATGTACACCCGCCCCCGAATCAGTATTGATCGACAGAGACCGCATAACATCAAGAGCGAAGCCCCCCTTCACAGCACTCCCCGCAATGCCCCCCACAGTATCATTATCATCAACTGAGAGAACATTTCGCGCTGCAGTCGATGGCGCAACATTACCTAATGCTGCGCCACCACTATCAGAACGCGTGCTCAACTGCGTACCACCCCCACCACCCTGCATTGCCGCCGGTGTCAACAACGGCGGAATGCCCGGCGGCGGAGTGCCACTCAGCCGCGCTAACTGCGCCCAATAATCATCAACGCCTTCAGCACCCACAGGCGACCGCCCCGGCACCCGTGCGGGAGTGGCTACACCCCCCCCCGCACTGACCCCTGGCGGCCGTCCCCTATGACGCCGGCACCTGCACTCATAATGGACGTCTTAACATCAACATTTACCACAGGTGTTACATGAGCGCGGTGCAGTTCACTCACCACAGAAGCGTCCGCGCCCACCGGCAGTCCTACCGCGTCGGGACGCCCTGTACCATCAGTTTGGTACTGGCGCCCACTGCGCAGTTGACCCGCCGTCGCCCCTTCCATAATAAAATATTACGAAGAGACCTTACCTTCGGAGTCCATGGCCCAGGTCCAATACTCACCCCTTACGCAGAAGGTGAGCTGGCTCACGGCACCAATGTAATGGCCCACGGCCCTCCGACTCTCTCGCTCACACGGAAGAACACCAAGATTCAATCAAGTGTACGCTTCACCCTTGGTTTATTGAACCATCTGCTCTTCACGGCGTCAGTAGTTGTCTGACCCGCCCCCTGACTCGCCAGATCCCACATCGACTCTATAGGTGTGTGTGGGGGGGTGGGTCAACCACACGCAGTAGAGGTCAGCCCGGCTAGGGTCTGACCGGTGGTGACCCGTGCCGCCACCTAGCGCAGTGTAATGGTACTGCGCTGATGGCGTCGTAGTCTCCGCTGCTACCGCGTGATAGTAGAGCTCATGTTCAGACTACTACATATATATGTACATGAATATATATATATATGAGAATATATATATATGAAGATATATATATGAGGATATATATATATATTCATATATATATTTATATATCCATATATATATTTATATATATATATATTCTCATATATATATATATAATTCATGAAGAGTTCCGGCTTAAGACCTGTAAATGCCAAACCAAAAATATGGATAAACATTGAAATCAAAACTTCAAAAAAATTATTTTCACGTAAATATCTGTTATTTTAATCAAGATTTTGGATTGGTGTTTACGGGTTTTTGCGCCTGAACTCTTCATATATATATATATATATATATATATTTATATATATATATATATATATATCATTTAGTTAACATGCATGGCAAAACTAATTTTACATGTTTGAATTTCAAATAGCTCCAAAGTTAGCCATTTAAAACAAAAGTTACATGAAACTAAAGTAAGCTAGATTATAACCATCAACCTAATCTCAGAAAATGACAGAAACTCAAAACCATTGCATAGCGAATTATACGACGATGAATTCTCAGGGAACATAATGTTCTTTTTCTGATTTTTTCTTATTGCGCGTTGGTGGAGTGCCCCCCACCCCGCCACCCTCGGCTTGTGACTTGTACACACGAGTAAATAGGTATACCAAGAAAGAGGCAGATTCTTAGGCAAGGAATAATAACGCACAACCTGATAAAGCTCAAAGTTTAAAGCTGCATAGTCCGATGAAGCATCACATTTTCAAAACCAAAACACATTTTTTCGTTATATCTAACTTAGATACTGATGCACTTATTAAGCACTTGTTGCCATATGGAACGGAAAACTGAGACAATTTAATAGAACCTGTTATTTTCAAAGCCTTTGGTGTCAGAGTTTTAACATGCATGGCAAAACTAATTTTACATGCTTGAATTTCAAATATCTCCAAAGTTAGCCATATCAAACAAAAGTTACATGAAACTAAAGTAAGCTAGGTTATAACCATCAACCTAATCTCAGAAAATGACAGAAACTCAAAACCCTTGGACTATGCAACTGTAACACTATCGAGGTGACACAACAAGTGGGTCGTTGGAAGGAGCGCGTAAGCCATGGCTCATATTGCTTAATGCACCCTCATAACTATGTTGTTATTATTATTATTATTATTTGTTTAATGATTGTAGTGATGTATCTCTGTCTCTCTCTCTCTTGCTTGTCCATTGGTGGCGACGACCACAGCAACTCATCATTTGTTGTGAACTCGTCGATGACCTATGAGTCCAATTGTGCACGGAATGTGCGGTGGCAGGTGGGTATATGTCATGTCATTCCCGTGACGTCTGTATAAATACTTAGGTAATTGCATGGGAAACTTAGCTGCAATAAGGTTATTGGTTTTTAATTGCCAGATTCCTTACCTGAGTACAAGAGGAAATAAACAACACACATTCTTAATGAGAAGTCCCAATCTCAGATACAAAATCTGTCTTTTAAATGCATGTGCCCCATTTATGATAAATAACTGACAACTATTAGTGAATTAAATGCACAAACCAACATGATCAATAAAAGCACATGGCCTACATCATGTAAATGTAAAGAAGAGCACATGACAAACCAAAGAGAATGCTGCATTTTTGTCATGCGACTCAGCTGGCAGATGAAGTCGATCAGTTTGCACCTCATCAAAATTCAAATATCTACAAAACCGCACCATATAACATCAAATCTCATTGCACATATAGAGACTACATGTTTATCTATCTCATGATGCTAGTGTCATCAGAGGGCGATTTGCCATTCATCAGGGCTGAATACCAGATTGCTTTGTTGTTGCCATTATGGCTTGCAGATATGAAATGTTTTGCAGCCAAAGTGTGTGCGCATACACCAGTGTTTTTAAACACTGAAATAGGTCTATATAGTCGGGTGGTAGCAGATGGAATGTAGCGTGACGCCACCTGGTATAGCATGGAGCGGGGAGAGCCAGGAACAGCTCCATTACCAGCTAGTGAGTCTTCATGGAACTAACCAGGGAGTGACTCTTCCATGAGTAGTAATATTCGCATATTTGGAAATACAACAAAGAAGTAGCCACTAGGCCTACTCTAGTATACCTAATATTGGTATAATGGAATATTAAATCATACAACAAACACAATCAGCTAGTGAGATAAAATTGGAATAGCATTGGAATAATAAAATATATAATAAACAGAAGCAGCGACTGATCAATCAGTAACAAATAGTTGGCGTTTTAATCTGCAAACACCAGCAGCCAATACCCAATTAGTAATAATACTAACATTTCAAAGTATACAACAAAGGCAAGGAACCAGCACTGACTTACTAACAATAGTGTCATGTTAAACTATATTAGAGCAAACACAAACAGTGATGAGGTTGGTTTATTAAAATATAAACCCACGTCTATATTGCCATTGAATATTAAAATAGGATTGTGTTTCATGAATGAATAACGAATTCGGCAATCCTTTTAAAATTAAAAATGTTCTCATTAAAATGTGTCGGGGGATAGACTTCCCACTGGAGAATAACCCCGTAAGGGTGTGGCCAAGACTTGGGGGGATTCTTATTAAATATTCACCCCCACCCAGAGTGGAGGTGAATGACGACCCTATCTACATCTGAACACAAACTGCCTCAGTATGAATCAACTACTGTGTAGGTCCTTGTTCCAGCAGTCAGTGGTTATCCATATTCGAAAAGAGTTGATGAACTGGGAGAAAATGCCATCAAATACAATGGCTCCCATTGGAGTCTCTGTATTTAATTTCGAATTTTTATTAATTAATCACGCGAACGAGGAGACCATGTTATGGAATTTTATTGAATCAAAGACATGTAAAAAGCAAGTAAGCAATATCGGATCAATACGGTTTTAGGTGAAGTTCGACTCCGGCCCTCAACCCTTGTGGTTTGACTGTTCGTTTGATGGGTTGGGTGGGCGGCTGAGTTGCGGTGGCCTGGTGTTGTTCGTCTGACTGCCCGGTTGGTAGTGCCAGGAGCATTCATTCATTCATATGGGGTGTTCGTAACCTTACGACGGTTACCGGTTGCAGAACTGCAACATTATAGAGAGGCTCCGATAAATCGGCCCAATCTTTGGTTGAAGACTTGTCTTCTGTAGGGGAAGTGGTGTTCGTAGAGGAGGTGTCTGGGAGCTAGGCCATCATGTGGTGGCGGGGGGCGGCCAGGAGCAGTGAGCAGGAGCAGTGAGCTGCTCGTTTATATAGGCCAGGCAGGGTGTGGGTCTCGCCAGGCGAGATCGTGACGTCAGAGTCTCGCGTGGTAGTTCTGGCTGTCTCCGGCAAGGTTTTTAGTTTGTGGAGTCTAGTTCAGATGGCGCCACCGTCGGGGTAGAGGGGTTGGGGGGGGGGGAGGGAGTGGGGGTGGGTGTCGGGTAGGGCAGGGGTGAGGAGGCGCGGGTAGTGGTGCAAGGGGAGAGGGGGTCATGGGGGAGGAAGGGTAGGGCAGGGGTGAGGAGGCATGGGTAGTGGTGGAGGGGGAGAGGGGGTCGTAGGGGAGGAAGGGTAGGGCTCCTCGTGCGCGTGTAAATTATCCATGTTGGTAGACCATCATGAACAATCTACAAAATTACATCAATTCTTCACCCCAAAAGTAACGATCCGTGATTGTTGTTGTTTTACGTCGTAGCAACATCTAACTTCATATCAGGATGGGTACCAACTTCTGACGGTGCACACTTATGGTAAATTTATAGTGCTGCCCCACTGGGAAATCAGGCTGCCAGCACCATGACCCAATATCCCACTCAGTCACATTATCCTGGCACTTAGCTAACCATTCCTTGACCTATCCTGTTAATGCCGAACACCAGGCCAGGAAGCGACAAGTACCACTATTAAAGTCATTGGTTTGACTCAACTGGGAATCGAACTCTCGACCTTCCACCCGCGAGGCCCGCACTCTACCGATTAGGCCACCGCGTCGGGTTCTGACAAAACAAGTTGCTTACTAAAGAAACATACCATGTTGTTTAAATATGAGAGGCCCACTTACAATGGTTCCAATGTTTTCCCCAGTTGCCTCACCCTATCTGAAATAGTGCAGTTCGGGAAACCAGCATACCCTGCATTTCTATCTTATAGTTTGCTCCACATAGGTGTAATTAACAATCTAGTCCCAGCTCACTCCACTCTTCCTCCTCCTCCTTTCACTTATAATGATCTGACCGCTTGACTTAACCCCAATTGACTTAGGTAACCTCATATCCCCCACACCCACCACCACTCCATTCCTTTACTTGCCAGTCACCACTAAGCTATTCAAATCCAACTACCACCTTCTGCTAGTTCTACCAAAGGCACGGTGTTCAGTTAGGGATGAAACAAGTCACTGAGGTTTCACCTGTAACGTTAACCGTCAGCAAAGATTCAGCCATACTATAGTCAGAACCGCATATGTACGACTGACTAGTGGCTACTACCTGCTGTTACTACTTGCAGCGGTCACCAGGTGACCATTTCGTCGTCCAACCTTGGCTCAGTGCAGCCGACCTATGATTAAATTATTTACAGATACGCGACAGAGGAGGACAGAAGGTGGGGGTGGAGAAAAAACATTTTATTGACATCAAATTAAATGAGAACGTGTACAATTAGGAGTAGTCAATAAAACAACGATTCAATCTGGACAATATCATCATCATCATCATCATGCTGTCGGTCGCGATGCGACAAAGACTGCTTTCATTACTTGACTGCCGCTCTCCATTTAGCTCTCTGCTGTGAGAGTTGCGTCCATGAGTAGATCTTAATGTCGCTCAGATGGTTTTGGAGGGGATTTCTAGGTTAGCGGCAAAACGTCAGTATGTATGGAGGGGTGTTATGGAAATACAGCGAGTTTACCGTCGCTTACACTAACACCACCCCGTACCAAGTTTACGGGCGGTGTTAGGTGCCGATTAGGCCCAAATCTATTCAATGCTATCATATTTAACAGAATTACATACTCAAAAAGTGAAATTTGATGAAATTAACCCTAAAATCGAAGCGATATTAACGCCACCGCTACATTGGCGGCAATATTCATACTGTCAAATCTAAGCAAAACAAATCGCCGCCGCCGCCCCCGGCCCGCCGCCACCACTCGCTGCCGCTATTAGGCCCACATCTATTCAATGCTATCATATTTAACAGAATAACATAGTCAAAAAGTGAAATTTGATCAAATTACCTGCAAAATCCAAGCGATATTAACGCTGCAGCTAAATCAGTGGCGATATTCATATTGTCGAATCGAATGAAAACAAATCGCCGCCGCCGCCTCCGCCGCCGCCGCCGCCGCCGATTCGGCAGCGATATTGGGAAATAGTAGTGCTCGCCGAGAACAGGCTCAGAGGGATACCCCAAATCTAAAAATAACTGCTAGGTTAGCTAACACCACCATGCTTTGGACCTGTACATATCCCGTGACCCATTTACCAACACTGGTGTTAGCTAACCCGAACGCGGCCCTTATCACTGGCGCCGATAAATAATTGTTCATGCATAAGGCCCCAGGCCTCGGTTCCATATAGTAGGGAGGATAGCACAATTGCACGGTAGATCTTGCCTTTGACCCAAATGGACACATGGTGGTTGTTCCAGAGTCTCTGGCATAGTCGGCCAAGAGATGCGCTAGCCTTGGCCATCCTTGTCTGTATTTCAGCATCAATGCGTCCATCACTTGATATAATGCTTCCGAGGTAGATGAATTCCGGAACAGAGTTCAGCTTGTTTCCATCAACTATGATCTCCTCCTCTCAGGTTCTTGTAGAGTTGGGTTGGTACAGCATCTCCGTCTTCTTGATGTTTATCTTCAGGCCAAACTTCTTTGATGCATCGGAGAAAGCGTCCACTATTTTCTGGATCTCTTCAGCAGAGTGGGCAACCAGTGCACTGTCATCTGCAAATAGCAGATCCCTCACCAGTATCCAAGTAGTCCTGGTCTTCGCTCTGAAGTGTGCAACATTGAATAGGTCAGTGCTCTGTCTGGACTGTATATAGATGCCATCGCCCATGTCTCGGAAAGCCTCGTCGAGCATTGTTGATAGGAAGATGGATAATATAATAAGCGATATAATGAAGAAAAATCAAGGGAAAAGTCCAGGAGGGTCCAGATAAGGTCAGGGGGAAGAGAGGAGCCCCGAAGAGCCCTCCACCCAAGGAAAGAGAGAGAAAGAGGAAGAAAAAGAGAAGTACTGGTGGGTGGGTGGAAAAAGAAGGGGGCAGGATGAGAGCAGGAGGTTGAGTGGCTAGAGGCAGCGGCGGGCGCAGTTATAAAGGCTGAGTCAGGGGGGTGGTGACGCAACGGCCCAACGGCGGACAGGGGGGGGGTCTCCTCCTCAGCTGCAAATCAACCGCAATGCGAGCATTATGACCAATGTCGATTATGAAGCAAAAATGGAGACATTGGAATCAACAGACTCCTTTTTAAACATCGCCTTCAATACTTGAGTGGAACCGCTTACATCCTCAGCCACCCCCCTACATTATTAACAACAAATAAAAACAGAACTGAAAATTGTGTTCATCTTCATTGGATTATTTTCCAGCCTGGCATATGGTTCAATTATTGTTGTACAATAAAACAAAAGAGATCAGAAGTGCTCCTTTCTAGCGCTTTTTTGAGCAAATAGATCTTTCCTTTCAACGACATGGACACATGGTGATTGTTCCAGATTCTCTGGCGTAGTCGGCCGAAAGATGCTCTAGCCTTGGCCATCCTCCTCTGTATTTCAGCATCAATGCATCCATCACTTGATATAGTGCTTCCGAGGTAGTTGAATTCCGGAACAGAGTTCAGCTTGTTTCCGTCAACCATGACGTCCTCCTCTGGGGTTCTTGTAGAGTTGGGTTGGTACAGCACCTCCGTCTTCTTGATGTCAATCTTCACACTAAACTTCTTTGATGCATCGGAGAAAGCATCCACTATTTTCTGGATCTCATCTGAGCTAAACAGTCCTTGCCATATCCTAGTAATGCAGAGCGCCAGGCTAGGTAGTGACAAGTATCCATTTTGTAAGTCATCAGTTTTGACTAGTCCAGAATTTCAAACTCCCGACCTTCTCACAGGAGGAAGCCTGCGCCCTTACGGATCCTGCCACTGGGTTCGGTCACTAATGAGAGGAAACAAAACACTATATCCCTACATAAAACATGTTTTGTAAGAACCATATGATTTTCAGTACTATTGTAATATGAATTATTCTGATAAAAATGTAATCAACGTGTGAGATTTTATGTTATGTTCTTCCATGTTATCGCTAAGCGACACAGTGCCTCGCAGATAAGCTGATAGAATCCTCTTGTGAAATCCTTTTGATGGATCATGCATGGCAAAGTCTAGACATCCCAGCATCATGAGAAAATAATAGACTTTTGTCTCAATGTCAGAAACAATGAGATGCGTATAGCTGAGACAATTCCAGCAATTCGTGGCAAAGGGGGAATCTAATACCCCAGTCACACCAGGCCTGCGTTCCTCTTACGATCGGTTGGCGACCACCATACGACCACCATATGACCTCGTTACAATCGGTTCTCAAGTGGTCGGCGAGTGGCCGACAACCACTCAGTGACAATTTCGGAAGATGTTGGTCATAAGGTGGTTGCAGCTGCTGCACTTGCAACCTCCTTGCGACCTATGCAGTCTGCGAGTGGACGTGAGAGGTTGGTGACAAGTCAGCGACCACTCACTGACTGCCACACTAGGAGGGTGAGAATTTTATTGGGCGAGCGGTTGTCGAGCGGTCAGCCAATGGTCCGTCGGCAGTCACCAACTGATTGCCGACCGCGTCTTTGATTCAATGTAGCGAGTCGGCGGCAGGGAGGTCAGCACAATTTTGGTCGTAAGGTGGTCACAAGTGAATGCTGGCCGTAGTGTGACTGGGGTTTTAATGTCCAGCAATGTGCTGTGAATTGGCAAGAGCTCCATGAAATAACTGTATGCAGAATAGCTAATTGGTTTGTTGATTTTAACCTGAATCATTTGTGACCTATATACTGATATCAATAGCTGACTACATGTAAATAAGGACACTACGAGGATATTGGTTTATAGGAGTTATAATCTATGAAAAGGGATTAAACCTCCCTATGTAATCCCATGGGGAAAACAGGCTGCCATCATCATGATCCAATTTCCCACTCAGTCTCATTATCCTGACGCTGAACTAACCAGTCCTTGCCATATCCTAGTAATGCAGAGCGCCAGGCTAGGTAGCGATAAGTATCCATTTTGTAAGTCATACGTTTGACTAGTCCAGAATTTCAAACTCCCAACATTCTCACATGAAGCCTGTGACCTTATGGATCCGGCAAACAAAACTTGCTTAGATTTAATCTGATATCTTCAGCTTAGAAGTTAGATGCCAGCGCAATTATTACGATTTGGAAGGTTTATGCTTTCATCTGAATATTGTACAAGCTCACCAGTTCGGAATCCCTATAGTCAGTCACATAATACTGAATCCTTGAGTGGAGTGGCACCCGTAGGGTGATTGCATCTGGCAGCCTAGGTAGTGTAATGGTTAGCATGCTAGCTCCAGAATGACAAGAAGTGTGGGTTTGAATCCAGTTATAGACCCAATATTTATCATTTTCATCTCCCATACAACATTGTTTTCTGTGACCTAAATCCTATACAAGGTACATACTGTATTACTGTTTAACCTACCCTGTGTATGTATATGGGTGATTCTCTGAAACTGGAACCACATATTTGATTTCCACGTTATGAAGGTGATAATGCTTTCGTTTTTTGGTGGTAAGTTAAATAAGTAGTGTTGCAATTGTGTGCTAAGTATGTTAGAAATAATGCATGTTTTTAATGTTTTAGAAATATCCACGTCTGATTTTGTCCTAAAATGAAGCAGTGAACATTTACACATTTACACCATGACAATTATGGGATCCAATCAATACTACCCATATGACAATGGCCATAAGCGGCTTTGACCGCAGAGGTGGCGGCAACTAGCGGAAACCATCCAAACTAATGACGAACAGATGTGTATATACATGGCACAAACGGTCTTTTCCCCACCAAAACGGTCACGTGGCCAAACAGCAAGCAGCTGGGCATTTTCTACTCAAGCACCGACCCACCAACATGCACCAACTTCACCCACCCACACCGATGGTAAAGAGAGACAATATGAAGGGTTGATGGTCTGGTGCCGGCGATATGGGACGTGGTCCCGATACAGTGACCAGCTGGTTCTTTGTGGCAGTATGGTGGGCGAGGGAGAAATGATCCTGGGACAGGACCTCAAGCAATGACCCCTGAGACAATATACCTCAACAATATGCTCACGAGACAATATCCCAAATTAAGACAATATGCTACATAATGTCAGACTCGAAGTTCCAACAATGATTCCATGACAATACCCTTAATTAACCTTATCTCGATCACGTGACCTAAATCGACTCATTGCGCATTGATATCCGGCTTGATCCATTGATCTTAATGGGGCTGTCACATTACGACGTTTCACCCCAATGCGGGTCGAAGCGTGCCGACGTGTTGGGTTTTTGGTCGAAACGTTGGTACATGTCGGGACACGTTATCGGCGCATTAGGGGCGCATCGGTACACGTCGGTACACGTCGGTACACGTTGAGTGATAGCAACGTGCGTACCGGCACGTCGACGCACGTTGGAGCGCGTCAGGTCACGCCGATTGTTTTGTGCTTGCACAAAACTTTCGGCGCGGACCGACGCACGCCGACGTGTTGGAGGGGGCGTTACGGACACGTTAGCAACAAGTTAGCAACACGTCGAACCCTTTGGGGGGCGCGCCGGCGGAATGCTGGCAATACGTTGAATAACGTTGGTTAACTTTGTCATTTTTTTCGCCAAACTGCGAGCGTTCCGTCGGCGCATCTGCAATGTGCCGCCAGCGGGTTCCCAGCGCGCCATCAGCGTATTATCGGCGCGTTGTCGGTGCTCCGCCAGCATTTCTCAGCGCGTTGGACGTGTTGCCGGCGCGCCTGGACGCGTTGGCGGTGGGTCTGGATGCGCTGCCAGCGCGTCCTGACGTGTTGGTGGCGGGTGTGTATGGGTTCACACAATACTAACACGATACCAACTCGCTGCCTCCACGCCGTCAACGCGCTGACAGCGCGCCGACAACACGCTGACAACACGCTGGGAACCCGCTGGTAGGACGTTGACACTTTCGTCCGCCGCGCGTCGAACCTCGTTGGCTGCGCGCTAATAGCATGCTACTAACCCGTCCAGTTTTCTCCCAAGACGCCGAAAACTTGGACGTATCCAGCGTGCTAACAAATATTTCGCACGTTGGCGGCTCGCCGGAAAACACGTTGTAATGTGACAGGGGTATAAGACAATATGATTCAACCCATCTGATTCTGTAATGATAAACCGATCCACAGTCTTGGGACAATACCCATAATTAACTCGAAATTGATGCCATGATTCGACACTACTGTTAGATAATGACAAAAACAATTAACTGAATAAAGACTGCATTATACCAGCCATCTGTCCGCCTTTGTGAATTAACGTATTGCTCAATTTGTATAACCAGCGTGCGTTTGTAACTGGAGCCGCCCCCTAGGGGTCATTCACACAGGAAGAATTACATGTATATTTGCTCCGTCTTGATAGGGCCTAAAGGCCCGGTCACATACACATTAGTGAACATAGTGGAGGCTAACATAGTTGAACATAGTTGAACGTGGTTGAACGTAGTTGAAAGTAGTTGAACGTAGTTGAACGTAGTTGAACGTAGTTGAACGTAGGTGGACGTAGTTGAACGTAGTTGAACGTAGTTGAACATAGTTGAACGTAGTTGAACGTAGTTGAACATACCAGAGAAGTATGTATGACAGTACATTCAACTATGGTCAACTACGTTCAACTACATTCAAGTACGTTCAACTACGTTCAACTACGTTCAACTATGTTAGCCTCCACTACGTTCAACTACATCCACTAACGTGTATGTGACCGGACTTTAAGATGCTGTGAGGACATAAAACTCCAAAAAGCAATATATAAATACATAGGGAGTCTATATTTATGCCACTATCTATGTTCCTTTCGCAAAACCACTGACGAGGAAGGTCTGGACGTGATAACACAAGTAATGACAATCTTTAGCGGGATGTATATAAAGCTGCATAGTCCGATGAAAACATTAGATCTTCAAAACAACAACAAATTATCTAAATTTGATTCTACATATGTAACTTAGATATTGGTGCACTTATTACATATATGTTGCTACACAGAAGGAAATATTGACCCTATTGAATAAAACATGTTACTATGGTATCAGAGTTTTGGCATGTGTGCCAAAATTAATTTGGTGTGGTTGCACTTCAAATATCTCAAAAGGCAGCCAGTTCAAATATATGTTACTACAAGCTAAAGTAAGGTACATTATAACTATCAACTTAATGTAGGTTATTTATCTCAGAAAATGTCAGAAACTGAAAACCATCGGTCTATGCAACTTTAAGGCGTTTCCAGATAGGGGACACTTATTAATGGCTGATCTAAAGGTTAATGGCACACATCCAGGCACCCCTCCGCTTAGGAAGAACTCACAATCCTGACGTCACATCTTACATGGATCATGGGGAGGTACATAGCAAAATGTTGCAAATGTGGCACCAAAAACAAACAAAAAAAACACCAAAAAAAAAGTCAACAAACTAACATAACTATTAACAGCTAAGATTACAAGGCTACTTCTAATTTGAGACTGTTGTTGTTCAGTGATGAAAACAAGCCATGGTGTGCCTTACTCCTTATGGACAGGGCAAATAAAACATCACCAACAAAATAAAAAGAAACATCTGTTCGTTGGCGATCTAACCTTCAGTGTTGCCAATGGGGTCGGTCTGGTTGGCCGGGGGGTAGTACCCAGGGCCTCCGGGAGGGCTAACTGCACCCCGTTGACATTTTGACGGGATAAGAAATGAAATTGGGGACGAAGGGGTGGTGCTTTGGGAGCAGTTAAGTTGGAGGAGAGATTCTCGGAATGGGACACTATGTGCTCATGGGTTCGTTTGTATCTTGGAAAGTTTGCAACTTTTATGGCTCTAAGAAATGGGACGGTGAAATGAGTTCAGCAACCGCCTCTTCGTTTGGTCGTGGCATTCAACCTCCCAGATTCAAACCCAGGGAGAGTCAAAGCAATTACGTACAATGTTATACTTGTCGCTACCTAGCCCATCGCTCGGCATTACTAGGAGCAATGGAATGAGGAAGACCAATTGTCTGCGATTGAAATTTCCCCTGCTTAATCAAATAATTTACCGAGAAAGAAAAATAGTGATAAACTGTTCCCGCTAGTTAGTAAATGGGATCTTTGACTTGGAGAGTTGTCCAAGCCCACCGTAACAGGTCTGAGTAGATAAGAATGCCATGACAAGGTAGTGATGGTAAGAAAGGGTGTATTGAATATCGGCAGAAATATCCAGGTCAGCCCATAAAGAACATTAATATGTAGTGGTAGGGCTGGTGGGTGGGAAAAGAATGTGCATGTTTTTGGCTCGCTGATAGAAAACTGCACCACCAACTGCCCCTTCATACAACGTTCATGTTGGATTCTGGTTCTGGTGAAAATATAAATTTTCCAAAATAAAATCAGTTTACTAGATTTGATTGTGCAAATTCAACTTAGATACTTTGTACTTAGTGAACATATATTGATGTATAGAATGACGTGCGTCAATTTAGTTGAACCTGTTACTGCTGTAGCCTATGGCGACAGAATTCTGACAGGCAATCCACAATTAATTTGGGATATTTTCAATTCAAAGATCTCCGAAGTTAGCCATTCACAGTGAAATTTACTTCAAGCTAAAATAACTTACATTTTGATGATCAGCCTGATGTATATATGGGATGTATAATTAATTGTGCAGCTATAAATAGGCAGAGTATCTTATTATTATTTATTTGCCATTACGTTACTTCGATATATTATTGTCCAATCGCTGACTTGCCCAGATTTGCCCCGGTTGCCCGCTACTAGCGCCACCAACGGGCGTTGGCTCCGCCAAGCTCAGCTGGGCTGTCACTTCCATACACAATTTCAAACTGAGAACAACCCAGTCTACCTAGCTACCTGTGTTGGTTCTACCTGTCGTCCTCGTGCCAGATGACTGCACCGTCACCCTACCCGTGTGTCGACCTCTGTGTGTCGGTTGAACAATACATAAGAGGAACGATCTTTTCACACGGAAGATGGTATCGTGATCTAAACTTTCATATTCGATGGTCTCTCTGATAACCGGAACGTCTATGTTTCAACCAAGTGTGTCGATTATTTGTTTGTCGAATCTCAAATTAACTTGGCGTAACGGTCACTAACATGTATGAGATTGATCTGAGCTGATTCTACCAATATTCTATCATTTCTTTAACCTAGCCAGTATGATTTTGAATTCGCAGTGAACTGCTACGGCCCTGTGTGTCGATGCATGGGATCGACGTTATGACCGTATTTTGCGATATTTAATATCAACCGTACAGTTTTTCGACATTCTTTCCTGACGCAGGAATCGTTCACATACTATATATATATATATATTTTTTTTTTCAACGATCGTTACGGCTGCAAGCGGGCCGTAGTACGGCCGGGAACGGCCCCTGGTACGGACCGAAGAATGCCAGGATCAGGATACTGCAGCGACTGTGGCGTTACACATGATAAACACGACCAATGTTCCTGCGACCGGAGAAGTATCAACATGCTCACCAGTAACATTGGGATGTCCATGCGCAGTGGCAAAGCTTCAGCTAAGGCTTCGAGATCGGCAGGCGACCATGGAGATCCGGTTGACATTGAGTCGACTACTACATCTATGGGCGGCCTCGAGCGCGAGAAGAATGCAAGGGAAGCGATCGACACTCTTAAGGCCGATATGCACGTGGCGGACCTGGAAGATGAGCTGGAAGAGCTGAGGGCTGAATGCGAAAGAAGACGGACGAGACGCCGGACGACAATCAAAGTAGATGACGGACGATGGGACTACATGCACCCACCAACGGATGACCGGCTGCATACGGACGACTGTAGACGGACGATGGACTCCACACTACCACCACCATCGTGGACACAGGGAAGCGATCGCGACGACGGGCACTCGACGTTCGGGTGATCGTGTCGACGTTCGAGAGGGTCGAGTAGAAGGAGGAGACACTAATCTCGGTCGAGCAGTGACGGCAGCTCTTCACGACATAGGGGAAGTAAGTGGTCACTTCGGAAATACGGGCAGGGGAAGGACGTGCGTAAGATGAACGCCCACAAACTTGTAAAAGCCTCTTGCCAATGGTGCCTTGACATTTCCTGCTTAACAATAGCGGACTATAGGGCTTTCATCGAGCATGTCAGTTTTATTTCTGCCAGAGCGAGGGATGACCACTACACGGACATCGCCCACGTGGATCATGTACTTGCAATCCACAAGCTGGCTGAGAGCATCGGCTTTGCAGCCTTCTCGAAGATGCATCAGGACGAGAGTATTGAACATTATGGACCTCACAACATGAAGTCTAAGAAAGCCGGAACCTGGAATCGCAGTGCGGGGAAGCAGTCGCCTGGCAGGGCAGTGCGTAAGGGATGCTACGCGTGGAACAGTGACACCTCATTCCACCTTTGGACATTGGTTCGTCACACATCAACGTTCAGGCAATGTGGGCGGTCTATGCGGCCTGCCTTCGTTAGGGTGCTGGCTGGGCCAATAGCACCGTCATGATGGTGACCGATAGTGCTGTGGTTCAGGCAGCGCTGAACACAGGCATGTCCAGATGTAAGGGTATCATGTTTTTCCTCCGCAGACTATTCTGGCTTGCAGTTGAAAATAACTTTGTTTTTAGCTCGGTCTATATACTTAGTAGCTTAAACGTGATTTGTGATGCTCTAAGTAGGTTAAATGATGATGATAGCCCGGACAGGAATAGGGCTGTGGACGTTGCTGGTTCGCTCTGCTGTAGACAGGTCTTTGATGCCTCGTTTGTCTCTTTCAGGGATAGCAGCACTAAAGAACGAGCAGCAGGGATACCAGTGCCAGTTTTACGCCAAGAATTCGGCTATCGCAAGGGGGGGTGCAAATTAAAAAATATTTAGAATATGCTGATTTATTTAATTCCTCTAGGGCGCCTATCCCTTGCTCCGGTGAGCAGGTTGCCCTCTATGCTTCTTGGCTGGCCCATTCGTTGAAGTATAGATCCATCCTCAACTACGTGAGCGGCATAAACTATTTTTTATGGCTGAACGACGAGCCCCCGATTGACTACAAGGGTTTTGTTCTGTCGTCTACTTTGAAGGGGATTTGTAGGGTCAAGGGCGATGCACCTTGCCATGCGATGCCGCTGCTCCCACACATGTTGCGGAAGATTTTCTCTCTTCTCACAAACAACCCTGGCCACGTAGCATGGAGGGCGGCGGTCCTCTGTTCCTTCAGGGGGCTCCTGCGCAAATCGCAGGTGACAATGTCAGATTCCACTCTACTCAGATCTGACTTCATATTCCATGACTGGGGGATGCTCCTGACGGTTCGCCGTTCTAAGACAATACAATTCACTGAACGGTTTCTGGAGATCCCGATCGCTAGGTGCTGTGACACCAGTGTCTGCGCGGTCCACTGGACTGAGAGGAATTTCAATCAGATCAGGGCGGACCCATCTGATCCTGCTTTCCGTATCCCTTGTTTTGGTGGGCTCTCCTGTCCTCTTCAGTGTCATGTGTACCAGGAGACCCTAAAAAATGTTACCACGAGGGCAGGGTTTGACGCTTCCACCCTCTCGTCCCACTCCCTTAGGAGGGGAGGCTGCACTTTCCTGGCTATGTGTGGGGCCACAATTGAAGAGCTGAAACTCAGGGGGGATTGGGCTTCCGAGACAGTTTACAGCTACTTAAAGACCCCCCTTGGGACTCAGATAGTTAATGACTTGCGGGTGGTCGCGGCACTCTGTTCGGATGAGTCGCGTGTTGGGTTGGGGGGAGGTGCTTAGGCATTCTCCTTTGGCCTATTTATTGTGTTATGCCCAGACGCTCAATAAAAGTGTCCGACCCAACACTCATCTGTATCCTTCCCTTCATTACATAGCCCTACTTTATATAGGTATATATTAGGTTGATGATCGTAAATACAATACATATATATTATTACGTTGGGATGTTTTCACTACAATTATCCCCAAAGCTAGTCATTCATAATGAAAATTACTTCAACCTAAGTAGCGTAGATTTTGATGATCAGCCTGCTGTATACATGTATATATTAAATTGATCGTAAAAAGACAAATATATATAATATTAGCATGGGATGTTTTCACTTGAAATACTCCCAAAGTTAGCAATTCAGAATGAAAGTTACTTCAGCCGAAGTAGTGTAGATGTTGATCATCAACCTGATATATATATATATATATATCTATATATATATGTATATTAGGTTGATCGTAACAAAAATAATATTTATATTATTAAATTGGGATATTTTCAATTCAAATATCCCAAAAGTTAGCCAGTCATAATGACAGTTGCTTCAACCTAAGTAGCGTAGATGTTGATGATCAACCTGATATATATATATATATATTTGCCGCCACCACCACGATCGGTGGTGGTGGCGGCAAAGTCGGTGCCCCATCACCCGTCGTCAATTGTCCCGGTCGTCCGGTGCCTCGTTCGTCACCTCTCACGCTCCTCCTTCAGCGCCTCCAGTTCGTCCTCCTGGTCGGCTACTCACATCTCGGCTTTAATGGTGTCAATCGCCTCCCTCGCATTCCGTTCACGGTCGTCCAATGTTAGCACTGACATTGCTGAAGTAGTCGAGTCCATCTCGACGCTATCTGCATGCTCGGCTGCCGATCTTGTATTTTTAGAAGATGCGTTGCCGCTGCGCATGGACATGCTACTCTTGGCCAGTGTGTCAATACTTTTCCGCGCACACGTTATCTGGTCCCGTTTGTGGGTTGAACTGCAATCCATACAGTAACCAGTGCCTGGCATCCTATAATCTTTAACCACCTACTGTACTAGCCGTACTACAGTACGCTTCATTAAGCGGATTAAGCGTGCTCAATGGTTAAGCGGATTAGCAGCAGTAAGCGCACTCAGTAAAGAGAATAGCTCCGTCATATGCATAACGACCGTTAATTTGAACTAGAACTGGATGCAAACATTACAGATACGTGCATATTGTCAATAGGATACTCAAGAATCATGTTCGCTGCACATTTTTCTTTTTAATTTTTTTTTATTGAGGCTCTATTTATACTGTCCATAGCATATAAGCCTGGGTATTCAGGCTTGTTTTCAATGCTGGCCAGCTGTAGTGTTGGTGTTGTCTTATCACACAGTAGCTGCTGATAAGCTATTTGATTGCCTGTATTTCAGTAGCAGATAGATAGTTGGTTGGTCTATGTTAATTTTTTTGGATTTTCTTGGCATATATGTGCTTTATTTTTTCTACTCTTATTTCTAGACTAGCCTACTCCTATTTACATATCATAGGCTTGTACGTAGCTGGTATTTGCAGTTTTTTTAGAAGTTCTTTTTTCGCACCCATGTAGTTTACATCTCCATAGTCAAAATAGGGGAGCATCATGCCCTTGAACATTTTTATTGACATTTCTTGTGTCTTGTAGTCTCTTAGCTTTGCAAATAGCCACAGTTTGTGGTTTACCTTTTGAACAATTTTGTTTATACATAGGTTGTAGTTTAGTTGGCTGTCCAACTCAAGGCCTAGGTATTTGTAATGGTCTACATTTTCTAGTGTTTGGTTTCCTAACTTACAGTGTAGTTTTCTTTCTGGCATTTGTTTATGCGAGAAGAGTACTGTTTTTGATTTGCTTGCGTTGATGGTTATTTTGTTGGACTCACACCACTCATCCAGTTTTAGTAGGAGCTTGTTTAGTTTAGTTATTGCCTCCTCTTCTGTGGTGCCGTTTGCATATATGACTGTGTCATCTGCATATAGTTGGAGGCATTCGGTTTGTAGCCATTTTTCAAGATCGTTTATGTAGATTATAAAGAGCAGTGGCCCTAGCACTGACCCTTGGGGTACACCACATGTGACAGGTTGGTTGTCTGATAGTGTATTGTTTATTTTTGTTCTCTGTTGCCTGTCTTTCAGGTAGCATTTTATCCAGTCCATAGTGTTGGATTTTATGCCCATGGATTCTAGTTTTTCCAATAGTATGTTATGGTCTACTGTATCGAATGCTTTGCTGAAGTCAATGAGGGCTGCTCCAACTAATTGTTTTTGGTTCATTGACGCCAATATGTCATTTGTTAGGTTAGCTATTGTTTTAGATGTGGAGTGCAGTTTCCTGAAACCTCCTTGTCTTTCGTTTAGTATATTGTTTTTTTCCAGGTGTTCATTTATGTGTCTATGTAGCACTTTTTCAATGAGCTTGCCTGGGGTTTGAAGAATCGATATTGGCCTGTAGTTTCCCATTTTTTGTTTGTCTCCACTTTTGTGGATAGGGGTAATGGTTGCCATTTTCCAGGCTGAGATAAAATGCCCCTGTTCAAAGGAGATGTTGAATAGGTCGACTATAGTGGCTGGGATGGCTTGGAGTGCCTCTTTCAGCATTTTGGTTGGTATTTTGTCTATTCCACTTCGTTTATTTGTGTCTATGTCATTTATTAGTTTTTTTACTTCTATTATATCTGTTTTGCAGGTGGGGATTTCATTCTGCACAGTTCCTGATCTATTTTCCCACCTTTTTTAAAATTTTCCTGACAGCGTTTGTCCTATTGTGGCAAAGTGCGTGTTCAGTTTGTTTGCTGCATCTTTGTCTGAGAGCATGTGCTCTTCTTTGTTATTTTTGGGGAATAATAGGTCTACATTCTTCCAGAATCTGTTTGTATTGCTTCCCCAGTCTTTGTCCTGCTTTATTATGTATTTCTTTTTTGCTGTTCTCACAGCTTTGAGAGTGGTTTCTGGCAATATTGTAGGCCAGTTTGTCTTCTATAGTTTCTGTGAGCTTTGCTTTATTACCCAGTTTACTTTTGGCTATGATGAGTGTTAGCAGGTCAGTGTCTACCCAGGGGTCCTGTTTTTTTGGTATTTTTATTTTCTTAATGGGGCACATCTCATCAGCTGATTTTCTTATTTCTGCGATGATGTTGCCCCAATAGATATTAACATCATCTCTGTTTTGTGTGATGTTGTTTATGTTTTGGTGCAGATGATTTTTTAATGCATCTTCTGAGTAGTTTTTTAGGGACCTGCCCATCTTATACTCATAGTGATTTGTGCTTTTTAGTTTTTTCCTTGTTACATATATTAGCTCATGATCACTTATACCCCAGCTCTTGGTGCCCCAATTAGTGGCGTGGTTTGAGTTGGTTAGTATTAGGTCAATTGTTGTGCTATTTTTACTTAGCCTTGTTTTTTCAGTGATGAGCTGTTGTAGGCCTAAGATTTTGATTGTGGTTTGCAGCATTAGTTTGTTTTTATCATTGCTGTTGTAATTTACATTAAAGTCTCCTAGTATGACGATTTCTGCCTTTGTCAGTTTTTTTATGGTGTTTATGCTCTTCTCTACGGCTTCAATGAAGAGTTCAATTTCCCCTGATGGAGGTCTGTAGAGGCTTGCTATGGCTATATTTGCTTGCTTTTCATTTTTTATTAGGCACCATAGTAGTTCTATGTGTTCATTTGATAAGTTAGCTGTTATTAGTGCTTCAGGATCTAGAATTTTGGTGTCTTTGCAGTAAAGGGCAACACCTCCACGCTTTTTTGTTTGGCTTAGTGTGTTATTTTGCTGCCTATCATTATGTACAAGCCTATATCCATCTATGTTAAGGGTGTTGTTTTTGTGGTTGTCAGTGAACCATGTTTCTGACAGTGCCAGTATGTCGAGATTTTCTCTTTTTAGGTGTATTTTTATTGTGTCGATTTTGTTGGATGCACTCTGGCAGTTTAGGTGGGCAAAGTGTGTGCCCCTCCCCAGCTTGCATTCAATTTCTTCTACCATATATATTTGTGCTTTTCGGTGAGTGGTTGCTTGATTTCGCAAATTTTACTTTTTAGTTTTAGTTAGATTGATTGTTTGTGTGTGTGTGGGGGGGGGGATGTGCTGGTGCATGCAGCACACGGATCTCCCTCTGGTGGGTAGTTGTGTAAGTCACTGCACTTATTACCTGTTTTGTGTGGAGGATGGCATATTTTTAGTAAAGCGTGTTAGTGAGATAGTAGTAAATTTGTGATATTCATGGTTTGGAGCCCTGGTTCCTTTCCCAGTTCTCCCCGATGCTCTTGAACAGCCTGGCAGCGACGTATCCTGCATAATCCTCATTGTAGTGGATTCCGTCAGTCATGCCAATGCCATACCGTGCCGACGTCTGAACATTTGTATAGTTTTATTTATTCCTTATTTATATTTTTCCTTTTTATTTGTTGGCATTTGTCAGGGTTTCCTTGACTTTTTGGAGGATGTCCCCCATTTTATTTTTGTAACCTGATTTTATCGCTTCTCCTTCACTGGCGCTGTCCAGGTACCTTCCTGAGCCCCAGTATGGGCACTTTGTGCATTCCCTGAATGCATTTCCAGGGGCATTTATTAGCTTTTCTTTTAGCTCTATGTTTTGTGTGAATTTTGCGTGGACGATATCCTCCAGCACTTTTTCATTTGTTTTGCACCATTCTGGTGATCTCCATATTTTTTTTGCCATTGCTTTTATTGTGTACGGGTTGTCCGTGTTTTCGATCATTCTCATTATGTCATGTTTATCGTGATATTTGGCCATTTTTGAGCAGTAGTATTGCTCGGCCGAGGTGTACTTTTTCCCGTCCTTTCCTGTGACTTCGCATTTGTACAGGTTAGTAAAGGGAGAGTTGTGGCCTTGGAACGACACTCCCCAGGGGTGTTCCCTTGTTGCACCCTTTTCTGGTGTGATCTCTTGAATCTCAATTTCCCCCAACTCCTTGGGTGTGTAGGTTTTCCCATTTATTTCTATGTTACACCCTTTCATTTTGATCGTTTTTATTTTATCACTTTTGGTCTCGAGTGAAAGTGTGTACATTTGTTGTACTGTTTTTTCACTCAGCATTTCCGTTTCTGTCCTTACTGGTCTTATTGTGACTTTATTGTAGTCTTTTTTGGCCTGGAGTGTTTTTTTCTTCTGGAAGAGTTCTTTTGTTTGCGACTCTTTCTCCAGCTGGATTTTTATACTCCTCGGCCTGGTTTGGACTTTCTCTGTGGCCTGGACTTCTTGTTCTTTTGTTTCCCCACATTGGCTTTTGTTTTCAGCCTGCTCAGTATTGCCAGGGTGTTTTTTTGGTGTTGTTTCTTTTTTGTTTTTTTTTCCCTAGACGGAAGGCCTTAGTCACTACTGTCCAGCCAAAGTCACAGTCTGCTTCTTTTAGCATGTCAGTGATTGTTTCCTGAATGCTTTCATTTTCTTTTTCGGGAATGCCGTGGACTATGACACTGAGTTTTTTTTCCTCAGTTTTTGGTTTGATTGCCTGATTTTGGATCGCTTCTGTTTGAGGCTTCTTTTTATCCGTGGGCATTGTCCTGGTGTTGGCATTTTTGCTTACATTTTCGTTGGTCTGTTTTTTCTGGGTTTTTTCATATTCTGCCTTGTACCATGCGCATTCTATCTGTAGCGTGTCATATGCTACTTGTAACGCTTCTAGTTTGGTTTTGCAGTCATTTCCCTTAGTTTTGTTGTTTCTGTAGACAATTTCCGTGTTGTTTGTGCCGTTATTTCCATCCACAAATGTTTTGTTTGCCTTTTCCAGTTCCTCCTTTACTGTTTGAATTACCAGCTTTATTATGTCTTCCTTGACTAGTTGTTGGCCTCCATTATCCTGGCAATCCTTAGCTTCCACCTCAGTAGATGTGTTTTCGCCTTTTCTTGTCATTTCTAAAGGCTGACACACTATTGTGAGGTTGATCCTCCTTGTTTTGTTTGATTTCAGTACCCTGTACTAGGTTACATTAGTCTAGTGAATACATTTTTGGTTATGAGTATTTGTGTGCTTGTGAGTGATAACTGGTGAGTGATAATAGGGAATCTATCAGTTCACTCACAGTGCACATAGATATGGTCAAACATAATAAAGAAAGCAGAAAGTCAATGAATCAAATATTCAGATAAACTCGACTTGTTTAGTCGATCGGGATTCAAATTTCTTGCTTAAGCTGCTAGTTAATTGTTTTGCACTCCTGAATCGTCTCGTCGATTCGCGTCGATCGTGCTGTTCCAACATGCAGAAAGAGGTCGACAGACATGCAGTATGTAGGCATCTGTAACACGAGTGCCGAGCCGAGAAACGGTCAATCTATAAATGTTTTTATGATACCGTCATCCGCTTGAAGTGATCGATCCCCCTTTGTTCATGTAGAAACAACACACATCATCAAGCGCAGTCTCAGGTTCTCGTCGTCCGCTGGCCCGGACGACCGGCAGAAGTACGCACACAGGTAGTAAGTAGACTGTGGTGTCAACACAGTAGACTAGTGTCCAGTTTGAAATCAGTAGACTAGTGTCCAGTTTGAAATCTAGCGTGGAAGTGACTTGCCGGGAAGATTAGCAAGGAAAGCGCCCGGTGGTGGCGCTAGTAGTAGGCAACCGCGGCAAATTTGGGCAAGTCAGCGATTGGACAATAATAATATATTGAAGTAACATGATGGAATAAATAATAATAATAAAGATACTCCGCCTATTTATATCTGCATAATTTATTATACGTACTATATATATATATATATATATATGAGGTTGATCGTAAAGAATACATATAGATATTATCTAGTTGTGTATATGCCAGAAGCTCCAAAGCATCAAAGTATGTGACAACGTGATACTTGGAATCTTATTTCGGTCGGGGCAGGGGTCGGTGGATGCCGGCTTATTCTCCTTGTAAAGTGATCCAGCGCGTACAACTTTGCTGTGAATTATTCATTAATCGAGTGATTCCTGGCCACCATGAGTCACTACAGCTTCTGCGATGTAAAACCACCTTGAACAGTGTTGAAGTCGGGAGCAGACAAGCTACCAACACTATGTATATACAATTATAACAACACTCGTCTTCAAAGGACAAGTCTGCATCGAGATAAACGTTGTCCTGACATAGCGGGTGTCCGGTCTTTGGAGAGGGACAGTCAAATGAGACAAATTCAGTTATATGGACTAAAACGTTGGTCGCATATATCCTGGGGTTTCGCCGATCATAGTGTATATTCTACCTTACATTAGATTGAAGGAACTGTGATTTAAAATATTTATATTTTTTATTAGATATTTGAAGTACAAATATGCTAATTTACTTTTGGGAAGCATGGCAAAACTCTTGTTTTTGGATTGTTATATCCTGGCAATAATCAAAGGTCATATCAGGATGGGTACCGACTTGTGACAGTACATACTCATGGCAACCTTATAGTGCTGCCCCACCGGGAGACCAGGCCACCAGTACCATGACCTGATATCCTACTCAGTAACATTTGTTTTTTGGTACATTAGTTGTTTAAGCAGGGGAAATTTCAATTGCGGATGATTGGTCTTCTTCATTCCACTGCCCCTTGCCCTATCCTAATAATACCGAGCACCTGGCTAGGAAGCGACAAGTATACATTTTTAATTCATTGGTTTGACTCGACCAGGGTTCGACCCACGATCCCACAATCTACCAACACCAGAGACAGATGCTCTAACTCAATCGGCCATCCCGTCTGGTTCATTATCCTCACACTGAGCCAACCAGTCATTGCTCTCTCCTAATAATGCCAGGCGTCTGGCTAGGAAGTAATACATATAATTTGTTAAGTCATTGGCTTGACTCAACCAGAGTTCAAAACCATGTGTTTGAATCCCACGATCTACCAAAACTGGAACCGGACGCTCAACTCATTCGGTCATCCCGCCTGGTCCCAATTTTAAAGTTAAAGTTTCAAACGAAATGATAGGGGGCAGACGGTTGGACGCTGGGGCCGTATGCACTAATCCGACTTTGATGCTGGCCTACGGGTGTCCATGTTCCTGTAGCGGTTGCCCCGGGGAGAACCGTGCACGCGTTGGGGGTCACGGGTTCGAGCCCGGAAACATAATAATAGTAAATGATCATCCACATAGTTACTCATAAAGGGACAAAATACATGCGAATCAGCAATCATATGAGCGAACATAATAATATTCTTATAACGGTTTAGGCATCAGATAACCTCGGTTATATGAATAGTTCCCAATTACTTGGACTGCAAACCTGGTAGAGGGATTCCCGATGGAGGCCCCTCAGGGAGGGCCTCCATCCCAACTGTCGTCTGTTCATTGTCGGGCGGAGGAGATTACAACCACTGCCGTGTCATTATCCTCCCTCCCCTCTCCCCAGAAGAGCCCTGAACCCCGCGCATGCGCGGAGAATGCAGCCGGCGCATGCGCGTTCCACCGGCCGCCGAGCCAAGCTGGACCCTATCAGCAGCGCAGATCACGTCGACGGTATTGTAGACAGGCTTCACTGTTCGAGTAATTAGACAGGTAGTTAAACTACTGTACCTGAAATAAACACGTTCATGTGTATACATCTATATATATATATATATATATATACATATACATATATATATATATATATATATATATATATATAAGTGTGTGTGTGTATGTATGTGTGTGCGTGTGCGTGTGCGTGTGCGTGTATGTGATAAGAAGCCTGACAAATCAATTTTCCTTGCTTTCTGTAAAATATAATTGATTGGTGTGCTTTCCACTTAAAGTCTGTCAATGTCATAATGAGCATGACATTTTATATAGGGGACATGGCAGCTTCTGCAAAAAAAGAAAACATGGATCTGATTATTAGAGTGAGGGCAGCTTAAGCTCAAATATGGTTTCATTATGGCCTGGTTGGCATTTGCTGATTTCTGGGACTAAGCCCTTCATATATTTATATATTTTAAGAAAGTTATGTTTATCCCATCTCCTCAGCACTAACCTCTCACCATCCATCCCTCACCACCCACCCCTCACCACCAACCCCTCACCACCCACCCCTCACCACCCACCCCTCACCACCCACCCCTCACCACCCACCCATCACCACCCACCCCTCACCACCCACCCCTCACCACCAAGTCCTCACCACCCACCCCATAATACCCAACCCTCACCACCCACCCTCACCACCCACCATCATTACCCACCCCTCATCCCACCTTCACCACCCACCCCTCACCACCCCCCTCACCACCCCACCCTCACCACCCCCCCTCACCACCCACCCCTCACCACCCACCCATCACACCCACCCACCACCACCCACCCATCACCACCCACCCCATCCATCACCCACCCCTCATTACCCACCCTTCACACACACCCCTCACCACCCACCCTCAACACCCACCCCTCACCCCACCCCTCACCACCAAGTCCTCCCCACCCACCCCATAATAACCACCAATCACCACTCACCCTTCACCACCCATTTGCCGGTCGACCCTTCCGGGACCTGCTGTGCTCCAGCCTCAGTGGTCCCCTTCTGCTGATTTGACCTTTCTCCAATATTCCCACCCTTCCACACATGGCCCTGATGGTTCATATCCAAACTCGAAGTCCACCAAGTGGCCTGCAACGGCCAGCTACTTCATTAGCCACAGCTCGCTCAACATCCTACTAACCAGCCACTTGTTGCAGAAGTAGCAATGCTAACAAGTGCAGCCATTACAACTAGAAGACTAGTACTGCTTAACAGCAAACTGCAACTGACTCATTCACGTAGCTTTGGTCGTAATGCAAACATTGCGTTTGATGCGTGGAGAGGAAGAGACCCTTCCCCCGCCCCGCTGTCGTGCAGCATTCGCGCCTCACCCGACGCCCGCTGCTCACCTCTCCCTCTCCCTCGCCCTCCCCCGGCCCGGTTGCTTTCACACCTCACCTGCCACCGCCCTTCGGCCCTCCCTTATAAGGCCGCCCGCCGGCCTCCTTCAGCCACTCGCCCTCCAGCCTCCTAGCCGCTCTGCCCTTTTTCCTGGATAGCGGACGGGAGGCTCCCCCATGGGTGGCACGACCCGGTTGCCCTCAACCTCCTGAGGGTCGAATCCCTCTCTATGCCCGCCCACCAAGCAGCCAACACACCCGCCCGCCCCACAGACCCAGCCAGACCCCGGCCCCAGCCTCGCGCCCAGACCGACACCTGGGTGCCCTACAGCAGGGACCTCCACGGGGCGCCCTGTAATGCATGGAACACGGACCCCACCTCCTGCACCCAAGCTACCCCGGGGGAGGTCCACGGCCAAGGGGCCACCAGGCAGCGCCACACGTGCGCGTACTGTGCCAATGTGCGCAAAGTCCTCACCATGCACAGTGAGGACGTGTGCATGGCGAAACGCGCACGTGAGCGCGCGACCCCCCCCACCTCGGCGAATTTTCAGTGAGCCGGCACCTCCCGACTGGCCCGGAGGCCCTTAACCGGCCCACTGACCCTGCAAAAGCCGCCACTACCACCAGCACGCCAGCCAGCCCCCCTGCCACCGCCCCCGGCCCCCAGCCGGACACCCACCGGAGCACCCTCAGCTCCCCCGAGGCGCGGCCCAACCACCGCCTCGGCGCCGACCCTGTCAGCACCACCTCCTCAGCCGGGGACCATCACCCCACCCTTAAGGCTCTCAACGCCTCCCAGCACCAGCTGCTCACCCTCACCGTCGACCCCGACGTCCACCTCAGCCCCCCCGACCCCTGCCCCCCCGATCCCCCCGCCCCTCCCCCCCCCCACCGCTAAGGACTTTGCTGCCCCCCTCTCCGCCCCGTACCCCCGACGCCCGTCCTTCTCCAACCACCGCAAGCCCCCCGACTACCTCCCTCATATCCAGGAGTTCGTTGACACGGAGCTGGCCCTCGGCGCCCTCATCGGCCCCTTCACCGTTCCCCCCTTCACCCCCTGGACTCAGGTTTTGTCCATGATGACCCGCCCCAAGTCCGACTCGGGAAAGAGGCGGGTCATCGTCGACCTCTCCTACCCCCCGGGAGCCAGTGTGAACTCGGGGATCCCCCGACGTGAGTACCTCGGGGAACCCCACACCTACACCGTCCCCTCTGTCACCGACGTAGGCCGCCGCCTCATCGCCGAGGGCATTGGGGCCTACGTCTGGTCGGCTGACATATCCCGGGCCTACCACCAGATCCGTGCCGACCCGCTCTCCTGCCCCCTGTACGGCATCTGCCTCGACGGCAAAACATACGTGGACCTCGCCCTCCCCTTTGGGTGCCGCTCCTCGGGCGTGGAGTGCGTCCGCGTCACCTCGGCAGTGGCCTGGATCATCCGGCGCGAGCCCTCGTGTACGTCGACGATTTTATCGGCTGTGAGGGCTCCTACCTGAGGGCGTGCCAGGCCTTCGACGCCTTCCTCGCCCTCACGGCAGCCCTCGGCCTCGACGTGGCACCCAGAAAGTGTCACCCGCCCGCTGTCCGCCTCACCTGGCTCGGGTTCGCCCTCGACAGTGAGGCGATGACCATCCGGGTCGCCCCCGACAAGATCCAGGCCCTCGTCGACGACTGCGAGACCCGCATCGCCCGCCCCACCCTCGGGAAACAAGAACTACAAAGCCTCCTGGGCCGCCTCAACCACGTGAGCAGCTGTGTACTCCCCGGCCGGAAGTTCATGGCCTCGGGGCTCTGCTGTTTCAGGGCCACCACTCTCACCCTCGCCGACGCTGCCCTCCGGGACCTGAGGTGGTTCGCCACCTATGGGCGGATCTCCAACGGCCTCTGTCTCCTCCGGATCCCGGAGGGTCGCCGGCTGGTACTCGACTGTGACTCCTGCCTCACCGGCGGAGGGGCCTACTCCCCCATGCACTATTACGCCCGAGGGTACTCCGCAGATTTCAAGGCGCGCTTTCCAACCATCCACGAGCTCGAGGCGGTGAACCTCGTCGTCGCCCTCCGCGTCCTCCTCCCGGACGACATCGCGGGGGCGACGGTGGTGGTCAACACCGACAATATGGCATCCGCCATCGCGCTCGAGTCGGGACGCGCCCGAGACCCTACCCTCGGGACGTGCGCGAGGGAGCTCTGGCTGATGGCGGCCACCGGCTCCTTCGAGCTCCGCATCACACACAAGCCCGGGGCGGACCTCCTCCTCGCCGACGCCCTCAGCCGGGCCCATCTGCCTGGCCCCTGGGCCGCGACGGCCCGCACCGAGGTGGCCCGCCTCGGGCTCCTCCCCGCCCACGCGACTCACGATGCCTTCCCCTTCTATCCCGGCCTGTAGGTTTCCCCCCTGCGGAGGTCGCCGACGTCGCCCGCCTCAGCCCTCGCCCCGGCGACCTGGAGGAACCGCCGTTGCCAGGCCGAGGACTTCATGACGTACGCTGTTTCCCGAGGCGTGGACCCCCTCGTGCCCTCACCCTTCGACGTAGCCGCCTTCACCGCCGTCCTCTTCAACCGCGGCATCGCCCCGGCGTCCGTCAAAAACGACTTCTCGGGGGCCCGGTCCTGGGTCGAGGGCGCGGGGGGCCTCACCTCGGGCTTCGACGCCCGCCTCGCCAATGATGTCTGTCGGGGGGGGGGAGCGCTCCTCCGCGCACGTCCCGCGCCAGGCCCCTCCCCTCACACCGCATCACCTCGCCCTCGCCATCACCCACCTCACGCGAGCTGGCCCCGCCTCACTCATGCCTCGGGCCGCCCTCCTCCTCGGGTACTTCGGGATGTTGCGGCAGTCCAACCTCCTGGCCCAGAGCCCCGAGGGGTGGGGCGGCCCCCACACCCTCACCCACGCTGACGTCCGCCCCGCGCCCGGGGGCCTCCGCCTCATCATCAGGAGCTCTAAGACCATCTCCGGCCCCTCGGGCGCGGTCGCGCTCTTCGTGCCTGCCATCCCGGGCTCAGCCCTCTGCCCCGTCTCGGCCTGGGAGAGTGCCCTCGCCCTGTGCCCCGCGCCCCCGGACGCGCCGGCCTTCATCATGCCCTCCGGCCGTCCCCTTGACCCGCGCTCCCTCACTGCCCTCCTGCGAGGCGCCCTGCAGGCCCAAGGGGTGCCGGCCGCCGACGCCTTCACCCTCCACAGCCTCCGCCGAGGTGCCGCGCAGGCATGCCAGCGCGCCGGGGTCCCCCTCGCGGACATTATGGCGCAGGGCACCTGGACCTACGTGCCCCGCCTCGCCCCCTCGGGCGCGCCTCGAGCCCTCTCCTCCGCCTTGGTGGAGGGCTCCTCGGCCCCCCTCACATGACTCATTACCAGACTCATTACCAGAATCTGACTCATTACCAGACTCTAACTTTGCCCCCCTGAGGGCCCCTGTACATTTACTCCTTGTTGCTCCTCCTGAGCCCCCTTTCCTTCTACCTTGCTGCTCCTCATGAGCTCCTCTGCTTGATGATTGATGTATGTTCCTCATGTATGTATTTGATCTCTGCTCCTCCCGAGCCTCCCTGTATGATTGATCTCCCGAGGCGTCCAATAAACGCCTTGTTTTCCACCTCCACCTTGCCTTCTTCCTTTTCGCGCATCGGTCGTAATGCGAGCATTGCGTTTGATGCGTGGAGAGGAAGAGACCCTCCCCCGCCCCGCTGTCGCGCAGCATTCGCGCCTCACCCGACGCCTGCTGCTCACCTCTCCCTCGCCCTCCCCCGGCCCGGTTGCTTTCACACCTCACCTGCCACCGCCCTTCGGCCCTCCCTTATAAGGCCGCCCGCCGGCCTCCTTCAGCCACTCGCCCTCCAGCCTCCTAGCCGCTCTGCCGTTTTTGTATGTACATGTGTACATACATTATGAGTTGTATCTAGAAACCAATATTATTACCAATAGGGCAGTAGTGCCTAGTCTAGTTCCACAAGTGCTCACTAGCCGGAACTGGCACTACTGCTGTACTGCCCTGCATTGGCCAGGAACAAGGGCACAAATCACAACTGCAGCAGCAGCTGCCTCTCCCTATTCATCACCTACCTACCATAGATCAAATGTAAAGTCAAGTATATATATATGTATGTTTGTGCATATATATATATACATATGTATATATATATATATCTTCAGTGTCCCTTAATTCAGGGAAAGGTCAAAGGCTAATATGAAATAATGATGTTCGATGTGAAGCCTGATGATGATAAGCAGAATAGGGTTATAAAGTACATACACAAAAGATGCCAGCTTATGGGAAAGGAGAGGTTATTTAGGTAGATGCACTTGTAAAATGGAAGGTGATTCTTTAAAACCATTATCAGCTTACAATACAGTCTGGGTCTTCACAAGAAAGAAGGACATAGTTATGATAGCGAATGGCCAGCGAAAAAAACACCGGAACGGTACCACATTTGAGAGATTACAGTAGCTAAAGTTTCAGATATTGATGTAGCTCCATCTATGCCATGCATTGAACGAGACATAAACAAACATAAGTGAGGCGAATGATTCAGCAGCATCAGCAGGCTCGTTCACTTACAAATGAATTCACAGACCCTCTTCTGTCTGATCTAGGCCCTACTGGGCCTATAATGCCAGCGTGTTATGGCAAAAAATAACGTTTTTTGCACACATATGTAGGTCAATGGTGCCCTGAAGTCATATAATTATGGGTGTCCTCTCCAATGTCTGTCCAGCCTTCTCTCAAATGCTTCTACCGTTGGTGCTTCAACCACTTGGTCTGGGAGATGGTTCCATCAATATGTCATTCAAAAGAAAAATGAGTGCTTCCTGACCTCAAGTCTGGGCCTCGCCTTGAAGATCTTATACAGCTGGCCTCTGGTGTTACTGATTGTTCTGAGGTTAAACAAACCTGTTGTTACATCACTGTTATAGACTCCAGTAATAATCTTATGAGTCTCTATCATATCCCCCCTGAGACGATGATATGACAATGTTGGTAGCTTCCTGACCTTCTTGGACCCTTCACAATAGGATCCAGCTGAAGACTGAACTCGAGGACAACCATCCAAGCTACACAATCAACGATCCACATCGCCTTGTTCACTGTATCGTTTATGTTATATCGTGTATCTGTTGTGCACCGTGTATCCATCTTATTATAATCAACCCTTTTTTGTAGAATAACTCGTTTCTCATGTACATACTAACGCCTTTGGAGGCCCTTTACTCTGAAAATAAAACTGTTCTAGTTCCTAACTGCTCTCTCGTTCTGTCTCGCCTGAGCGCAATGGTGCCACCATTGTGCTTGCCACAACACCACCGGACAGGCCCAGTTCCAGTTTAATAGTTTAAGTCTCACAGTTTGAAATTTCCACATGCTTTGTGATATATTTCGACCGCAGAGCCTAGTTTTCTGGCGATACTTTCGTTAATCAGAAATGTCAACTACCTACGATTAGGGCATGTTAAACCCCCAGAAGTAAGAGTTTGGATGTGGGTTTGTTCAACATAGATGAAGAATTTACTGCTGGCCATCGCAGTTACTACTCTTATACTCAGTACTATCAGGAGGATCCTGGCAACTGTCTGCCAGTCTCGCCCGACTAAATACCAAAACACAACTCATAAGAAAGAAAGGGACACAAGTCATGCAAGATTGACAGTGATAAGGTTGAGCTTTATTGCTACAACTTGTTGTTCACCTACTCTGACTCACTTACAACCTGCTACACAGACCTACATAGCTTCTGCTTGTTCAGTCAAAATCAGTGCCTACATCCCATTGAACCTAAGTCCTATGGGTGTTACACACAGCTCAGTGGTGAACTGCTGCCTTTGGTATCTTTAGAGTGAGTGTGTTGTCTGTCCAGCAAGTGCAAGGAGTAAAACGGGTGACTGGGATTACACAGCAAGCCAATCAGACACCTCTGCAGGCTGGGAGGGGTGGTGCCCAAGAGGGGTCACCTGTCACTCAACCCCAGGGCAGGTGGTGTACCTAATATATGCAGAATCGTTGGTTGTGCTTACCCAGCGGTCTTGTGGTAACAAGTAGTCATCATTCAGTTACAGTAAACAATAATCTGTGCCCCTCTCCATGCAACAGGAATGCAAATGGAACTGTAACTAGAATCCGTATCTTAATATCCGGACATCATATGGCAATCCCGGTTACCTTGCGTCATAACATATACGCATAGTTATTTATATGTCACACAGCAAGTGGGCACACATTGCATTACTCCGTCGCATGATATATTGATATGATTCCAAGCTCGGCTATTATGACCAAGAGACCGTATATTTTTACATGGAGGTTGGCACGGTGCCTATATTTGAATGGAAGAAGTATATGGAAAGTGACGTCAGGAGACGGTGACCCGGTGAATTAAGAATAATTTAAGCAGTGAGTAGTATATGAAAAGAGACACCCTGAGCAATCTTTCAGGCAACAGTGCATGCAATTTTAATCAATATAATATTAAATAACATCGATAAGGAGAGGAACTTTAGGCAATAGTGGTACATCCAGATGGTATAGAAATGCAATGACAGAGTACCATGGGATCTGTTCTGGTGTCCCTGCCACTGGCTGGGTGGGTGCAGAGAAGAGAGAGGAAGTGGCTTGGAATACTGCTCAGGAATGCGTGACCATGGAAACCGACAGCAAACAGATGAGGGGGTGGTGGAGGATGTGAAAGATGGCTGGGGAGAAGAGAACAGCAAGCAAGCAGGGGGAGTAGAGGGGGGGGGGCGAGTGCTTTCTGCTGTCTTACAGAAATGATCCACAATTGGATAATTGGTTTAAATGAAATGAGCAGGTGGCGCTCATTTGCTGTCATTTCTGGGCGTGCAGAGGACAGGTAAGGAGCCCATCCCACCTGCCAATCACACCAACAAGCCACTCCACTGGCCAAGCAGACAAAACAGAGTTGGTGAAATGGGAGAGAATGCAAAAAGACCTGATGGCGGCCATAGAACGCCATTGACTTCACCTTTAAATTCTATTAAACTATATGTTTTATTATATTTTTCAACGCAAAGGTATCGGGAAAATATGAAGACATATATAAAGAATAATTGTTGCTTCTTAGATTGTGAAATTAGGGTCTCATTTCATTTCCCTGCTTTTTCGACAGCTTTTACATAGGGTTGGTACTCACCCATGTACTGCAAGTATGGGGTGAATCATGTATCTACCCGTACCATTGCCAGGTTTCTTCGCTTCTTTTCTCGATACCGGAGAGGGTGGCTGAATTGGTTAAGAGGGCTTGCTGGCTCTCCATGTGGGAGGTCATGAGTCCACACATTCCCACCCTGCCACCGAGTCAAATCAATGACTTACAAAATGTATAATTGTTATTCTCCCCATACATATTTGGTTATATACACATAAAAACTAAGCATGAGTGTGCTTGGAGAGCATTTGTCGAAGTTAGAGTGTCTGACTTTTTTCTAGGTCGGATGCCTGATCTGAGGGTTGGCAGTTCGATTCAACGGGCCCCCCTCCCCACCTCTGCCAATTTCGATTTCAACCGCTGTGTATAACTTATAGTGTCATCAAAGGCCGGTTGCTCTCATACCATGTCTATGTGGTGGGGGAGGTTAAAAATCCCTTGGGTCGGTAAAAGTGTAGGCCCAGGCTTTCTATCGACAACCTGGCCACAGCAGGAGCGTCCACATCGCAACCCTGGGAATCAGCTATCTGATTGCAAATCCTGCTACCACCATTCACCACCGAGAGCATGTCCCACGAATCATACCTCTGCTCGAAAATCCCTTGACATAACTGGTGGAAGGACACGATGAAGAAGAAGATCGCCCTGCTGAAAGATACTTCATACTAAAGTTAGGTTACTTAAAATTGTCAGCCTTGCACCAGTACTAGTATGCCTAGATGTATCTGCAAAAATTAGCAGAAATACAAACCCATAGCACTATGCCACTGAAAAGCTCGCATGTTATTTAAACAACTCAGCAACTCACCAACACTATTGCTCTCTGAAGTAGCATAGCCTATGCTCACTGTAGTTACCGTGATGATGACGCGGGAATGGGACTTGATTAGAAAATGAATTCCCCAACTCAGTCCCAATAGATCCACAGTGACAGTGATATAGATAGCACCCCTGTCAAACAGATGGATTGGCGGTGGTGTGTGTGGCAGTGTGAGGAGAGTGTTACTGTGTAGGCAATATAGAGGGAGTGCACGTGACATCATTACTTAGAAATCAGTGGTCAGCGGACTGCCATCTTGGATTATGAGCACCCTCCCTTGCCATGTTGTGAATGCATGCAGATGCAGTAAAACAGAGTGTTCTTGTGTCATGGGAGGTTCTGGGCAGTTTATGTGCAATGTGTTTACTTACAGCACTTTAGCAACAATTTCTGAAGCCAAACTGCTCAAAACAGTGACAAATAAACCAACAAATCAATAAATAACCACAGTGTAGGCAGTTGCAAGCCTTCTGTATTTCATCCAATATGGCCAACGAAAGTTGTCTTGTGAAGTCATTACACCCCCTCTATCGAGCATTAATGAAGTTTGCGGAAGGTTATGATCTTTCGTGCGTCCCTGCTAACAGTAACACGACACCAACGTGAACAACCTCACCCTGCGAAGGTCAAGGTCACAATCTGGTGAGTGTGCGTGAGTGTGCATTTTGTTATTTAACACGTGTCATGCTGGTGTATGGGATCATTTAAACGCTGCAGACATCTGCCTGGGGTACAAAGGAATACACGATATTCACACGCATGGGCTGTGGCAACAGTCCCACAACCGTAGTGTTCATACTCGCCGTCAGATGTTGCATGCGTTGTGAATATTGTGTATTAATCGTGACTGACTAGTTTGGAACCCTCCTAAAATTTTCAAAAGGTTCCAAACATGAAAATTGTATTTTTATTGGAAGCTCCAATGACCCAAAAGCAATATACCTTTGGAATTGTCAAAATATCCCAAAATTAGACTGACATACATGCTTTTGAAAGTTAGTAATTTCCATAGCTTTTATATGCGCTGTGGCAATGGTCCCACAACCGTATTTCCGTCGTCGCTGTCAGATGTCGCATGTGTCGTGAATATTGTGTATAATTTATGTGTCGCAGGTGTGTGTAGCCTAGACCTGATATACGCAGAACAACTCACCTATTCGGTATTATTACGCGCATAATAACATACATGTCGTCTTAGCTAGTTGAGGAAATGTCAGGAAAGAACTGACATTCAGCGACATGTGCATCAGGTGTAGCAGGAAATCGCAAACCCTGTAAATCGCAAACCCCCACTTGTGATTTCCTAGGAAATCGCAAACCCCCATGCCATATATGGGCATGGGGGGTTTGCATATCCCCCCTGGAGATCGCAAACCCCCCATTCGGCGGCGGCGGCGATTTGTTTACTTTACGTTTGTCGAATTTAGGGTTAAATTGGTCAAATTTCACTTATTTGGTTACCAATTTAACCCTAAATTCGAAGCGTTATTAAGGCTACCGCCGCATTGGCGGCGATATTACTAGTGTAGTGGTCTGCACTGACCTCTCAGGCAAGTAACCACATAGACAGGTAGGCGTGGGGAGTGTGTTGATATCAGGGAGCCTAGGTGGTGTAATGGTTAGCACACTGGCCTGGAATGCAAAGAGATGTGGGTTCGAGTCCCGCTCTAGGCGCAGTATTTCCCATTTTCATCACCCCCATGACACTGGTTGCCGTGATCAGGATCCTGTACAAGCTTTGCGCTGTATGGTTGTTGAACCTACCCTGTGTATGTATGTGTTAGTGCATTGCCTGTATGTATGTAATTGTAAGCATTACAAGACTTACAATTCCAGGGGGACGAGTGTAGTGGTCTGCACTGACCTCTCAGGCAAGTAACCACATAGACAGGTAGGCGTGGGGAGTGTGTTGATATCAGGGAGCCTAGGTGGTGTAATGGTTAGCACACTGGCCCGGAATGCAAAGAGATGTGGGTTCGAGTCCCGCTCTAGGCGCAGTATTTCCCATTTATATCACCCCCATGACACTAGTTATATTTTCGAATCGACGAACGTAAAGTAAACAAAACGCCGCCGCCGCCAGTATGGAACGCGACGTCGATGCGGCGGCGATTTGTTTACATTACGTTCGGCGATTAATATCGCCGCCACCCAACACCACAACACACCCCACACCAAAACAACACACACAAAAAAAAAAAAAAACAAACCAAACACAAAAAAAAACCCAAAAACACCACACCATTGACAATGCCTTGAGTTTGATGGTACGCGCAGTGCAAAACGTTAGTTTTATTCAAAATTAATAGAAATCAAGAACCCTAACCATATCAATTTAATGTAGTCTTTATGGTAAAGATGTTTTCTATATGTCTACCAAGGGATTAATTTCTAGATGATGTAACTTAAGAGATAATTGACTTCTTCCGTATGAAGATTTGCTCACGGCAGTTAACAATGCATTTCAATGGAAGTGTCCCTGGCAAACTGGTGTCCCTCAGAATCCGCATCACCGCCAATACGGCGGTAGCCTTAATAACGCTTCGAATTTAGGGTTAATTTAATGAAATTTCACGATTTGAGTATGTAATTCTGTTAAATATGGTCGCATTGAATAGATTTGGCCCGAATCGGTCCCAAAACACAGGGGGGTTTGCGATTTCCAGGGGGGGTTTGTGATTTCCTAGTAAATCGCAAACCCCGGGGTGTGCAATTTCCAGGGGTTTGCGATTTACTGCCACACACCGGTACTAAATAACTGACACCCACGTCACTCCATTCCATTAGGCCGATTATAATACCCTTACCACCGTGTATCAGAGCTGCCAAATATCCCGATTTGGCGTTAGATTTTCCTAAACTATGGTACAAATAACCTCTTCTCCCGAATTCTCACTGTCCATTTGTAATTTCCTGCCAAAGAATTATTTTAGTTTGTTTTTTGACAACTTTTTACGCATATTGTTCGTCAAATTGTACCGAAATTTTATATCACTTTTCTCAAAAATATGTCGACCCCCCGCCCCTCCGACACTATCGCCCCTTCGGCCAAGCTTATTTCTCCCTATTTACAATTTGTGTATCAGGATATCTCTCGTTCACGCTCATATCTACTTGACACCTCTGCCATATTGATGTTTCCTGGAACTATGGTTGGTTGGTTGGTTGTTGGAATCTTTTGTCATGACAACATCAGAGGTAATAAGGCCTATCAGGACGGTCACAAACTTGTGACAGTGTGGACTTTATATAGTTTTGCCCCTCTGGAACACCAGACCACCAGTACCGTTACCTCACATCCCACTCATTCACATTATCCTGATATTGAACCAACCAGTCCTTGCCCTATCCTAATAATGCCGAGCACCGAGCAGGCAAATATCAATGTTTAAGTCATTGGGTTGACTCGACCAGGGTTCGAACCCCACGATCTACCAAAACGGGAGGGACGCTCAACTTATTCGGCCATTCCGTTTGGTTTCCTGAGAGTAAAAACTGCACATGATTCGGATAACAACATCATGCAGCATGAGTATTAATCCTTTCTAATAATAGGCCTAGATAGAAATTCACCCCTACTCAGAGTAGAAGAAGGATAGTCATGCTTAAATCCGAACAAAAACTGACGAAGTCGAAGAGAATGCGAACAACCCCCTCCCCCCACCCCCATACATACAAACAAAAAACCCGGCGTCTACTGAATTCTCTGTATTTTACTTGAATAAATAACTGTCAAATTCTGATGTTGATTTCTTGACCAGCACAGTGAACAGATGTAGCAGACCTAATTAGGCTGAGTAGTGAATGTTACTTTAGTAGGCCTACTGTAGTTCGTAATCCAGAAATGTCTAGAGCTGAATGTAGGATATCTCAAAAGTATTGATAGAACCATTGATTTATACAAATTGCCTAGTTCGATGCTTGTTGTTGGTTGGGTTTTTAAGTCATAGCAACATGTAATGTGATATCAGGACAGGGACAGACTTAAATTGTGACAACGCGCACTAATGGGGACTTTATCGTGTTGCCCCACTGCGAGACCAGGCCTCCAGCACCATGCCCCGATATTCCACCCAGTCACATTCTCCTGACACTGAGCTAACAAGTTCCCAGTCCGATGGTTTTTAAGTTTCTGCAATCTTTTTTAGATAAATATAGGAAGTGGCTTAGGCAGGTGACAATGATCTCCCGCAATAGGGCGCATGCCTCCCTTGCAGAAGATCGGGAGTTTGATTCCCGATTGAGTCAAACCAATGACTTACAAAAGTGATACTTGTCGCTTCCTAGCTTTGGTGCTCATCATAAATGGGATAAGGCTGAGCTGAGTTCAGTGGTTATCTCAGTATCAGGATAATGTGACTGATATCGGGTTATGGTGTTGGCGGACTGAATTCCCAGTGGGACAGCGCAATAAAGTCGCCATGAGTGTGCACTATCACAAGTCGGTACCTCTTCCGATCTGACCTTGCCTGGACATAACATTCAACCAACCAACCAACCAACTCTAGGCAGCAGTGAACCTTTTATCTATCTGAAACCATTCTGACGGTAGAATCTCAACCACCAGAGAATTATTACCCAGAACGAAGGAGTTGCAAGACATTCCCTTCAGAGTTACTTCTATTAGTTCAATTTCAGGATTACAATTGAATCAAATCAAATATCCTAATTCATATATCTCGGACAAAAGATTACAAATGATGGGAGATGTGAGGAAGAAATTAAGAGAAGGATAACAATAGCCCAAACATTATTCTCCAAAATGTATAGAGTGTTAACATCAAGTAAGATATTAATACATACAAGGAAGCGTATTCTTCAGTGTTATGTGTGGTCTACTCTAATGTATGGGGCAGAGACATGGACAATCTCTAAGAAAATGTACAAACGTTTAGCAGCATTTGAGATGTGGACTTATCGAAAGATGATGAAAATATCATGGACAAAGAAGATCACCAACAAAGAAGTTCTCAGAAAAATTAAAAATAAGAAAAGCTTGTTTGCCACTATACAGACAAAGAAACTTATTTATTTTGGCCACATCATTTGTCAGAGTTCAATATACCATACATTGTTGGAAGGGAAGGTGAATGGCAGCAGAGGGAGAGGGAGACCAAGAACATCATGGTTTACAAATATTTCACAGTGGACAGGCTTGAAATATGCACATTCTATCAGAACAGCACACCATCAGGACAAGTGGAGAACCATTGCATCCAACCCTCGACTAGAGGACGGAACTATTGATTGATTGAATTGAATCAACGTTCCAATCCTTGTGGACACAATGCTGTTGCGCCTTCTCCGTGTTGCTGTAAATATCAATGCACTTATTCGTCATCACGTAGATGAGTATGAAGGATCTTCACTTAGGAAGGTCATCGCTGGTTATTCCGACAGCTCTGTCTCTGTGACAGGACTGCTAAACAAACCCATTAGGCAAAGTGTCGGAAGGCTGGGTTATGGAAATAGCGATATCATTTGGCAATCTAATATGCTGAATATATTGTTCAAATACTTATCTACCATAGCCAACTACTTTTGGTGTGAATAATTTATGACATCATGTGACCTTAGTAGATTTTAAAACTTGAATCGAAACCATTCACCGGCTGCTATCTTGTTCAGTTGAGCAAACAATTGCCCTAGAACATTTAACACCAGCAGCTTGTTAAGATAGTTCATTCACACCCGGGCAATTTGTGCTTAAATTTAAACATGGTTGACATTGACCTATATAGGACCAAATCTATGTGAGTGTTTTGGTTTAGCAAATTTGATGCTTTCACCAAACTATGAGGTGTAAACGCACATATTATTCTGCTGCACCTCACTCTGTTGCATGGCAGGAAACCTTACATTTAGCTACAATTCTGCTCGCTCTCCTCCGGACAGGAGACACGAGGAGGCGGGCTACGACTATGACAGGAGGCCAATTCACTTAAATGCTGTTTTCTCTCCTACGGCAGCTCGTGTTGTCACTCACGATTCCCCAAATTACCACTTGTCTACGCGGCTCGTTGAATTCTACTAGAGGCAGCCATTTATTTCTGCAGGTAATATTGCCGACGAATAGTTCGCAATTGAAATTGGTTGTGTCCTCGCTGACAGCGATGGGTGGTGGTATGTGTGTGGCGTTGGAGGGTGGGTGGGGGGATGAATGTGGGTGGGTGGGTGGGTTTTTGCGCAGTAGGAGATGTAGTATTTTGTGTGGGAAGTGTGTAAGGGGAGATTGGTTGATCGGTTGAGCGGTTGATCGAGTTTTACATCCTACAATATCTAAAGTCATATCAGGACAGGTACCGACTTGTGACAGTGCACACTCATGGCAATGTTGTAGTGCTGCCCCACTTAGAGACCAGGCTGCCTTCACCATGACCTTATATCCCACTCAGTAACATTATGCTGACACTGAGTCAACCCATCCTTTTCCTATCCTAATAATGCCGAGCAACTGGCTATCAAGCAACAAGTATCAGTTTGCTAAGTCATTGCTTTGACTCGACCGGAAATTGAACTCCCGACCGTCCGCACAGAGGGTCTGCTCTCTACTGATTTGGCCACCGCGTCGGGTGTGCAGGGGGAGATGGGTTGAGTAAATACGGTGGGAAGGAGGTGTGATTTGTGTGTATGGAGGTGGGGTGGGGGGGGGGACTGCTGTGTGTGTGCAGAGGGCGCTGTGCTGTGCTGGGTATGAACGTGGTGTCATATGTGCGACGGGGGTGCGGCGCATGGATCTGAGTGAGAGGTGTAGTGTGTGTATGTGGAAGGAGGTGTGGTGTTTTGTGTGCATAATTAGTGGTGGAAGGGGGTTGGGCTATGCGGGGGAGGGGGGGAGAGGTGTGGTGTGTGTGCGTGTGGGTAGGTGGGGGGTGCTGGTGTCTCTAATTGGAAAGTTGTGTTGTCTGTCATGATGTAGATGTAGTGTGTCATGTCGGAAGTGTGGGTGTGATGTGTCTCATGGTCGAGGTGTGCTGTCTGTAATGGTTGAGATGTGGTGTGTGTCTTGGCAGTTGTGTGGTGTGTGTCATGGGAGAGGTGTGTGCAGGGGAGGTGTGGAGTGTAAGGGGGAGGTATGTGTCATGGTGAGGTGTGTGTCATGGTGGACGTGGGGTGTATGTAATTGTAGAGATATGGTGTGTGTCATGGACGTGGTGTATGAGGGGGACTGTATGATGGGGGAAACGGGATGTGTCATGGTGGAGGAGTGATGTGTGTCATGGGGAAGATGTGTTGTGGGCCATGGAGGAGCTATGGCATATGTCATGGGTGTGGTGTCTGAAGGGGTGTATCATGGGGGAGAAATGGTATTCATGGTGGAGGTTCGGTGTGCCTCATTGAGGAGGTGTGGGGTCAGGGTTGAGATGTGTGTCAAGGGGAGGTGTGGTATGTGTCATTGTAGAGGTGTAGGGTGTGTCATGGTTCAGAAGGGTGAGTCATAGGGTAGGTTTGGTGTCTGTCATGGTTGAGGTTTGGTGCATCATGGGGGTGGTATGTGTCATGATCGCGGTGTGGTGTGTGTCATGGGAGAGGTGTAGTGTCATGGTTTAGGTGTGGTGTGTGTCATACGGAGGTGTGCTGTGTCATGGTTGAGGTGACCACACCACGCTGCACCCTACCCCACCACATCGCACCACACTGCACCAAACCCCGTCTTCCCGCCACCCCACCACCCGTCACCGCACCCCCTCCCCCCAAACCAGGCATTAGTCCTTTCAAAGGCTCTTTCCCCGAGAGGGCGTCACTCACTTGAATCAATTCTGAGCTATTTGAACACCACAGCTGGGCCTTCGGGATAAGCTGTCACACTGCGCTAACGACACACAGACAGGAACCAGCCAACCAAAGACATGCACCCGTATCGGACCCCGCCCACTCGGTCAGGTTTCTGTGGGAAAATATGGTTGAGAAGGAGGTTGGATTGAGGAGGAAGGGTTGTGGTGGTGAAGGAATAGGGATTGCGGAGGAAGGAGTTGTGGTGCTGAAGGAATGGGGAGTGATGAGGAAGGAGTTGGTGGTGGTGAAGGAATAGGGATTTAGGAGGAAGGGTCGTAGTGGTGAAGGAATAGGGATGGAGAAGGAAGGGTTGTAGTGGTTGAGGAAAAGTGATGGAGGAGGATGGGTTGTACCGTTGAAGGAATAGGGATTGAGGAGGAAGGAGTTGGTGGTGGTGAAGGAATAGGGATTTAGGAGGAAGGGTTGTAGTGGTGAAGGAATAGGGATGCAGGAGGAAGGGTTGTGGTGGTGAAGGAATCAGGATGGAGAAGGAAGGGTTGTAGTGGTGAAGGAATAGGGATAGAGAAGGAAGGATTGTAGTGGTAAAGGAATAGGGATGGAGGAGGATGGGCTGTGGTGGTGAAGGAATAGGGATGGAGGAGGATGGGTTCTAGTGGTGAAGGAATAGGGGTGGAGGAGGATGGGAATGGTGGTGATGTAATAGGGATGGAGGAGGAAGCAGCTGTGGTGGTGAAGGAATAGGGATGGAGAAGGAAGGGTTCTAGTGGTGAAGGAATAGGGGTGGAGGAGGATGGGTATGGTGGTGAAGTAATAGGGATGGAGGAGGAAGGAGTTGTGGTGGTGAAGGAATAGGGATGGAGAAGGAAGGGTTCTAGTGGTGAAGGAATAGGGGTGGAGGAGGATGGGTAGTGGTGGTGAAGTAATAGGGATGGAGGAGGAAGGAGTTGTGCTGGTGAAGGATTAGGGATGGAGGAGGATGGGTTGTGGTGGTGAAGGAATAGGGATGGAGAAGGAAGGGTTCTAGTGGTGAAGGAATAGTGGTGGAGGAGGATGGGAATGGTGGTGAAGTAATAGGGATGGAGGAGGAAGCAGTTGTGGTGGTGAAGGAATAGGGATGGAGAAGGAAGGATTGTCGTGGTGAAGGAATAGGGGTGGAGGAGGATGGGTTGTGGTGGTGAAGGAATAGGGAGGAGAAGGGATAGGGATGGATAAGGAAGGATTGTAGTGGTGAAGGAATAGGGTGGAGGAGGAAGGGCTGTGGTGGTGAAGGAATAGGGATGGAGGAGGATGGGTTCTAGTGGTGAAGGAATAGGGGTGGAGGATGGGAATGGTGGTGATGTAATAGGGATGGAGGAGGAAGGAGCTGTGGTGGTGATGGAATAGGGATGGAGAAGGAAGGGTTCTAGTGGTGAAGGAATAGTGGTGGAGGAGGATGGGTAGTGGTGGTGAAGTAATAGGGATGGAGGAGGAAGGAGTTGTGGTGGTGAAGGAATAGGGATGGAGAAGGAAGGGTTCTAGTGGTGAAGGAATAGTGGTGGAGGAGGATGGGTATGGTGGTGAAGTAATAGGGATGGAGGAGGAAGGAGTTGTGGTGGGGAAGGATTAGGGATGGAGGAGGAAGGATTTGTGGTGGTGCAGCATAAGGTTTAGGGGTTATGGCTGGAGGGTCATTGGAAGTATAGGATGGTTGAAGAGAAGTGTTGTGGTGAGGGATGAGGGGGGTTTGTGGTGGAAGGAAGTGGTAGCCTAGAAAGGGGTGATGGTGAGGGAAGGGAGAAGGGAAGCGGTGGTGTGAGGAATAAGTAAAGGCGGAGAGAAAGTGGTGGTGGTGTTGGATGGGGAGGAAAATGTAGGCAAAGGCGTGTGAGAATTGAGTAGTTGGAGACGGATCTGGGTGCGGGAGGAAGGGTTGTAATTGGGGTATAATTGGATAAGGCTTTGAGAAAAGTCTGGTGGCATCGATTATTTGGGGAAGGGGAGGTTAGATGATGAATTGAGACCACCACTAAGAAGAAAGATATCATGTCTTCAAAATCTCCATTTCTGTATATGAAGACTTCAAGCACAAGTTCCCGTAAAGCCAAATCCAATTGTCCTGAAGGTAATATTAATTCTCACTAATTCCACGTTGGTTGTGAAGAAATGGCTATGGAGCAATGAATAAAAATATAGGAATATAAACGATTAACTTTTGTTATGGTTTGACTCCAATGTTTAAGTCAATCTTAGGGGATTTGCGCCTGAACTCTTCATATGTTGCACAGTGTTGTGTGACATCATGGAGTTCGAGCTGTGGCTGAAAACCATGGATACGTTCCTTAGTGGCTGGAGTTTCCTAAGGGGCACCACCAGGTGGCAATGATGGAAGCTCCCTGCACCATCTGGTGTGAATAGCTGGAACAACTGGCTAATAGATGATGATGATGATGATGACAATATGTCTGTTCCGAGTTCCGCTGGTCTCTGATGAAAGAAGACTGTAGCTGCTGCCCAGCTCGGGGTTGGTTGGTTGTTGGAGTTTTACATCCTGGCAACACCTAAGGTCATATCAGGACGGGTACCAACTTGTGACAGTGCACACTCATGGGAACTTTATACTGCTACCCCACTGGGAAATCAGGCCGCCAGCAGCATAACCCGATATCACACTCAGTGACATTATCCTGGCAGAGTCCTTTTCCTGTCATATTAATGCCGAGCGATAGGTAGCAAGCAACATATACCAATTCAGTAAGTCATTGCTTTGACTGGACTGGGACTTGAACTCCCGACCATCCGGGCAGAAAGCTTGCGCTCTATAGATTCGCCCACCGCGTCCGGTCACACAGAGAGGTGAGCATAATTATGGATGTACCTACCTACATGATAATTCAACCAATGCGACACAAGTACAGTATAAAGTGGCATTCATTAAATTGTTCTTACTTGTTACATCAGTCTTGATATGTGATTTTTTGGTCAATAGTTTGAGGATCCCAGACACTAACCCAATGAACATGATATAGTTGGGTGGGAGGGATGCTAAATCTGAAGCTTATGGACACGTCCTCCCACTCCAGGTGCTCCGGTCGAAGTGTTCGTAAAGCTACTACGTCATAGTTAGTTATAAGTAAATTACACCAGGTGGCAGCTCAATCGGCAGAGATTATTAGTTCCAAGTAAGAACATAGATGACACCAATGGTTTCGTCCATAGAAAGCAGTGTACCTGTTTCACGGGTTAATTACCCATGTTGATATCAACATTGACAATGCATGACGTAGTATTTCATCTCTTATGAACTGGAACATTTCATTGCAATCTCAATGTAAGACAAGAGATATGTGTTGCAAGGTTCCTAACAAGTTTGACTCTTTGGCGGGCATGTGGTTATATGTACAAGTTACAAGCTCCAAGTACAAGGTGAGTTTAAAGTATATGGTCTATGGTGAAGGATGGGACTGTGAGCGGTGGATGGGGGGGGGGGATCTCCGTTTTCATCTCCACATTCGACTATGTCGGGTTCAGCTGTGACCCGGCGTGCTGGGTTGTAGTAGCTTCATCAGTCACTGAGGAAATATCAGCACTCAGAATACATATTAAGGACCCATGAGTTTAAACAGGTTTCAGTTCTTTTTTGAGGGTTTTTCACTGGCGCCTAAAAACTGATGCCTTCATGGCTCCGAATGCTAAGAAGATTTATATGTGTGTGGGTGTTTCATGTCCTGGCAACATCTAAGGTCATATCAGGATGGGTGCCGACTTGCATCAGTGTGAACTCATGGTGACTTTATAGTGCTGCCCCAGTGGGATACCAGACTAGTTGGTCATATCAGAGTGGTTACCGACTTGCGTCAGTGTGCACTCATGGATACTTTATAGTACTGCCCCACTGGGAGATCGGCCACCAGCGACATGACCTGATTTCCCACTCAGCAACATTATCCTGGTACTGAGCTAACCAGTATTTGTTCTATCCTAGCAATGCCAAGCGTTAGACTAGGTAGTGTTAAGAATCGATTTTGAAAGTCAGTGGCTTGACTCATCATATTCAATTTCGGAATAACATATTTATTTAGAAAATATAAATGTTGTAATTGTGTACATTCACAGCTGATTGCTGGCATCCCAAATCCTTCAATATACTACGGGATTTCCGAGAGACTTGCAATTGAGGTTGTCGCGTAGTGCAAGCTGGGCTAGAGTGCGTTCGGTGCAAAATGTGCGTCCCTCTAATGATAGCCTGAATAGATAATAATGTGTTGATGATGTTACCACCCCTTGAAATGGGCGGAAATGTGAGGGAAAACTCAGTCACAGTTACCATCACACAATAAGACTAATGACAGTGTTGATATAATCTATATTCTGGGACTTATTTGGGCCGCAGTTAAGGAAGAATGTATGTGTGGCTAAGTTATGACGATCAGGGTCGTGACCCTTCTCACTTATTAGAATGATGTATGGAAGGGAATATCACAGACACAGAGCTGAATAAGATGTCTGCATCAAATGGAACTCCCCCATTAAGCAACATCGTTGAAGCCAGTTGTAAATATCTTACAATGTCGCTTTATTGTGGAGCTCCTTTGAAGTCCCCCTAATAGTAAGAACACTCTCTCTTAAGTCTACATTGTCATTATCCCTGAGTAAGAGCTGGCAAGGACCGGTAAATGAATGTCCCCACCCCCAGGGAGGTCGAATAACTACAAGTTAGGTTCATGTCCCAGAATTCCTTGCAAACACCAAAGAACGCGCCCCTATTAGCCGCTCTGGTAGTGGAGCAAATCTTGGAGATTAATTGCGCAGTGACAGCAATAGATCAAATTCAGGCTATCATTAGAGGGACGCACATTTTGCACCGAACGCACTCTAGCCCAGCTCGCACTACGCGACAACCTCAATTGCAAGTCTCTCGGAAATCCTGTAGTATATTGAAGGATTTGGGATGCCAGCAATCAGCTGTGAATGTACACAATTACAACATTTATATTTTCTAAATAAATATGTTATTCCGAAATTGAATTGTTCACAGTCATGGCTTTTCTGGCTGTCATATATTCATTGGGATTTATAGGAATTGAAAAAAAAAAGACAATAATCTATGCTTTGTACTTCAGACATAAACATGTTTGCAGAAAATATATCGCTAAATGGCAAAATAAAATAGAATAATTTATACTCAGCAAGCACATTGTTTATATAACAGACTTTATGTGCTCGGTGGTTTAAGGGAAAAGTATGGGTTTACTATATTAAGGGGGTTTCAGTGAGTTTCAGATTTAGTGGTTTTGCGACTTATGTGGAAATTAGAATGAAATTAGAATGAAAGTATAATGGAATTAGAATGAAATTAGAATAAAATTAGAATGAAAAGCAGTTGTGAGATTTGGTCAGTGTGTGAGTTACTCTGAGTGTTCACTGTCACAAGTTTGTGCCCGTTCTTATGTAAACGTATATATATTGCCAGGATTTAAAACCCCAACAAAAACATTCGTGAATATTCTGCATGGATCTCTAATTATCCATGCAGAAACAAATGTATTGCTGGGACTACGCATTGAAGTGAATAGAATAATGCTTGTGCAGCTATGTAAGTATGTTTGCGGGGCCGGCCTCCTCTTGGCTCAGTAATTGCAGACGTTGCTGTAAGTAGAGTCTGACATGCTGGTCAGTTAAGTACCACCTGCAGCTCCACCAGTAAACGTAGCGCTAAAGTTGCCTGCCTCCCTGCGGCTGTTCGCGGTTGGTGATTAACACGATGTGGTTAGACAAATCCACGGGAATCGATAGGTGGCGCTGCGACGTAAGTCGGACCAAGGAAGTGAAGTACCGACCTGGTTATGCCCTGGAGCGAATGTGTGGTGAGGGTGTGTGTTGGTGGTGTAGGTGTGTGGTGGGGGTGTAGGTGTGTAGTGGGGGTGTAGATGTGCCTGTGTTGGTGGTGTAGGTGTGTGATGGGTGTGTGTGGTGAGGGTGTAGGTGTGTGGTGGGGGTTTAGGTGTGTTGGGGGGGTATGAGGTAGTGGGGCTATAGGTGTGTGTTGTGGGGTGTAGGGGGTGGCGGTATAGTTGTGTGTAGTGGGGTGTGTTGTGGGGGTTTAGGGATGTGGTGGGGTGTAGGTGTGTGGTGGGGGTTTAGGGATGCTAAAGATTGTGAGGTGCCGCTCTGCAAGACACCCATACACCTCCAGTACAAACCACCTAAACCTCCACCACACACACCCTCCACACACACCTACACCTAGACGCCACCATACCAACCTACACCCCAACCACACACACACCATCCCAGCACACAAACCTACACCCCACCAAATCCCTCAGCCACCACCACATACACCCACCACATCCATAAGCCCCCCACTACACCCCTACACCCCACCACACCCACCTCACCATACCCACTCACCACACACCCCGACACCCCCACCAGACACCTCTAAATCGAAACTCAGCCACCAAAATCCTGGCCACACACAGGTCCTCCACCACACACGCCTACACACCCACCGAACAAACATACACCCCACCACCCGCCCTTACACCCCAACCCACGCATCCCACCATAGCCACTCGCCACACACTCCTACAGCCCCACCATCATCATCATGCTGTCGGTCGCGATGCGACAAAGACTGCTTTCATTACTTGACTGCCGCTCTCCATTTAGCTCTCTGCTGTGAGAGTTGCGTCCATGAGTCGGTCTTAATGTCTCTCAGCTTCAGGTTTCTCTTGATTACATTTCATGAAAGCTGCCTACAAAAGTGTTGAAGTGCTGCTGGCTTTTGCAAGTTACCAGCGGCACTCTCTCGGGGAGCAAATAGAGGTTTCACACCGGCAAGAACATGTCAAGACAGGCGCAAAACTATTTGTCCCTGCAGTGGCTGGTCGGGAGATGTTGGGAGTTCCATACATCAACCGCCCTTAATGCTGCCACACTGATATGGTTTTCTGTTTAGGGTTTGCTCCCTTAGCCTTCAGTTCTGTCAAGAACCTGTACCACAAGGCAGTGGTTTACAACTCTGCAAGGCAGGGGCGTCAAACTCCCTGAGGTATTGCAATACCTGCATACTCCTGCAGACTGGCCATCGATCAGTTGGAGCCTACTTAGCAATCAGTCGGTGATCAGTCAGTGATGGTCCCTGACTGGTCACAGACTGGTCCATGATCCAACCACCCCCACCACACACACCTAAATCCCCACACACACCCACCACACACATGAAAATCCTCACCACACCCTACACCTCCAACACACTCCCCTACACACCCACCACACAAACATGTGCCTCCACCACCCACCCACCACATACCCACCATACACACTTACACCCCAACTACAGCCACCTACACCCCTCAACCCACTACACCCCCATCCACCCCTACAACACCCCCCTACCCCCAACTCCCACTACACCCCCTCAACCCCAACCACACACAATCTCAACCTCTACCCCACCCCACCTACACTCCACCACACACACCTACCCCCCTAACCCCATCACCACGACCACCACCAAACAAATCGACACCGTCAGTACTGAGTCACAACTGGGTAAGTGTTGGTCTGTAGCCACCAGATTTATTACAAGACGCCATTAGGATCAGTTGTTCTCGGCCCTGCACCAGTGTTACCAACTCTTATGACATTCCACTGAGAGTCACGGAAATTGAAGGTTCTGATCAGTCACCTCATGAGTCACGGATCAACCCCAACATCCAATGAATTTGTATACTTTTGTACAAAATCACATACATTTCTGTATGTGTGTATAAAATCCCATCGATGTCTGTACTTGTGTATGAATTTATATACTGTTGATTATATACAAGTAAAGATCATGTTATGCATATGCTAAAATATGTGCGTATAACCCCTTGGAAATTCCTTCAAATAGACTACATTAAAGTCATTACACATCTTCTGGGGAGGCATGCCCCCGGACCCCTTAGCAAGCGTGCGGCTGCTACTACTCAGGTTCCACAACCGCAACACAAAACGTCAAGGATTGTCAGTACCTGGTTGGCAAGACTGATGCACAGTGAGCGATACCATAGTGATATGTATTACAGGCACTGGTTGTGGTGGTTTCTTTGTCTGTTCAAGCTAAAAGGTTTTCTGTTAAAATTGTGACGTATTGGTGAGCCTCAAGCCCGCACCAGTGTTGCCAACTGTTAGGAAATTCCTGTGATAGTCACAGAAATTGAACATTCTGATCAGTCACTTAATGGACCACCCCCAAAACCCCACAAATGTCTGTACTTTTGTACAAAATCCCACAAATATTAAATGAATTTCTGTACTTTTGATTAAGTGCAAGTAAATATCAAGTTATGCATATATGTTAAAATATCACCCTATAACCCCTTGGAAATGCTCTCAAATAGCCCATTCTGAAACCCTTAAAAATAGAAGTATTCTGGTGGCGAGGAGATTCCCCCCTGAGCTCCTTAGCACACTCGTGGATACCAGCACTTGGGTTCCACACCTGCAAAGCAAAACCTCCAGGATTCTCAGTGCCTCGAGGTTGGCAATACAATGCATGGGCGAGTCCATGCTTAGACATATTACAGGCACTGGTTCCTTATTTCCTTGTCTGCCCAAGGTAAACTGTTTTTTGCTAAAACGTTGACGTATGGGTGTGTAATGCATGCGTAGCTGTGGCTGATTTGCTGTGGGTTTAGATACCTAAGCAGCCTTTGTCCATCCATCATTAATGCTCCACCCAGGTGCTTCTTATCTTTGCTTGTCCAAAGCTCCCACTCCACGCCCGTTAGACCCGATGCACATTAGCCTTGCAGCCATTTTGTGCCCACTTGCGACAAAGAAAACGCCCCACATCAGTCTGCAAACTGCTTGCAACTAAAGCCTAACACGCAAGAAAAAAAGGTAGGCGACTGATCAGGGAAGACTGACTGGTGATCAATTGGTGCTTGGTTAATATTAGGTTGGTGATCGGTTGGTGATCGGTTGGTGATTTGTTTATGATTAGTTGGCGATTATTTGGTGATCAGTTGGTGATTGGTTAATGATCGTTTGGCAATTGGTTGGCATTCGATTGGTGATCAGTTGGTGACCGGTTGGTGATCGGTTGGCAATCAGTTGGTGATCGGGTGGCAGAGATGTCTAAGACCAGGGAAGACTAGTTGGTAATCAGTCGGCGGTCTGTTGTATGACAGATTGCCAACTTGTCTAAGGCCAGGGAAGACTGGCCATCGATCAGTTGGAGCCCACTTAGCAATCAGTCGGTGATCAGTCAGTGATGGTCCCTGACTGGTCACAGACTGGTCCATGATCCAAATGCCCCTCGCATCACTTTGTCGCTAATATGGGACCATGCTGGGACTGATCGCATATTGATCTCTGATTTATCGCCGATTTATTAGAACGATTGGAAATATCCCAGCAACCATTTTGGTTCCAAAAAGGTTTTGGCTGTAATATCTGCAACCTCCTTGCGACCAAATTGGTCGGCGAACTGGATGTGATATGAAAAATAGACTAATAATGGAGCAAAGCTGAACCTGTCAAGCATCCGCTTTCTGCTTTGCAGATCGTGGGATTCGAACCCATGGGTTCAAACCATGGCCCAGTCAAACCAATGATTAAAACATGTATATTAGTCGCTCCCTACTCTGGCGCTCGACATTAGTAGGATCTGGCAAGGAGCTGTGGAATGAGAAAGGACAAATCTCTCCTTAATCACCGTGTAAAATATGCCGATTTACGGCATTCGAGGGGAATGCAAATGTTCTATTACATGACCAGGCACATGTATGTATATCATTTTTTTTTTATGGAGGTGCTGGTGGTGCCTGAGTGAGATGTAAATAGACATAGTGGTGCTGGCAGGGCTGTGTGTAAGGGGCACTCATAGCCTACCCCCTCCCCTGTCTGTTAGGTAGGATCACCACACTCAGACTCAATGCAGGTGGTGGCCAGGGGAGCCACACAGCATGGTGGTGGTGGGCAGACCAATGATAACCATGGAGACCAAGAATGCTGGATCCCTATTGGAAGGGCCAAGAATGCTTGTTTCCCATTGGGGGAAAAGGGTGGGGTGATACTCTACAATGAACCCATGTACCATATAAATAATAAACCAGAGGGATTGACTCTCTCTCTTCTTTTACACTTTATACTCTTCCTTTTTCTTTGTCTGTATTGATTTCACTATAGCCTGCCTACACAACCACAGATTCGAGCCGTAGACTTTACATACTTTACATCCGAATGATGATCAAATATACGACTAATTATAATTTGTCTAGCTTGTCTAGCTATTCTCTAGGACTTATTTAGAGTCCAATCATGGTTGAGGCGTCCCTTCAGTCAAGTTATGGCTCATACTACCATTCAGTCCCAATGATTCTGCTCTGTGAGCTAGAGGAGGGCATCTTGCAGACACTGTGGCTTATAGAAAATTACAATGTTTTTTGTATAGTATTATAACATATGTAACTCCATTCCTTCGTTTCCTATGTTACACAAGATGGTGCTTAATAATAGCTGTATGGTACTCAGAGTCAATGGCACTGGGAAGACTAATCATGACCTTAATCATCAATTCTACGTTTGACCTTACGTTAAGAATATGTGGCGTTCTCTGTGGCGGAGTGATTAGAGTGTCTGACTTTTTTCTAGGTCAGACTCCTAATCTGAGGGTCGGCAGTTCGATTCCCCATGCCCCCAGCTCTGCCAATTTGGATTTCCACCGCTGTGTATAACTTACAGCGTAATCAAAGGCCGGTTGCTCTCATACCATGTCTATGTGGTGTGGGAGGTTAAAAATCCCTTGGGTCGGTAAAAGTGTAGGCTCGGGCTTTCTATCGACCAGCAGTGGAATGAGGAAGACCAGTTGTCTATGACTGAAATTTCCCCTGCTTAAACAACTAATGGACCAAGCAAAATAAATAAATAAAACAAATATTCACATAAAACTACACATGGTTATATCCCATGACCAGATCTTTAAGTTTGCAATAGCCACATCCACAATACATGCAGCCCACGCTTAGTAATCATCCCGTGTAATTACAAAAACACTCAAGGTGCAGAGCGCTAATTGGTTTTCTTCACTTATCCACCCAGGGGATGTAGCTGTTGTTGTTAGAATATTTCTAGGTGCTGTTTACTTCTCAGGTGTTGTCGGTGGTACAACGATGGCCACTCGGTTTAACTATGCATTCCTTAAATGAGCATTTCCTATGTCATAACAACATTGTCGCATTTGTGAATAGAGAGTCACATTCCAGAAATATCAACCACATTGCACTTGGAATTAGTTATTTGAAATCGAAGCTAATATGTATGGATTGAACTGCCCAGCATAATTAAACTGGGTAACCATAGATACAATATTCAGTCGTCTCATACTTACAATAATAAATGTCCAGTACATACAGAGAGCTGGTTCAGCACGATAAAGTGTGAAGGGTGTACTGTATCCGGGTCACGGCACTAGTGTTGTGGGCTTGATTTTTGCAAATGGAACACATTCTGCCTAGAATGGGAATCGAACGCACACTTCCGTGATTCCAGGGCTGGGACCGTAACCAATAGTCTATCTAAACTCCCTGAAGCAGTGAACCTACCCAAATGTGGTGTTACACCTGGAGAAGTGAGTGCACCTTGCGACACACATTTGTGATGTATAGCGATTATGCAAGTATAAAGGCATGGACGGGAATATTGTTACTATTTTCCATTTCATCATCATCATGCTGTCGGTCGCGATGCGACAAAGACTGATGTCATTACTTGACTGCCGCTCTCCATTTATTACCACTTTATGTATGCTACTCTGCATTTACTGCATTCCTACCATCCTCTGACTGATGCGCCGCCATCGGCACCAATCCTAACTATGGGTGCGCCACACTGTCATTCGTGCCTGAGAATTATATATGATATTGACCTACATCAAATAAGAAAGGCGAAGACATAATAATTGTTAACGGTACAATGAGTGTAGGTGGCGCCACCGTTTGAGATGTGACGGACAGCTAGCGCCACAGGCGGACCTATGGTTGGGGTAGGTTACACCAATCGATGACTTAGTTCAAGCTACTGCAACCGATGACTGAGGAGGGAGTAGGGGCACAGGAGCAGATGGAAGTTTCCGGACTTAGTATACTCATATAATGCGTATACAGCATATATAAAATTATACCCCTCCCATTCTATATCTTTGTTCTAAGCTAGAATAATTACTAATAACATTGGATCGGCGCATTCGAAACGGCCGGAAACGCCCGGCTTGGCGCGGAGCAGTCCGAAATGCAGGCCAAGATTCCGTAACGGAACGTGCCGACGGGTCCGAAATAGCATAGCTCAAGTTGGTCCGATATATATGCCCGCACATTGTGCATGGTATTCGTAACATGGGTAATTTACGGGGCGGAGAACCATATAGCACACGCCATCTATCGGATCCCCTCGAGTAACTCCACCACTGCCTCCAGGGTCACCCGACCTGACCCGACCCACCGTGGAACCCTCACCCACGCCAATGTCACGTGATCACCCTCCTCCCGGTTCAAACCATCACAACCATTCCTCCAGCAGTCAATGGAACACTGATCCTATTTTCCCCCACCCAGCCACATCTCTGAAAAAAATAAACACCGAGTAGGGTTGAGGGATCGGGTCCCACCCGCCAGTTGATCTCTAATGAGGACAATAACACACAAACTCATGACATCTAGATTTGACCTAATGACGATCTGGTAACCTCTCTGAATCATCATCTAGATGCATGTACTGAATTCTCCCTGTTACTGATTAAAGATTACCCACTATCACATCATGACTCCGCCTTAGTAAATTACCAATGTATACACTCGCAATTTATATTCTTATACTACATTATGCAGCAAATATATAATATATACTTACAAATATATATAACATATACTTACATATATATAATATATACTTACATATATATAACATATAATTACATATATGAAATAATATAGCTAGAACAATTAATAATATATATTTATATACTACTTACATACATATTCATTTATCTATCTATATATATTTTTAAATACATATACATATGTTGTTATATGTGATGTATAACGCATTATATGAGTATAAATATACGGGTAATATCTACATCCTATATTTCCTATTGCACATTGGTGGAATGCCCGACCCCCCCCCCCTCCCCCAGCTGCGGGGTAAATTGCCAGGTGGGCGCCCCCTCCCGTCACACACTGGAGGAAATATATATATATATATATGCCTTTTTATCGCGAGTTATAATAAAGCTGCATAGTTCAACTGTTCAATGAAAACATCCATTTTTTCAAATCTTAAGCAAATATCTAGATTTGATTCCCCATATATAACTTAAATACTGGTACACCTAGTAAACATTAGTCGCCACATAGAAGGGAATATTGAGGCAACTTGATCAAATCAATCTGTTACTGCAAAAGTCTATGGTGTGAGAGTTTTGGCATGCTTGACAAATTTTGGCATGTTTCCACTCCAAATATTTCAACAGTTAGCCATCTAAAACAGAAATTACTTCAAACGAAACTAGGATATATTATAATGATCAACCTAATATATGTATCTCAGAAAATGGCAACAACTCAAAACCATCGGACTATACACCTTTAATAGAACAGGATTTGAAACTTTGATGCTGGGTCTGAACTTTTGTCCTGAGTTCGTACATTGTAATAAACCCTGTATTCCTAGACGTGCAGTTTCCCTTCAGTGTGCAAGTAAAGTTCAGCTCACCAATAACCTTATCCCTGGCCATGGGTCCATATTCCCGCCAATCCCCATTGCTAGGGAGAATGCATGCTGGGAATTCCCTAACAGTGACGATACCCTTTGGGTGGCGCGTTTTCACTTCCTAATTTAGTCCGGAGGCGGGGGGCATGTCTGGCCAATCAGAGACAGGGACGTTAAACTCACCCCCTCCACCCCCCAGTACACACACACCCTACCCCCTGCACATGCATACACCCCCTATCCCCCTCCACACACACACACACTCCCTACCACCCTACTCCCCGTGCGCCAAGCTGAGCCACAGCTGACCGTTTATTTATGCAATTCCGGAAATGATAAGTATATCGCGCCTCGACATAAGCGCCGACCTTTACCCAGACATCCCCCAGGGGGCGCCTCCTGTCTCCTCCGGACGGAACTAGCGGCCATAACGGTATCCGCATCAGCCACAGTGTCCACAACATGTGGCAAGGAGAGGGGTAGGGGAGGGGGCGGGGAGGGTGGAGTGGGAGGTCAAACCACATGATATATTCAAATAATGCTAATATATTGTATTATGTTAATATACTGTATTATGCTAATATATTGTAATAGTGAGTCTCAATATCTGTTGTATCTTATATCCATTACGATTTGGTTGTACCCATTCCTCCCTCAGAATCATACATTTGTTGTTGACTCGCTCCAGTTTCGGCCTTATAAACATGTTGTTGGGATACTACCCGGGAGTCGCTGCACCGAATACATGTGAATTAAGTAAGTTTGCGGCAATTTGCGACTCTTATATTAAGTTAAAGCTGCAGCACTTAGGAGGCGAGGATGGTCGTTTTTAGTTATTGATTCGCCGGCATGTTTTTGAGTTCTTATGAGTAGTTGAATGTGATGTGGTGGTTTAGTCTATGTGTTTCAGAATAAATTGTCTTTTTATATCAGCCCCAGAAGTATACCTTCTTCCTCCAAGCCGGTCAGCGGTCCGCCATCGGATCAATTTCATGGGGGTGCTGGACCCTAACCCACAACCAAAAACTGAACGAAGGTTTGGGGTCCAGCGGGGATGTGGCTCTTATGGCCCTGTCACATTATGACGCTTCTCTCCGGTGCCGCCAACACGCAAAATCACTTTTAATCGTTGAGACACGTCAAACTTTTCAGCGTCAGCGCAACGTATTGGTAGCATGCGGCAGACGTTGTGAGAAAAAAAAGAAAAAAGTTTGGCGCACCATCCTGATATGACCTTAGATGTTGGTAGGACATAAAACAACAACAAACAAACAAAGCAACCGTTTGGCGCAACGTGTGGGAATGACCCTCACGTGCGCATGGCGTGTGCATAATGTTTGCATAATGTTATTCCAGTGCGTCAAACATCGCCATAATGTTGGCACCCACGCATCGTCGCACATTGAAAGTGTTGACATGTGCTAACGCGCACCAGCGACCCTCATCGACCGTCGCCGTCCATCAACGAATACCAACGCAGGCTCAATGCGCCTGTAATGCTTCCTAATGTATCCTGATGTTGTGCCAAAAAATTACATATGTCAAGGCGCATTGGCGAGAAGCGTCGTAATGTGACAGCACCATTAGGAACATAGGCGCGTACCGCTGTGGTAGACCACATCCCCAGCTCCATTAGTTTGTGTAGTGAACCACTGGCCTTGGCGCAGGCTTGGGCACCCCACGCCTGAGGCTATGGAGAGTGTAGTCTGCCAGGTTGTGGGTGCAAGTGGCAGCCGGATCGAGGGCCAGAGAGGGCCGCCGAATGGAAGTATGAAAGCCGGCCAGGTTAGAGGGAGGTTAGGCCGCCGCGCTGATATATTTGGACCAGGTTGTTGTCGTGCAGCCGATGGAGCCTGGGAGAGTGGGGATCAGGATCGAGGAGGCCTGGTCATGCCGCCACCTGCTCCTGGTATATCTCATATGGACTGACAGGCCATGCCGCGTGAAGGTGATGTCGTCGGCTTGTAGTGCATGGCCCGGGTCGTGTATTCCTCCGGTGTATAATAGGTTCTGCAAGCGGAGGAGGCTGTTGTAACCGACCAGAAGAGCTGTAATGATGACTTGTCTTTGGGACCTGGAGGACCTCAGCACATAGATGACTCCCCTGAGTTGTTAGGGGATGAGTGGGGAGATGCACCGAGGCATTTGTATCGATAGTTTCTGGATACCCGTCTTGATTATAATCAAGGTCATGAATAAGCGTCGAAGGCTTGTATAGACCCCCCCCACCCCCGAAGAGCAGCACCCAGGGGTGCGCCCCGCTGAGCTAGTGCATGATCGCTCCCAGTGTGGCGAGGTCCTCACTCAGCTCGATGACGCACACCAGCAGGTCATCGCTGGTGGAGGCCCGGGAGGAGACGTTGTGTGCGGTGATACATCGGAGATACCTTTGGCGATGGACTGCCTACTTCCTCCAGGTTCCTGTCGAGACGCGCGCAAATAGACATTGAGTATCTTACGATGTAGTTTGTCAGGGAAACATGGGAACAGAGAGCAATTATTAGTCATCGTTACCAGGTTACAGTTACAGGCCCTTGGTGAAAATAGCCTTCGAAATTTACATCTATCACTACGACTCCCCGGGCTTGGCATATAATGGATGCTTTTGCGTTGGCCACATGGTCTAAGTACATGTTACTCATGGCGTTCCCATGGACAAAGTCCATGTGACTCAAGGCGTCCACGAGAATCAGGTCCCACCCCAATTGATGGATAACAAACATCACCTTATATGAGAGCCAGAAGTCCCTCGCACATCTGGTTAAGACCTCATCACTCCCAGCCCCTGAGACGAACACCTATCAGCTGACCTCGTTATCTCCATTGATGATGATTCGATATCAAGGTCTGTAGCTGCCAGAGTTTTCAGGGCGGTGATCAAGTTCATGGCATTGAGATGCGCTACATTGTTAGTGTTGCTTGCAATTTGTTCCGGGTATGGGCGACCGTAGAAGTGGCATGCCGAGTGCGCTCAGCCATCATGTTGTGAGGAGTCGCACTCAATAACCTGCTTAGCATTACTGTTCGAACTGGAGGACAATTCCCTTTGCTGTTGAGGAACTCTGAGCCGAGCCAAAACATAATGCCAAGGATCGGGGTTGTTAATTTGGCTTCTGTAGTGTCGTCATTCAACCAGGTTTCAGATAGGGTGAATACATCAAATCCAGAAGGTGGGAGGTCCAGTCGTAGTAGTTCTATGTTGTGTCTTAGGCTACGTGCATTCAGATGCCCAATTTTCAGTCTTGCCAGGCCCTTCAGAGCATTTATAGGAAGTTCTGTGTCCATGGCAGACCCACCCGAAAGCACCACCTGGCCCCGGCCAGCCCTAATCCCCCACAGTTGTGGGGCCTCATTCTTCTGAGTGTTAGTTTAGTATTCATATTAGTGTGTGTTTGTGTAGGCAAATGCCCATTTGAGTTGTCACTCTTATGTGGTGAGTGCAAAGACAGTTGTGACAGTAGGTTGTTGATACAACCTGGCTACTCTCGGCCTGTTTTGTTGCTAACAAAGTGAATCATTCTAGTAAAAAAGACTCTATACATATTGTATTTATTTTTTAGGAATGGGGTATAGGTATCTTGGATGGAGATTATGCTTAATGTTACTGTTAGTCTCTATGTTTGAATGAGGACCTTTCAATTTGCATGAGTCTCTCGTCAGATGGCGACTCATGCCGGTCTCTGTAATGCTTTGGTTGAATAGAAGCACACACACAGCTTGGGTGTGTGGTGGGGTGTAGGTGTGTGGTGCGGCTGTAGGTGTGTGGTGAGGGTTTAGGGATGTGGTGGGGTGTAGGTGTGTGTGTGGTGGTGTAGGTGTAGGTGTGTGGTGGGGGATTAGGGATGCTAAAGATTGTGAGGTGCCACTCTGCAAGACAACCCTACACCTCCACCACAAACCACCTATGCCCCCACCACACACCTAAACCATCACCACACACCTACACCCCCACCACACACCTACACCCTCACCACAACCACCTACACCCCCATACACACACCACACACCTACACCACATCCCTAAACCCTCACCACACACCTACACCCCGAGCATACACACACCTACACCCTCACCACACACCTACACCCCCAGCACTAAACCCTCACCCCACACCTACACCCCTAAACCCTCACCACACACCTACACCCCCACCACACACCTAAACCCCCACCACATCCCTAAACCCCCACCACACCCCTAAGCCCTCACCACACACCCAACACACACCTACATCCCCCCCCACCATACACCTACACGACGAACACACACACACCTACACCCTTCTATCCAACCATGATCGCCGACTTGGACCGGGAACGGGTGCTGCCACCTAGTGTATAGCGAGAGAACTCGCTCATGAAAGCTCCCCATTGCGTGCGGTCTGGTAGCTATTGCTGGTAGCATTGAGTGTGGGTGGAGGCAGTGAGTTACATGAGAGTGTTAAGATTGTTTTTGGTATGTTTTTTTTAAAGTAGTTTTTCTAGTTGAAGGTAATCTCAATTATGTAATTTACACTAAATAAAGCTAGAAGTCCCCCAGTTAAAGTGGTGCGGCGCATTAACTCATTTAATATCATGTCAATCATCCCAATTTCTGGCCGAGCTTCTCGAATTAAATTGATGACTTAAAACAAGCAATTTCCCGCAGGGAATTTCTCGTGTGAAATGTATTTTTATTCATGTAATAATTTGCGACACCATTTAACCTTATGGCGAAATCGTTTTCTGATTCTTCTGGTGTTTGTGTGTGTGCGTGTGTTTGTGTGTTTTGGTGTGTTTTTCACAAAGTGCCGCATTAACTTTTTACCGAAACAGTAATGTCACTTTTATGTTTGTCTGGCGCACTTAAGTAGGAAAACATTACATGCGAGACTTAAGGCAATTCCCTTTAGAACGGTAGGAGAAAAAACTATCAAAACACTGCGTCCGTGGTGGGCTCTTTTGGACACTCATTTGTATTGGTGTTGTTCTTTCTGAGAGGATATCACCCTAGATGTTGCTAGGCCGTACAACAACAAGAAACAAACAGCACCTCTTTCTGAGAGTACAAAGCAAACGGCTCTCTTGTTATAGCTGCACAAAAAAAGTTTTCATGTAGTCAATTTGCTTGTAGATATTTCATTGTTGTTTGTGTTTTGCAGTTTTACATCCTGACAACATCTAAGGTCATATCAGTATGGGTAGACTTATGACAGTGCACACTCATGACAACTTATATTGTGTTGTCCCACTAGGATACCAGGTCACTGGTACAATGACCTAATATCCAACTAATATCCTGATGTTGACTATAACCAGTCTTTGCATCCTATCCTAATAACGCCAAGTGACAGGTTATGTAGCTACAAGACAGTATCAATTGTTTAATTCATAGGTTTGACTTGCCTGTGATTTAATCTCCAGATGATTTCCTGATTATGGCATCACTTCCGGTCATGTATCTTTCACGTTCCGCTTGAAGTGGCAAGCTCGGCCAGCAAATCTGGAGTGCCCAACTTAAAAATTAAAGTTGCATCTGTACTGATGAAAACACCAAATTTTGAAAACCAAAACACTCATCTAGATTTGATCTTATGTGTGGTATAAAACCTTATACGAATATTATTGTGATGGAACCTTCCTTTCTATGTGTCTGGCGGGGGAGGATTCGAACCTCCTACCCCCACGCTCACGGGGAGGCCGGTGGCAAGTCTAGCCTCCCCCATCAGGCGTTCCGTCCCTCCAGCTCCTGCGGGGGGGGCGGGGGCAAGTCTACTCACTAAGGAGCGCCGTGACGAAACACCCGGGGCCGCCCTCCCCCAACGGCAAGTCCGGTGTTCTGCCCATTTGAATCCGATTTCTAGCTTGTGGCTGACGTACCTGCATGTGTCCGACAAAATGCCGGTAGATATATGTGCAACGTGTGGGGAGGAACACGAGCCTCCCCGGGGCAGTAAATGCAAGCGGACGAGGCTCAGCAAGCGATCGATAAAAGCGGAGGCCAGCTCGTCGGGCGAGGAGAATACCGGGGATGCGGCCGAGAAATTGTCGGCCCCGGGTGTTTCATCACGGCGCTCTGGCGAGGGGCCGCGACTCGTGGTAGAAGATTACGAGGAGGATGACGAGGAGCGGGAGCTGCGACGGTTGGTGGCGGCAAGGGCGCGCGAACGTCGCAAGAAGGAGCTACGGACAGTCCTGGATGCAGGTTCTCCGGAGGAGGAGACGGTGACTCTGATTCGTGCAACGAAAAATAAATCATCCGGAAGGAAAAAGCCGGGTGCGACTAATGACCCGGACGACTCACCTACAGACAGTAGCTCGGATGAGGGCTCGGCATCTGACAGTGATTCCGGGCGGAGGAGAAGGAGAAGGCGCAAGCGCAGTAAGTTTGCGTTGAACAAATACACAATGAATGAGAAGCGTTAAAAAAAACTTAGTGTAATGGAGCTGGTATACACTGCCCTAATATGGGGCATGAAGCGCGGGAAACGGGTCGGTTTTGAATACGACGATCTCGTACGCTACATCGGCCACGTTGCTTACATGTGTATGCATGCCTCTACGTCGACTTATACTGATCAGGCGTATCGGGGATATGACAAAGCTATCAGAGACAAGGTGAAAGAGAATGGGCTAAAGGCCTTCACGATGGGAGATCATGAATTGTCATTGCTATATTTTAATTTAGAAAACACTCGTAGCAGCAAGGACGCACGTAGGCCGGCGCGATCGGGCTACACTGCTAAGAGCTATGACAACTCCCGAAAACTTTGCTATGCTTACAACTACAACAAAGATGGTTGTGGTGTGCGCCGATGTGAATATGAACACAAGTGCCTCAGCTGTAAATCTGGTTCGCACCCGATTAATGAGTGCAAAAACAAGAAAAATTGACTTGGTTGTGGTCCTGGACAGGTGGTCTCGGCAGAGACCGTTGACCTAGTTGTATTTGAATGTCGCGCCAAACATGTGGGCTTTCAAAATGGCGCCCATAGTGTGCCGCGCCTGGCCCCTGGTACCGTAGATGTTACGGTGTCTAACACCGACTGTATATTACAAGTTTGTCCACCTTTCCTTGATGAATTGTCAAATATGTGTGTTGCAGATATTACAAAGCGTTGTGGGCCACATATCATTGATGTTGCTCGTGGCGCTGACGATGACTTTTGTGTTAATGCTGTACTGAAAACTGACCCTATGCCATCCGCCATAGATGCGGTGGAAGTTGTGAACACAAGCAGTATTGATATAGATGTAGTCAGTGCGGACAATGCCGCTGCTCTAGGTGGGCGGGGCAAACCGCAGGGCGAGGTAGAGGCGGGCTCTGCCGGGCCTCCATCATCAAACATTGATGACGCAACTGTCAACCTGGCGGGTCCAGCTTCTCCGGGAATGAACAATGGTAGTGCCAACTGGTGGAGGGTGATCGGGCCAGATAAGGCAAACCCGCTGGAAGATGACCGGCACTGTACCTTGTGGGTTTGGGACGAGTATTGTGATAACTGTTCAAAGAAATGTATTGACGTTTTCGCTAGTTGTTTGCAAGGCACCTGTGAATGTAAGCATGAAATTGGTGGTGCCTGCGCACAGTTAAAGCCGTGTCGAATCTATGCTGAGGCGATGTGCCGAGGCGACAGGGATCCCGACTGGGAGTACATCCTCAGGGGTTCATGTTTTGGTTACCGGGTAATCGACCCGGATTGTGTTAGTTCTTACTTTCAAGGTAACTACTCATCTATAACAAATAATACTACTGGTGAGTTGATGAGCGATAGGCTCCAGCTCGAGATATCTGCAGGACTGGTGTCCAGAGTAGATGAGCCATGTTTGTGTGTTCACCCGATGGGGGCCGTGCCAAAGGGGCACGATGATTTTAGGGCGATCGTGGATTGCTCTAGCCCAACTGGTTTCTGTGTAAACGACCACACCAGGGCCTGCAGAGCGAATTTCAGCTATAATTCTGTCGAGAATGTCACACAGTTGCTGCAGCGGGGGGACTATATGTCAACGATAGATATATCCAATGCTTATAGGGCAGTCAATATTCACCCAGTCAGCAGGGAACGCCAGGGCTTGAGCTGGGACTTTGGGGGGTCTGGTAAACCTCCGAGACAATCGCTTATGCATGGGGCTCAGCAGTAGCCCTTTCGTATTCTCAAAGATCAGTGACTTCATTGTCCGCTGCATGGTCCGGGAGGGTTATGAAGAATGTGTAAATTACCTAGACAACTTTTGTGTCGTCAGTCGTACTATACAAGGCTGTATTGAGGCGCAGCGGGCCCTGGTAGCTATCCTGAGACGGATGGGGTTTTATGTAAGTTTCCGGAAACTAACACCCCCTGCTCAAATAACCAGGTTCCTGGGGATAGATATAGACTCTTTAGCTATGGAGTTGCGTCTCCCTGAGGACAAGTTGGCTAAGTTAGTATCGCAACTAAACTGGTTTCTGCTGAAAAGGAAGGCGACGAGGCTGGAGTTGGAAGGCCTCGGGGGGGTCCTAGCACACTGCTGTAAAGTGGTGCATGGTGGTAGGACCTTTTCGAGGAGAGTCTACGACTTGATAGCCTCTGCTAAGAAAGCCACCCATAAGGTCAGACTAAATGAGGACTTCAGGTTGGACCTGAAATGGTGGCTAGAATTTGCATCCACTTTCAACGGAAAAGCGAGTATCATCCCCTCGGCAGACCCGTTAATCTCGGTGTACAGCGATTCCTCCAAATTCAGGTTTGGAGCGCTGCATGGCGAGGACTGGGTGGCTGGCGCCTTTGATTTCGAGGCGGCCAATGAGCTAAGAGAATGGTTGGGCCATCATTTTGTCTGCGCGGATGATGTGGGGTGTAGGTCAGACAACATAAATGTGTTGGAAATGTGGCCCGTGTTGGTGGGCGTGAGGCGCTGGGGGGAGACATGGAGGAATCGGACTGTGGTTCTTGTCACCGACAATACGCAGGTGATGGCCGCCTTAAACTCAGGCCGGAGTAAAAACAAAATTATGATGACCTGGTTGCGCCTGATATTTTGGGCCTCTATTACTTTTAATTTTGATGTACAATCGGTATATGTGAACACCAAGTATAATGTGATATGTGACAGCCTAAGTCGTCTGGATAAGTTTCAGAGTATCGCACACATCAGAGATGCCGATCAAGTTGATGCAATGTGTTGTCACAAATTATTCAGTTGTTAAAAATCTTGCTTCAGATTGGAAAAAACTCCTGGAGGAGCGTCGTAACTACGACAGAAATCACTACGCCAGTTCGACTCTTGCGGTTCGGTCCGTACAGGTGAATTCCTATATCGCCTTCTGCGAAGTGTTCGCAGGCCAATTAGCCCCTTACCCCTGTGATTCCGACCAGGTATGTCTATATATGTCATATCTAGCGCGTAGGCTATGCTATTCGTCCATTAGGAATTACCTCAGCGGCCTGAACAATCATCTGAAAGATTTAGGTTGTCCACCGATAAACTATTCTGATCACTATATAAAGAAATGGTTGGCGGGCATCCGCAGGTTAAAAGGTGATGAGGTGAAGCAAGCAGCACCAATCTTGCCATATGAGTTACTAAAATTGTTTGCGGTTTTGTTCCCTACCAGGGGCCATACAGCGGTTAGGGCAGCCATGTTGCTCTCTTTCAGAGCTCTACTACGCAAAGCACATGTCACTAATTCAGATGCTGCCCTTCTCCGCCAAGATCTGGAGTTCTACCCATGGGGGATGCTTTTGTCTGTGCGGAAATCTAAGACGAATCAGTTCAGAGAACGGGTCCATAAAATCCCGGTTGCTAGAGTTGCGAACAGAGAATTGTGCGCGGTTTTTTGGGTTAAGAGACATTTGCAACAGTGCCCAGCCCCGCGGGATGCGCAGGTATTTAGGATACCTAGAGCAGGACACTCCGTCCCACTGACATATGCTTACTATACCGCAGTATTGAAGGCGGCATGTTCCGCGGCTGGTCTACCTCCGTCTGAATTCTCGTCTCATAGTCTCAGGCGGGGTGGGGCGACCTTCCTCTGCCTATCGGGGGCTTCGGAGGAGGAGATCAAGGAGAGAGGCGATTGGCGATCGGATTGTGTCCGTCAATACCTAAAGGCGTCGCTGGTGGAGCGCCTGACTCTCGACATGCGAGTGGCCGTGATCCTGGGTATGCTAAACTGACTTCCCCAGCCTCCGGCTTAGCTCCTCTGGTTGGGGCTGATTTGGGTCTTTTGTGGCCAGCCAGAGTACCTACTCAATCCATTCATGTATCCTGTTATGTGTAATGAATAATAATGTGTGGTATAAAACCTTATACAAATATTATTGTGATGGAACCTTCCTTTCTATGTGTCTGGCGGGGGGGGATTCAAACCTCCTACCCCCACGCTCACGGGGAGGCCGGTGGCAAGTCTAGCCTCCCCCATCAGGCGTTCCGTCCCTCCAGCTCCTGCGGGGGGGGCGGGGGCAAGTCTACTCACTAAGGAGGCAGGCGCATGCGCGGCCGCCCTCCCCCAACGGCAAGTCCGGTGTTCTGCCCATTTGAATCCGATTTCTAGCTTTAGGCTTAGGTTTAGGTTTCTTTTTTTTTATTACAAGTGTCTTATGTTCTATTCTTGCTATGCTTTATGTTCTTTATGTAATAATGTTTAATAAACGGTAGGTCTTTTGTGGCCAGCCAGAGTACCTACTCAATCCATTCATGTATCCTGTTATGTGTAATGAATAATAATATTCGAACATAGATACTAGTGCACTTATTGCATCTCGATGCAGGTCATTATAATCAACCTAATGGTCCTGTCACACCATGACGTAATGCGGTAGCGTAAGCCGACGTAGGTGAAATTTGGCCATTACGTCGAGATATGTCAAGATAAGTTACTCGTTCATTAAGCCCATGTCGAAATACCTTGAGTTACATCGCGATATGGTGACACATGTCAAGGTATTGGACATACACAAAACTTTCAATGTAGCTCGACGTAAGGGCCGTTACATTGTGTTACATTGGGCTTACATTGCCCTCATGTTAGGCTTATGTCCAGATACGTTATACGTTCATTAGAGCTATGTCGGTCTAAGTTGAGCTACGTCGACTTACGATAGACAGGCGGAGAGCTGGGAGGAACGTGCAGCCAGCGAGCTGACAATGTCGTGTTAACATATCTCAACGTAGGTCTAACATGTCTCTGATGTGTGTCTAACAATAGTCTTATACCCCTGTCACACTACGACGTAATGAGCGAACGTGACCCTAACGTGGTGATATTTCGTCATTACGTTGATGTACGTTGGATTACGTTATGATGACGTCATAATGACGTTAGACTGACGTCGATCTACGTCATATTACGTCGTGTTACGTCGAGTTACGTCGAGGTTTTGGACATGTTCAAAAATGTCGACGTAGCATGAACGTAAGGGTTTACGTTCGCCGTACGTTCTGTTCACGTTCAGCGAACGTCAATGACGTTAAACGGACGTTAGGTAAACGTTCCTCACTACGTTCCACTACGTTCCACTACGTTCCACTCGTTGACCCACATTAAAGCCAGTGGAAACGTCCATGCGGCGTAATGGGAAAGTCAGGAGAACGTCAGGAGAACGTCAGGAGAACGTCAGGAGAACGTCAGGAGAACGTCAGGAGAACGTCAGGAGAACGTGCATTCAACGTACGTTCAACGTCTCACTCCTAGCTAACGTCATGTAACGTTCTTCTGGCGATGGAATGACGTTCATAACGTTCCGGCAGCGTCATTACGTTGACCTCTCTCGTTGAATGACGGTATCACTACGCTTTACCGACGTTACTCTCTCGTCCACTACGCTGCATCCACGTTCAACTTGTGCCCAAATTTGCATACTACGCCGAGAAGTTCAACGTTCTTCACGTTCTCCCTACGTTGACGTCGTTACGTCGTAGTGTGACAGCCCCATAACATAAGTCCAAGGTGTATTGACGTATTCGACGTAGTTGACGAATGGCTGGCGCACATGTAATGTATGTAACGCACGCCAATGTTCTTCGAATGTAAGCGAACTTGCTGTGAACGTTTTGCCTTGCTGTCCTTACGCTGAGCATGCTGGACTATTGTTAGACTGACAGTGCTCACTCACAGGCCTGACGTCGACTCACGTTATGAATTATATCAGAGTCATACGTAGCTATGTTAGGGTGAGCGTAATTACCTGAGTCCTACGCTAAGTTGTGGCTAGGATTTCGCCAGGCTGACGCAGTGCATGCTGGAGGCCCGTTAGCCTTACATTGGGCTTTTTTTTATGTTCTAACTCGTTGAGACACGTTACAACTACATCGTTTCACCTACATCCACTAAGTACCACTGATGTCCAATTTGGCCCTGAAACACCGAGAATCTTTACATATCTCAACGTAAAAAAGTGATTTTTACCTTGCCCACTCGCTGGCCTGTTACGTCGTAGTGTGACAGGGGTATATAAGGTATATGTTATATCTCAAAATATGGTATAAACTCAAAACCATCGGATTATGCAACTTTAAGAATAGCAAGTTAGTGACGCTATTAATCTCCTGATATAAAGTCTGGTAAATATTTTGATCATTTTTCTCTGTTGACACACTGGCTGCCAAACCATTGTCACTTCCGGTTATGTAATAAACAAAGCCATCACCCAGTTATATCAGCAGTGGTGCCATCTACTCTTCTGCTTGGGTACTTTTTCATGTTACCTCAGTCTGTCCGTCGGGGCCGAAATAACAAATATACATTTATGTATGGAGGAAGCAATATCATGTTATGGATAGCTGTTGCCATGGATACCCGCCATTGCTATGGGTATTTTATTGTGGCATACTAGAAGTGAGTTGGATTGACCTGCTTTTTTATCTTCATTACAATCTTGATTACATAACTGTTAGATCCGAGAATCCACATCGAACATTCCATTTAACGACACTAATAACAGGTTGACCTCATTTGAATTGCAAATCTTGCATAATCATAGATTGGCATAAAACACCTATTCATGGTTTGGTCATTGTGGTGTATGTGGTTGTGCTTTGCTTAAAGCTGCATAGTCCGATGGAAACTTAAATATTTCAAAGCCAAAACACGTAAGGGCCTACCTCAATTTGATCCTAAAACTGACAAATCCATTTTAGTTATTTTCTGTAAAATAGAATTGATCCCTCTGTTTTCAAATTAAAGTCTATCAATTTCATTTGGAGTAGGGCATTATATAGGTGATGTGGCACTTGCTGCGAAAAAATGGATTTGATTATCAGAATGATGTCATCTACAGAGCTTCTGTACCTGAACCCTTCCTATATAATATATATATATATATATATATATATATATATATATCACTATCCATATATATATATATATATATATATATGTATATATATATATATAAATATGGATAGTAATACACCCTGTATCGCGTGTCATAAGCTATGTACAGATGTCGTGGTTTCTTCCCCACATACACACATATATATATATATATATATATATATTGACTGCACTCTCCAGATTAGTGCAGGGGACAAGGCATAATATCATCATCCATATGCCTATACACAAAGTGTAGCATGTATTCTATTAATATTAATGGGATGCGATCGAAATACATCAAGTTAACTATTACCATAAGCTATTCCATTTCACTTAGGGCGTGAACAGTAAGCAAGCTACATTGGTTAACACTGAACACTTAAGCACGGACCACCTTCCTCCGTGATAACACTCACACCCACGAAGCCACCCACAACAAAGACTGTCATCACTTCGGAAGTTAATGAGTTGCGACAGACGGAATTCTGTTACTGATTAAACACTAAGCTTTGCAAAGAACAATAACGGAAGTGCCATTATCATGTTTCATCTGTGAATTAATAGGCTGACAAAATTGGGTGTTCTGTCCAACGGCCTACTCGACATTGAAGACTTTTGAATGGCGTTCATTTCAGGAGACATCAGTAAGTAAACATTGGCTAAGCACCCTTCCGGCTGAAGATACCACCTGTATTAATGTAAGCAGGGCTGCGTTTAGGGTATGCCTCCAAGTCATGTTATGGTATGATTTACAGATGCCAGTATATGAGGGAGTGTTAGCACACAGGTGACAATGCATGGGGCATGTGGCTGTGTGTGTGTGAGTGTTTGCAGGACCTGCCAAAGCCAGGTGTCAGGCTGGAGGTGGGAGGTGGAGTATGTGTGTGTGTGTGGTGAGCCCTCCCTGCCCCACCTGGTGGCACTTTGCTGAACTAAAGATGATAAAATATGTAATTCTCAAAGTAAGGTATGTAGAAACTCCTACTGTGTTGGAGTTGTCCCAATCTAAGGGACTGGTGACCACTGGTGTTATGTAAAGATAAATAGGGTTGATAATCCCATATAAATGTGATCGGTGAACTTGATGGAAAAATATGTATCTGACTTGGGGTGGGAGGGTTGGCCCCCCACCCCCTTACCTAGATGGGGGAGGGGGCTGGTGGGAGTGGTGCGGGTCCACCCACTCCCATCCTGCCCCCCCACCATTGACTGGAGGAGTTCAACCCAATGAAATGCCATGTTACTCTCTCTGACTGAGGAGACTCCCAGCAACTGTGTACCTGTATTTTGAATGTGGTCCATCTGAATAAAAGGGATGGGCAGGGGATGTGGCAGGCAGATGACCTGGAGACAGCACAGCAGGAGGAGCCAGGCACCCCTCCCTACTAGACTTCACCACACTTAATTTCTGTTGGGTTACTATTTCTTGGAACTAATATAGTAAGTAGATATAGTAAGCAGATTTAGTAAGTGGATCATCGCTTGAGTAATATCATACATTAGTGCTTTCCAGCCTCCACACACAGATGTTAGGAGGGTTCTATTTCCTATAAAGATTCTAGCATGTAAAATACGTTAGTTAACACTCTGAAGCTAAATCCGACTCCCCGTACCGTTCCTACGCCCCCCGCCCAGACGACCAGGCAGGCCCCTCTTCGAGCACCCCATACAAACGCCCTGAGTTTAATAGTGATACCGACAGCCGCCCATGCCACAGGTGGAACTGGGGAACCGACTCCGGCTTCACCAGCTCACATGGAATGGGCAGCAAGCGATTTGCGCAAGTGTGCGTAAGGTGCGCCGACAAATATAAAAAGGCGAACACACACAAGAAGCAAGAGTGCAATAATAAAAAACAGCAGATGGACAAGAAGGCGGCAGCAGCCGAGAACGAGGAAGCAACCAAAGCAGATTTTCACTAACTGGCCAGGGTCAGGCCAAACAGAACGTCCCATAAAACTTCCCCGCCCCCCCCCAATCCACCGAGAGTAGCGGCTATGACCCTGGTATCAGCAACCCGATGGCTACGGAAATCCCCTCGCACGTGGAACCCAAACAAGCCTGACAACCGTAGTGGCCGCCACACAGACCCTCTCGATGCCCTGCCCCAGCCGCTTCTGCCAAAACCCCACCATGTGGGGATGCAACGGGAGCAGACCGTCCGAGCCACGCATACCCACACACCGACCGTACCCACGTGGCACCAATAGACGTTCCCGCCAAAATCACCCCACGTGGGGACACAACCCAAACACGCTGGCCTACACACCCCCACATAGACGATGTGAGCCAAAGTATCCCAGCCGACTGCCCCACCCCATATAACCCCCCCCCCCACACACACACACCACTATCATAAAAACACACATTGACCAAGATATTGCCGATATCCGTTCCAACCATATGGAAGGAAGACGTCTGATATTTTTTTTTATTTATTTTTTTTTTTTTTATTGAGGCTGTATTTATACTGTCCATAGCATATAAGCCTGGGTATTCAGGCTTGTTTTCAATGCTGGCCAGCTGTAGTGTTGGTGTTGTCTTATCGCACAGTAGCTGCTGATAAGGTGTTTGATTGCCTGTATTTCAGTAGCAGATAGATAGTTGGTTGGTCTGGTTAGTAGTCTATGTTAATTTTTTTGGATTTTCTTGGCATATATGTGCTTTATTTTTTCTACTCTTATTTCTAGACTAGCCTACTCCTATTTACATATCATAGGCTTGTACGTAGCTGTGTGGTGTGCTATCTGGCTGCTTTTGGTATAGTTACCTTCCATTGGGCGTCTCGCTGGTGGGCCGTGACATATCACCTGCCCCTTTGCGGTGCAGCTTAGTTGGGGGTTCCTAGCCTTATTTTGCACAGATATTTTTTGTATGTTTTTAGGTCAGGAATTTGTCGTTCCTTTACTGTTTGGGCATTCCACACCTTGGCAGCCATTTCTAGCGTGCTTCTCTCGTGAGCTTTTATTTGGCTTCTGGTCTGCTTTAGTAGTGGCGCATTATTTGCTCTAGTTGCCCTTTGTGGTTTTGTTAGGAGTTTATTGTCTTGACTATAGCTGTATGCTAATGTTTTCAGATGAATTATTCTCCTATTTTCTAGCAATTTTACTTTGGTTCTTTTGTGTATGTCGTAGGTGGGGTGCAGCTTGTCTACTCTGAGGCAGATTTTCAGGGCTCTGTTCTGTAGTGTTTGCAGTTTTTTTAGAAGTTCTTTCTTTGCACCCTTGTAGTTTACATCTCCATAGTCAAAATAGGGTAGCACCATGCCCTTGAAGATTTTTATTGACATTTCTTGTGTCATGTAGTCTCTTAGCTTTGCAAATAGCCACAGTTTGTGGTTTACCTTTTGGACAATTTAGTTTATACATAGGTTGTAGTTTAGTTGGCTGTCCAACTCAAGGCCTAGGTATTTGTAATGGTCTACATTTTCTAGTGTTTGGCTTCCTAGCTTACAGTGTAGTTTTCTTTCTGGCATTTGTTTATGCGAGAAGAGAACTGTTTTTGACTTCCTTGTGTTGATGGTTATTTTGTTGGACTCACACCACTCATCCAGTTTTAGTAGGAGCTTGTTTAGTTTAGTTATTACCTCCTCTTCTGTGGTGCCGTTTGCATATATGACTGTGTCATCTGCATATAGTTGGAGGCATTCGGTTTGTAACCATTTTTCAAGATCGTTTATGTAGATTATAAAGAGCAGTGGCCCTAGCACTGACCCTTGGGGTACACCACATGTGACAGGTTGGTTGTCTGATAGTGTATTGTTTATTTTTGTTCTCTGTTGCCTGTCTTTCAGGTAGCATTTTATCCAGTCCATAGTGTTGGATTTTATGCCCATAGATTCTAGTTTTTCCAGTAGTATGTTATGGTCTACTGTATCGAATGCTTTGCTGAAGTCAATGAAGGCTGCTCCAACTAATTGTTTTTGGTTCATTGACGCCAATATGTCATTTGTTAGGTTAGCTATTGTTTTAGATGTGGAGTGCAGTTTCCTGAAACCTCCTTGTCTTTCGTTTAGTATATTGTTTTTTTCCAGGTGTTCATTTATGTGTCTATGTAACACTTTTTCAATGAGCTTGCCTGGGGTTTGAAGAATCGATATTGGCCTGTAGTTTCCCATGTTTTGTTTGTCTCCACTTTTGTGGATAGGGGTAATGGTTGCCATTTTCCAGGCTGAGATAAAATGGCCCTGTTCAAAGGAGATGTTGAATAGGTCGACTATAGTGGCCGGGATGGCTTGGAGTGCCTCTTTCAGTATTTTGGTTGGTATTTCGTCTATTCCACTTGGTTTATTTGTGTCTATGTCATTTATTAGTTTTTTTACTTCTATTATATCTGTTTTGCAGGTGGGGATTTCATTCTGCACAGTTCCTGATCTATTTTCCCACCTTTTTTTAAATTTTCCTGACAGCGTTTGTCCTATTGTGGCAAAGTGCGTGTTCAGTTTGTTTGCTGCATCTTTGTCTGAGAGCATTGTCCCTTCGTTATCTTGGAAGTTTGTGTGCTCTTCTTTGTTATTTTTGGGGAATAATAGGTCTACATTCTTCCAGAATCTGTTTGTATTGCTTCCCCAGTCTTTGTCCTGCTTTATTATGTATTTCTTTTTTGCTGTTCTCACAGCTTTGAGAGAGTGGTTTCTGGCAATATGGTAGGCCAGTTTGTCTTCTATAGTTTCTGTGAGCTTTGCTTTATTACCCAGTTTACTTTTGGCTATGATGAGCGTTAGCAGGTCATTGTCTACCCAGCGGTCCTGGTTTTTTTGTATTTTTATTTTCTTAATGGGGCACATCTCGTCAGCTGATTTTCTTATTCATGCGATGATGTTGCCCCAATAGATATTAACATCATCTCTGTTTTGTGTGATGTTGTTTATGTTTTGGTGCAGATGATTTTTTAATGCATCTTCTGAGTAGTTTTTTAGGGACCTGCCCATCTTATACTCATAGTGATTTGTGCTTTTTAGTTTTTTCCTTGTTACATATATTAGCTCATGATCACTTATACCCCAGCTCTTGGTGCCCCAATTAGTGGCGTGGTTTGAGTTGGTTAGTATTAGGTCAATTGTTGTGCTATTTTTACTTAGCCTTGTTTTTTCAGTGATGAGCTGTTGTAGGCCTAAGATTTTGATTGTGGTTTGCAGCATTAGTTTGTTTTTATCATTGCTGTTGTAATTTACATTAAAGTCTCCTAGTATGAAGATTTCTGCCTTTGTCAGTTTTTTTATGGTGTTTATGCTCTTCTCTAGGGCTTCAATGAAGAGTTCAATTTCCCCTGATGGAGGTCTGTAGAGGCTTGCTATGGTTATATTTGCTTGCTTTTCATTTTTTATTAGGCACCATAGTAGTTCTATGTGTTCATTTGATAAGTTAGCTGTTATTAGTGCTTCAGGATCTAGAATTTTGGTGTCTTTGCAGTAAAGGGCAACACCTCCACCCTTTTTTGTTTGGTTTAGTGTGTTATTTTGCTGCCTATCATTACGTACAAGCCTATATCCATCTATGTTAAGGGTGTTGTTTTTGTGGTTGTCAGTGAACCATGTTTCTGACAGTGCCAATATGTCAAGATTTTCTCTTTTTAGGTGTATTTTTATTGTGTCGATTTTGTTGGATGCACTCTGGCAGTTTAGGTGGGCAAAGTGTGTGCCCCTCCCCAGCTTGCATTCAATTTCTTCTACCATATATATTTGTGCTTTTCGGTGAGTGGTTGCTTGATTTCGCGAATTTTACTTTTTAGTTTTAGTTAGATTGATTGTTTGTGTGTGTGTGTGTGGGGGGGGGGGGATGTGCTGGTGCATGCAGCACACGGATCTCCCTCTGGTGGGTAGTTGTGTAAGTCACTGCACTTATTACCTGTTTTGTGTGGAGGATGGCATATTTTTAGTAAAGCGTGTTAGTGAGATAGTAGTAAATTTGTGATATTCATGGTTTGGAGCCCTGGTTCCTTTCCCAGTTCTCCCCGATGCTCTTGGACAGCCTGGCAGCGACGTATCCTACATAATCCTCATTGTAGTGGATTCCGTCAGTCACGCCAATGCCATACCGTGCCGACGTCTGAACATTTGTGTAGTTTTATTTATTCCTTATTTATATTTTTCCTTTTTATTTGTTGGCATTTGTCAGGGTTTCCTTGACTTTTTGGAGGATGTCCCCCATTTTATTTTTGTACCCTGGTCTTATCGTTTCTCCTTCACTGGCGCTGTCCAGGTACCTTCCTGAGCCCCAGTATGGGCACTTTGTGCATTCCCTGAATGCATTTCCAGGGGCATTTATTAGCTTTTCTATTAGCTCTATGTTTTGTGTGAATTTTGCATGGACGATATCCTCCAGCACTTTTTCATTTGTTTTGCACCATTCTGGTGATCTCCACATTTTTTTTGCCATTGCTTTTATTGTGTAAGGGTTGTCCGTGTTTTCGATCATTCTCATTATGTCATGTTTATCGTGATATTTGGCCATTATTGAGCAGTAGTATTGCTCGGCCGAGGTGTACTTTTTCCCGTCCTTTCCTGTGACTTCGCATTTGTACAGGTTACTAAAGGGGGAGTTGTGGCCTTGGAACGACACTCCCCAGGGGTGTTCCCTTGTTGCACCCTTTTCTGGTGTGATCTCTTGAATCTCAATCTCTCCAAACTCTTTGGGTGTGTAGGTTTTCCCATTTATTTCTATGTTACACCCTTTCATTTTGATCGATTTTATTTTGTCACTTTTGGTCTCGAGTGCAAGTGTGTACATTTGTTGTACTGTTTTTTCACTCAGCATTTCCTTTTCTGTCCTTACTGGTCTTATTGTGACTTTATTGTAGTCTTTTTTGGCCTGGAGTGTTTTTTTCTTCTGGAAGAGTTCTTTTTTTTGCGACTCTTTCTCCAGCTGGATTTTTATACTCCTCGGCCTGGTTTGAACTTTCTCCGTGGCCTGGACTTCTTGTTCTTTTGTTTCCCCACCTTGGCTTTTGTTGTCAGCCTGCTCAGTATTGCCAGGGTGTTTTTTTGGTGTTGTTTCTTTTTTGGGTTTTTTTCCTAGACGGAAGGCCTTAGTCACTACTGTCCAGCCAAAGTCACAGTCCGCTTCTTTTAGCATGTCAGTGATTGTTTCCTGAATGCTTTCATTTTCTTTTTCGGGAATGCCGTGGACTATGACACTGAGTTTTTTTTCCTCAGTTTTTGGTTTGATTGCCTGATTTTGGATCGCTTCCGTTTGAGGCTTCTTTTTATCCGTGGGCATTGTCCTGGTGTTGGCATTTTTGTTTACATTTTTGCTTACATTTTCGTTGGTCTGTTTTTTCTGGTTTTTTTTCGTATTCTGCCTTGTACCATGCGCATTCTATCTGTAGCGTGTCATATGCTACTTGTAACGCTTCTAGTTTGGTTTTGCAGTCATTTCCCTTAGTTTTGTTGTTTCTGCAGACAATTTCCGTGTTGTTTGTGCCGTTATTTCCGTCCACAAATTTTGTGTTTGCCTTTTCCAGTTCCTCCTTTACTGTTTGGATTACCAGCTTTATTATGTCTTCCTTGACTAGTTGTTGGCCTTCATTATCCTGGCAATCCTTACCTTCCACCTCAGCAGATGTGTTTTTGCCTTTTCCCGTCATTTCTAAAGGCTGACACACTATTGTGAGGTTGATCCTCCTTGTTTTGTTTGATTTTAGTACCATGTACTAGGTTACATTAGTCTAGTCTAGTTTATTTGATTTATTTTCCTCCGATATTCCTCCTTATATGTTGTTCTACAGCAGAGGATAGAATCCTAGGTAGAAGCTAGTAAAGCAAAATAAAGCAGTTTGGTTATGACTATTTGTATGCTGGTGAGTGATAACTGGTGGGTGATAATAGGGGAATCCACCAGCCCACTCAACTCAACAGTGGTTTTGAGTTATTCAGACATTATAAATCACACACACACACACATCAACAGTAGAGCACAGTATATGGGTGATAGTATGCCATGGAACTTAGCTGTGAGTGCTGGTATGTTCGTTGTATCACAGGATACAAATCCTGGCAATCCGTAGGCTTATTCTCGCCGTTTTCGCCGATTCCCGCCAAATCAAACGGTCGACACTCTCCTTTGAAGTTGTTTTGTTTTTGTTGTTACTATATTCCTCCTCACAGGTCTATCCTGTAGTATCCTGGGATGTCTGTATATTATCCTGGGATGTTTGTGAGGAAAATCCGCTTAGTCTTGGTTTTTATGCACGCTTTAGTACATTGGATTCGCGATAATCAGCGTCCGCGTAAAATTAACGTCCACTCACGGTCGCCATTCTTTGATGACATCCGATGGACCGGCCTTCTCAACCACATAGTTGCAAGAATCCCGGTAACATCAGATGGATGGAGGGCCATCCTCGGCGACTACCATGATGATCAACTCGTCGACTTCCTCAAATATGGATGGCCCTCGGACTACACCTCCGACGCACAACCTGTCCGCTCCACAACCAACCACAGCGAAGACCCTGGACACCACTAATGGGTACGCTGCTACGTACGAAGTAAGTCGGAGCGAGGCGTCCTACTAGGCCCCTTCACCGACCCTCCCATCACCCCTTGGGCTGAGACCAGCCCTATGATGACCCGCGCCAAGAAAAACACCAATGAACGCAGGGTCATCGTTTAGCTAAGCTACGCAAGGGGTGCAAGCATCAACGCAGGAATTTACAAAGACCGGTAGCATACACCCTGCCCAGCATCATCGACTTCACTGACGAGGTCACACCCCTCGGCCAAGGAGCATACATATGGTCCATAGACCTCGCCAGGGCTTACAGACAGCTCCGGACATGCCCCCTATCCGTCCCTCAACTGGGCATCACCCTAGGAGGGACAGAAATAGAACCCCAATTCGGGTGCAGGACCTCCGCCATGGCCTGTGCTAGAACCACAAGCGCAATGGTATACCTGATGGGGCGGAACAACCATTTCATCCTCTGTTACCTGGATGACTTCCTCCGGGCAGCTCCCACCGAGGAGGATGCAGTCAAGGCCTACCTTTATATGGTCGAGCTCACAGAGGACCTTGGCCTCGCCTTGTTCCCCTCAAAATGCGTTCCCCCCACAAAGAACCTTGAGTGGCTTTGTTTCACCATCGACAACGATGACATGACGGCAAGAATCCTACCAGAAAGGACCTACAATGCCTAGTTGGACGACTCCAACGCGTCGCAAAGTGCGTTCGCCCAGCCGTTCGCCCGTTTATGAACATTATTGTTGGGCTGCTCAGGAAGGCACCACACACTGGGAAGCAGCCTGTCACCGAGGAGACGCTTGGTGACATAGCATGGTTCCTCGAATATGCCGAGGCTGCTAACGGAGTCGTCCTCCTTTGTCCACCACGGAAGCACAAGTGGGTGATTGAGGGTGACTCCTCACGCCTTGATGGGGGAGCCCACTCACCATCAGGCTACATAATGGAAGAGTACTTCCTAGACAGTGGACACCACCTCAACCAACGGGAGGCCATAAACCTCATCATCGCCCTTCATGCCGTCACACCACCCGAGAACTATGCAATAGTCGTTAACACCTTAAACCAGGCTTTCCAGATGCCAGGGACCATGTCTTGTGTGGGTGCGCCAGGTCCCTATGGAAGTTTGCTGCACTTAACTCTTGCGAAGTGCAGGTTCTCCATAAGCCCAGGTCGACCTCATGTTCGCTGATGCACTCAGTAAGGTCCCCTTCGACCACCTCGCCTGCCGATGAGCAAACCAGTTTGTCGACGATATGGACCTCACGTGCGTGAGGGGCTGCCATGACAACTAGTTCTTGAGTAACACTGTGTAGCCTGGGGAGATCGTAACTTTGCCTCTCTCCCCAGGACTACATGGACACCAACACATTATACAAGCTCTGTTCAGGGCAGGCCTTGCCCATGGGACCTGGAAGAACAAGCACCTACCACCAGCATGCCCACCACAAGAACTTCGACCCTGTGAAACCAACTCAGCTTTATGTCGCATCCTACCTTGTTCACCTCAGCTCCACCTTCAGGTCCCTGGGCACCATGATGAATTACCTCAGCGCGGCCTCGACTTGGATTGACCCTGCCGATTGGAAGGTACAGAGCTTTGACACTTACCTGGTATCAATAGTCAAGAGGGGGGTCTTCAGGACCTCGACCAACTTGGTTTGACAGTCCCCCCCACTGCTCACAGTGCCCCAATTACATTCAGTGGTGTGATACCTCCGTTCGCCAGGTTCCTGTGACTGGGTGCTAACATCTGCATGCCTGCTGGGGTTCTTTACCCTCTTGCGACAAGGGAACCTCCTGACCACTGGGCGCACCAACGACCTTGGCCACACCCTACGGGGAGCGGACGTATGGGACTGCGGAACCCACTTAGCAGTTCCCATGCGCTTGACTAAAACCTCCAAGTCAGCCTCTACCACATTCACCATACACCTACCTCGGATCCCGTTCTCCAAGTGCTGTCCACTATGAGCGTGGAGACGCTACAAGAAACAAACTGACACCACCCCGACCAATCCGCTTTCCTGACACCGAGCGGTGACCCCCTAAACCTCCGGACCCTCACACATGCCCCACGAGCGGCCCCTGCCCGCCACAGACAAGCCTGCCACGACGACCACACCCTCCATAGCCTGCACCGAGGCCCCACACCAGGACATCAAGGACGTGGGCAATTGGCGCTCTGGCACCATCCATACCTATGTGAAAGTGGCCGCCTTAACAGGCGCGACCCGGGCACTCTCAAATCTATTTGGTTGAGTGACCAGATCCTGCAGAGACTCAAACTCACTACCTTCATTGGCTGTGACCTTTGATCTTGTGAAATTAGATTAAATAAAATCCCATACTAAGTAGTCCTATGTCGTCTCCTGAATTGGTCATGTTGTAGAGGCAACATGGGTAATTCGGGCCCGAGACGGGATGCATACGCACCGCCCCCCCCCCCCACCCCCATTCTCCAACCCGACCTATTCCCACTTAGTTCCCCATTTTAAATATAGGTGGCCGGAGAACTGACTCCAGGTTGGGCCTCCGCGCCCCTGCGCTGATAGCCGCCGCTTGTACCAACATGAATGAGATGAGCGTCCAGACAGTATGTTGTATAACATCGCCCCATGCACTGAGGAGCCTCCACTATGTCACGCTGCGTGTCGCGGGTTCAAGTGGTCCTCAGTTATTGCCACTCCTGCCATTCTTGTCTGACTCATGCATTCTAACTTAAGGGTGAACCACCCGCTGAGTGAATTTGGCGTCAGTGTCTACTGAGCCTCAGGCACATCCCTATCCTGATGTCCGATGAAAGCATGACGTTTTCAAAACCAAAGCAATTAGCTAAATTTGACTCTACATATATTTACGTTAAATACTCAATCACTTTTTGAGGATATGTTGCTGCATAAAGGGAATACTGGGTCAATTTAATAGAACTTGTTAGAAATGTATTTTTGTGTTTTTTTTTAGCTTTACATCCAGGTCATATCAGCGATTTGTGACATTGCGCACTCATAGCGACTTTATAGTGCTGCCCCAATGGGAAACCAGGCCGCTGGCACCATGACCCGATGTCCCATTCAGTCACTTTATCCTGAAACTGATCTAACCAGACCTTGCCCTATGCTATTAATGCAGAGGAAGCAATTAGCCTAGGAAGCAGCAAGTATCAATTTTAAAGTCAGACTCGACCGGGAACCGCACGCGAGGCCTACGCTCTACCGATTAGGCCACCGCGCTCGCTTGCAGTCTATTGTGTCAAAGTTTTGATGTGCCTGACAACATTTATTTTAAAGTTAGCCAGTCAAAATATAATACTTCAAATTTCTCAAAAGTTAGCCAGTCAAAATAAAACACTTCAAGCTAAAACAAGACACTCACAGACAATCAACCTAATACAGTGAAACTCCGATGTTATGCAAGTTCGGATATAAACAGATGATTCATTTGACCGAAAATTCTTTACTTCAACGGCAATTCAGTAAAGTGAATCCCGATTTAGCAGACCCCCACTTTGTTTGCGATGATATTTTATGGACACAACGATCGCGTTATAACGGCTTTTCACTGTATATTTATCTCAGCAGATGATAGAAACTCAAAAGAATCGGACTCCGCAACATTAATCGCGGCTAGCATGGGGTAACAGTGTGCGCTCCACAGTGACTGCCAATTCCCTGCTCTAGAGCTGTCGGTCACATGGCCCTCCGCATTAGTACGATAAGGCCTTAGCTCAGTATCACGACAACGGAACTAAGTGGCAAATAGGGTCATGGTGCCAATAGCCTGGTCTCCTAGCGGGACAGTACTATAAGTTTGTTTGTTCGTCATAGCAACATCTAAGGTCATATCAGGACGGGTACCGATTGTGATAGTGCACACTCATGGTGACGTTATAGTGCTGCCTCACTGGGAGACCAGGCCGCCAGCACCATGACCTGATACCCCACTCAGTCACATTATCCTGACACTGAGCCAACCAGTCCTTGCCCTGTCCTAATAATGCTGAGCACCAGGCTAGGAATCGACAAGTATCAATTTTTAAGTCATTGGTTGACTCGACCAGGGTTGGAACCCACGACCCCACGATCTACCAACACGGGAGACGGATGCTCTAACTCATTCGGCCATCCCATCTGGTACTATAAAGTCGACATGAGTGCACACTGCCACAAGTCGGTACCCATCCTGATACGACCTTTGCTGGTGCCAGGATGTAAAACCCCAACAAACCTCCTGTCTCCTCCAGCACCCATTCTGCTCACTCTTGCTCTACCTCTAGCTCCAACTCTAACTGTACATCTTAACTAAACCATGGAGGTTGTTTTTTTGTGTGTACCAAGTACCAGTCAAAGCGGAAGACTTTTCTTTACCAAATATAACGTACTGCCTTGTGTCACTTTGATGCAAGGAGTTAATAACACTTGGAGTTCGCTCCTTGTCGGAGTTGAGACATCAGACATGGAGACGGCGTTCTTGTGCTCTACTTCCCGGTTCTTTGCTGGAACCGGAAGTGCCTCTGTCCTATTGATTGCTCCAATCAATGTGGTTCGCCGGAGCTCTCTACTTATAGGACTCTAATCAGATTATCGCCTAGTGTTAGACGGCCTTTGAAGTAGTTTGCCTCAATCGATCCAAGTAATATAACAACGATCCAGAATTAGCTTAGCTGCTACTAAAATCGAGGCAGAACAATCAATTAAATCTGCAAAATGTCATGAAAACATTAGCTTTCCAAACCAAAACCATCCCATAGATTTGATCCCACAATGGAACTTTGAGAGTGTTGCAGTCATTAAACACGCATCGCGGCATAGAAGCCCTCTATGTTAAATTATTAGAATTACTCACTATGGTGTCCTGCATTTATACGGTTGTGACAGCATTATTTGTCAAAGTGTCATTCTAATGCACTACACCTTTTGGTTTCTATAAGCATGACATGAATCATTGTGGTTCTTTTCTTTCTTTCTTTCTTTCTTTCTTTCTTTCTTTCTTTCCTTTCTTTCTGTCTTTCTGTCTTTCTTTCTTTCTGTCGTTCCCTGTATTGTGCATGAACAACAACAACGATGATGATGCGAACTCCAATGCCCTAAATTTGCCTTGAACAACAACAAATAAATAATTGTGTATCGTTTTCTCTTTTTCTCGCCCACCTCCGACAAAACAACAACCAACGAATCTTTAGTGTGGATGGACAACAAGAGAAATGGCGACACGACTCCAATGCCCGCTGTGACGAGTTTCCCGACTGTCATGGCCGCCGATGAGGTCAGGTGGCCTGCCGATGGTGCCGGTGGTGCCGGTGGCGCCGGTGGCGGCGGCGGGGAGAACCACACCCGCTACCCGCCTTACCTGAACCTGGGGCTGGGTGACGAATGCCGGCAGCGGTTCGCCAACCTGACGTCCGTCTACAACTTCACCCAGGCCGACTTTTTCTGCCTCTGCCACAAGGTGTGCCCGCATAAGCTGACTCCGGCCGAAGAGGCGGACCGGAAGAGGCTGGAGGACATCCGGCGGGAGAAGCGCCTGCGCACTCACATGGCGGAGTACGTCACCACCGCCGTCGTGCTGGGACTGGTGTCCGTCGTCGGGATTATGGGTAAGTAGTGACGCGCAGGGCGCGGGCGCATGCGCGGGCGCAAGCGCAGGCCTACCCGATGTTCTGATACCGAATTTTGTTGTTGTGGGGTAAATAGTGTTATGTTTCAGAATCTCGCGTGTCAGCGCAGAGGCATTTGTATTTTGGACGCATTATACGGTTAGACCGTCACCTCGTGGCATGTTCCCTTATTCTGTGTTCACTTGTGACCTTGTGACATGCTACACAGATAATGAACATGTTAATTCCCGACACAAGGCCATACAGTCCATGGATCAAACCTATGGGAACAGCCACTAAGCAAGACACAGGTTCACAGCCAGACACAGTATGTGTTTTGGGAAGGTTATTTATTATTTTATTTATTTAACCATATATGAAATTAAATCAGTATATTTCTTCTAAGTCCAGGGAAGCCGACTCTTGGAGGAACAAGGAGCCTGCCAAACAGTACCCCCGAGCCAAACCAGATAGTCTTTAAGAGGGTGACTGGGGCGTTAAACCTTTCGCTGCTATTCGTCCTGAACTCATTTGCCAAGTGGCTCTCTATGGGCTGTCTATGGGCAGTGTGACGTGAGCAGTTCCAAATGTCTCCACCAGGGTGGCACGTCGGCTCCCCACGCCCGATTCAACGACAATTCTATATGATACGCCAATGTCCCGACGTCGGTTGGAGCATTGACATAGTTACAGTGGGCATTTGGGGAAGTGGGAAATCTACTTATCGTAACTTCCGGTTAGCACTCCGTATCACCGACAAAATTAAAAACAAAAAATGGAAGCAAAATTCAAGTGAAAAGAAAGAACATCCGATATAAGGCACACTAAAAAAACAATTCTGGACGTCATTGCTCACGGACACAGCTGACGCAGAAGTTGGTGTTAATAAAACTATACTGTCGTTGGGGTGATGAAAATGGGAAATATTGCGCCTAGAGCGGGACTCGAACCCACATCTATTTGCATACCGGGCCAGTGTGCTAACCATTACACCACCTAGGCTCCCTGATATCACCACACTACCCACACCTACCTGTCTATGTGGTTACTTGCCTGAGAGGTTAGTGCAGACCACTACACTACTTTTATTTGGGCGCAACCTACCCGGGGCATTTACAATCATGAGTGTGTCTGGAGGGCGAGGAGCCCTCCAGCGAAGGTCCTGCTATTAAGAAAGGGGGGGGGGGATGAAAATGCTATGCGGGAGGATGAGACATATGAGCAAGGTAACATTGAGTGAGCAAAGGAACATATATACAGTACTGATATATATTAATTAGATAATTAACATTTAGGTCATAATTTCAGTCAGTCAGTCTCTGCCTCTCACGGATCTCTCGCTATAACAGCATCTTGCTCCAGTCCGATGGGTGTCCGTTATAGACAGAGTAGATTATATATACATATATATATACATATATATGATGTGTAAGAATTATGCGAGTAAAATGACGAAGAAGGGATTATTATATTTCTACATTATATTATTATTATATCATATTATTAGCCAAATAGGCACTCTTAATCTATTTCCTCCTTACTTTTAGGGGACTGGTGGCGCCAGCACTGGCCCCGACCGTAACCTCCGGCATTCATTGCGCCCGAAATATGCTTCCATTATGTAACTGAGCTATATTCGTGTATATGCATACCTATTGCAGGAAGACCAGTGCATCGGGGCTGAACAAAAAACTGTTCCACTGAATAAACATTTTAAAACAGAAGAACACGATGGTATCTGTCTACAAACATGAGATAAAACATTCATCTAACATTGCGATGAGTGTCATGATGTGTAGTGTCAGTATCTTAATTTAGCAAACATATAAAGCAGTGTGGGTGATGGTCCCTCTCTTTTAGATCGTACACATAGGGAGTGGGGTGCATAGCTAAACACCATGGTTGCACTTTATTGGTAGTAGGCCTATGCATGGGGTGGCAGGGAGAATGCAGGGAGACTTCCTGTTCATAAGGAGTTTTTTTGTTACCCTGATTACACTGGGGAGTCATTACACACCTACTTAATATTCATGAGGTATCTCGCTGTGTGCATAGGTCATTTCACAGATGCCCTGTTCAGGGCGCAGTGGGTGGGGGTGGGGTTTAATTACAACCTTCTCCTCTTTTGTTATTTAAGCCAAAGCCATTGGCATACATCTTTCTTGCTTGTGTTCATCCTCTGCAGGTTTATCTATGTGAAGCTTTATATTGTACCTCTACTTGGGAAAGTAGACCAGGAAGGTCATGTCTAGAATGGGACTCGCACCCATATGAATGAAGGTGGGCAGCGTCCTAAGCATTAGACTGTCCAGGTTCCCTGGTGTAATCAATATGCGCTTGTTTACCTGTATCGAAGAGCTCTTTGCCAAAATGCCATATGGGCCAATCCAAAAAAAACGAGCTTGCAATCCCAATGCCAAGTTTGTAGGTCAGGAGTTGGAAAACAGCTCTTCATATATGTATATATGAATAGCTCTTTATATATATATGAATAGCTCTTTTCAAATATATGATCTACAAACTTGGTATTGGCATTGCAAACCCAGATTTTGGATTGGCGCTTATCACCTTTCGAAAAGAACCATGTCATTTCAGCTGGGTGAGTGAGCGCAAGTCATTACCATACAGGCATTCAGAGTCCCAGTCCGCTGGTCCGTCAGGACGGGCTGAAGCTGTGACCCGGCATGTAAGCACGTCAGGTAGCAGTCACAGCTTACACACCGGAAGTTGAGGGTTGATGTACCCCCCAGCCCTAATCCTTCATAATAGAGCATCTACGTTGAACTACATTTGCACCTATAAGTGCTTAGATTAATATAATAGACATGTAGATTAATATACTTTAAAATTAGAACAGAGAGTATTCAATGGCCGCCATCTTGGTATTTTGCATTCTCTACGAGTTCAGCCAATATAGTTAAACACTGAGCACTGACACCATGACCTGATGACACCCACATCATGTTTCGTTGATTTAAACCTAGGCCGTTTCCCCTCGAATTTAAACAGGGCTGTCATTCAGCCTTACGGAATTTGTCCTTCTGTTATAAGAAAGGCCAATGTAGAAAGGACCTCAACCGTGTCGTAGTTGGGTTCATACATATAGCTAGGTTACTATTCATACAGACGCATGTGGTAGTGGTCTGCAACAGGGAGGCCTACGTCCTTACTGGCATGTTGAGCAAGGCACGTCACTGACGGATGACAAAGCGGGGAAAACAAAAACTGATCTGCATCAGAACATGACAGAACTAAAAGCTGACAGAGAAATATATTTTAAATTGACCAGCATATATATTTACCAAAGCTGTTTGCTTTGTACATATTCCATTTAATTTGTAAATGTGAAATAGAAACACCACGTTTAACTATGCCTATGCTTACGGCACTGGAAATAGTACATTTTAAAAGTAATGAGAAAATCTTACCATACCACAAGCCCAGTCATCATTATCTGCTCCAAAAACATATAGAGACCAAATATTCTGAAGAGAAGAAAATACCCAACATAGTCGTTGTAACGGGTATGCATTCAAAGTCCTATGTAGTATGCTGTCAATCGGCGTTTATTTACATTTTTCGGGAGTATTTGGTCTGTATTATACATTTGTGTCGCTGAGTTAGATATAGGGTTTAACAACTGTTTAATGTTCTGGTTTTTTTTAAATTGTCATTGTTTGGAAGGAATGGACAAACCCACAGACTGTCACAGAGAACATCTTGTCATATATGTGAGTCAACAGACGGGATGGTCGAATGAGTTAGAGCGTTCGTCTCCGATGTTGGTTGATCGTGGGGCTGTGGGTGCGAACCCTGGGCGAGTCAAATCAAAGACTTACAAATTAATACTTGTCGCTTCCTAGCCAGGCGCTCTGCATTATTAGGATAGGCCAAGGAGCAGTGGAATGAGGAAGACAAATCCTCCACGATTGAAAGTTCCCTGCTTAACCAATTAATGTACCACCAAAAAAAAACCACCAATGTTTTCAGTTCTTCAACACTGACCGTGAAAGGCGCCACCAGATTCTTTTTTTTAGCGATTTTCATCAGAGTTGACCATCTCATATATTCACTGTCTCTGCTCGAATACAAAAATGACGGCATTAGTATGAAATATAAATATATTCACTTTTCTCCACTACTACTTCATCTCTTCAGCTGAATCCTTCTGGTGCATTTCCATTCAATTTGAGAGATTAGTTGGTGTCTGAACCCAGCGACAGCCGGTGTCGCAGTTTGAACGGGTACCTTTCGGAACACACATGCGTTGAAGTCAAACAACATTTCTGCCTAATTGAGATCGTACCCACGTTTAATAACTTGTTAATTCCTTGTTAACTTGTTAGTGTAGGGGATAATATATACTAATATATACTATCAAGCATAAACTATTCGCTACAATGATGCCTGAACAGCCTCCTTGCTTGTCTCACCCTACATTTCCAGAGAGCTCCTCCGCAGACAGAAGTAAGCAAGAAATTCAGACAAGATTTCATGCTTGCCCTTCAACTTTGACACATCCGCATTGCGAAAAGGCCTGTATTAAACCGGGTACCCTTTCAAACTGCAACACCGGCTAGGCCCTCCCCGTGCTGGGCGCGTAGATCATGCATTACGCATGCCGGGCCAACGCCACCAGACCTGGCTTCAGCACACCCTCCAGGATTACTATCTACTGCCCTTTCTAGGTATTTTATCAATGTAGTTCACATATCCCTAAATATTGCAGTATGCAATGACACAAGACCCATCAGATATCGGCCCACGCTGCAGTCCCAGGCTTTCTGTCCTTCATCGGGGTTACATTATCATCATGCTGTCGGTCGCGATGCGACAAAGACTGCTTTCATTACTTGACTGCCGCTCTCCATTTAGCTCTCTGCTGTGAGAGTTGCGTCCATGAGTCGGTCTTAATGTCTCTCAGCTTCAGGTTTCTCTTGATGGTATCTTTGAACCGGAGACGGGGGCGCCCTCTCTTTCTGTAGCCAGAAGACATTTGAGAATAGAGGATCTGCTTTGGTAGCCTGTCTGATGAGATCCTCATGAGGTGTCCAGTCCACCGGAGATTCTTTTTGATCAGAAGATCTTCCATAGAGGGCAGCCCCATCCGTTCGAGTATTTCCTTATTCGTCGACATTTCATGAAAGCTGCCTGCAAAAGTGTTGAAGTGCTGCTGGCTTTTGCAAGTTACCAGCGGCACTCTCTCGGGGAGCAAATAGAGGTTTCACACCGGCAAGAACATGTCAAGACAGGCGCAAAACTATTTGTCCCTGCAGTGGCTGGTCGGGAGATGTTGGGAGTTCCATACATCAACCACCCTTAATGCTGCCACAGTGACATGGTTTTCTGTTTAGGGTTTGCTCCCTTAGCCTTCGGTTCTGTCAAGGACCTGTACCACAAGGCAGTGGTTTAGAACTCTGCAAGGCAGGGGCGTCAAACTCCCTGAGGTATTGCTATACCTGCATACCCAGGTATTGCTATACCTGCATACCCAGGGTTACATTATAAGTGAGGTATAAAGCACTTATTCAAATATTGTTGTCTGTAATTATCCTGTATCTATTGTTATTGTGACCTTTACTCCTGTGACCATATGATTATATGCTCCTTGTTGTTTGGGTTACTGGAGATTGATGGGTGTCCTGGGGGGCCGGAGGTATGCTCGCAAACAGCTCCCTTCCACTTCTTCCCTCCAGGTGGCGTGTCGGTTCCCAGTTATCAGCACATTTCGCCTCAGATTTTGCATTAATAATGAACGTGGTATGTCTTACTCTTAGGCCAGCAAAAGTATTAGGCTCGATCCATAATCATCGTGTCGCCCGCCCCTTTCTTATGGAATCTAAATAATAATAAAGTAATAACAGTTACTAATTAAAGCGGCATAGTTTGATGAAATATCACATTTTCAAAACAAAATCAATTATCTAGATTTGATTTTACATATCTAATGTAGATACTAATGCACTTATTAAGCATTTGTTTCTGTATAGAAGGCAATACTGAGTCAATTTAACAGAACCTGTTACTGCAGAAGTCCATGGTGTCAGAGTTTTGGCATGCCTGCCAAAACTAATTTTCCATGTTTGCACTCAAAATATCTGAAAAGTTGACCATTTAGACTAAAAGTAAGTTTAAACTAATGTAAAGTAGATACTACTGATCGCTCTAATATATTTATCTCAGAAAAAAATACAGAAATTCAAAACCATCAGACTATGCAACTTTAAATGACTCTAAAAGTATTGGGATAAAACTAGCAATGTGATATATGCCCCTAACGCGTAGAGCACTAGCATGCACTATAAGGACATGCATAATGATCCATTTTACCCATCATATCTTGCGCTTCAATGTACAGAAAGCCAACCATTAACCTATATTCACAGACAAATCGACGTACAGATGAACCTCGATCCAACGGACTAATAGGGGGGAGCAGTTGTCCGTTAAAGCCGTTTGTCCGTTGCAGCGATGAAATTGCTTTATCTATAGGTGCCATAGTGATAATGTGGAAAACAGGGGACCAAACACGTAAACAACACGTCACAAGTCGGTACCCGTCCTAATATGACCTTAGATGTTGCTAGGACATAAATGCTTACTCAATTTTTAAACGCTTACGGGAGTTTTAAATGTTCGGACCAGATATTCACTCTAGCGGATTATGTCCGTTGGATCCGGAATCCGTTGCATCGGTGTCAGTTGGATCAAGGTTCATCTGTACCTACTTATTAGGTACCAGCATAGTTCTTGTCATTATATCGACTGAATTTACTAGTCATAATGATATGCAAATTTGTCTATGTATATATAATTCAGGACACAACGTGGGACTAGTTAGAATGGGATTTTATTTAATCTAAGGCAGGAGGAGAACATAGGTCAAGTTAATGAGGTACAATGCAGGTCAAGGTCAAATGAGGTTAGCAAGTTTGAGTCTCTGCGGGATCCGGGCACTCAACCCCATTTAAGTCAATTGTCTTATAGTAGGGTCGGGGGTGGGGGGGGGGAGGGGTGGTGAGAAAAGGCGGGTAGTGTTGTTCGTCCGGCGTCTGGTGATAAAGTGCTGTTGGTGGGGGCGGCGGGCCCGAAGCGACATCAGAGGGGGGAAACCCGGGTACAAGCGGCGGCTACCAGCGCGTGGGCGCCGGGGCACCACCTGGAGTCACTTTCTGCCCACCTATATTTAAAAGGGGAAACTAAGTGGTATAGGTTGGGGTGGAGAGTGGTGGAATCCCTGTGCATCCCGTCTCAGTCCCGAATTACCCATGTTGCCTATGCAACATGTCCAACTTTTATAGTATATATGTGTATTAAAACAAATGACTAAAAGTGCAGCTCTGTTATAGGAAGGACATTAAAATTAAACAAAATTCAGTCTCTTCAGAGGGCTAGTCAGGTTGGATAAAATACAGTCTTGTTGTCGGAGGGACAGTCAAATTAGACAAAATGTGGTACTTTCAGAGGAAGAGTCAAATTAGACAAAATACAATCTGTTATGAAACGGACATCAAAGTTAGACAAAATAGAGTATGTTGTCAGAGGGACAGTCAAATTAGACACAATGGAATCCCCCTTCGTGATATGACCTTATATGTTATCAGGACTTAAAACTCCAACAAGCAACTGACAATATAATCCTATTATCAATGGGACAGTCAAATTAGACCAAAGAAAACCAGTCCTGTTCTCGGAAGGACACCCTAATGAGACAAAAACAAAGTTCTATTTTCAACAATTGCTCGAGCCTGGTAGTGTCCGCTGATCACATGGGTCGCTGCAGACAGATTGGATTACTATTGTTTCGGTCAACTCAGTAACCACATCGGGTCTGAGCGACGCAACAACGAACTCGTGGATCTCTAGTCAATACGGGTCGCCTGGTCGGCGGTGGGCCGTTAATAATCGATGATGGTTCCGTGACAGAGGGCACGGAGTGGTAGACCATCATTTCCACCGAGTAGGGAGAGAGTAGATGGGGGGTGGGAAGGGTGGGGAGGGGGCTGCTGACATATAGTGTGATGAAGGTATTGACACTGCTGCCACATGTGTATATATATAGACTGCATTATTCAGTCACTTTTGTGTGACAGCGGAGATCTAAGCGCAGACACAGGTATGGTTTAATATATCCGGAGCTTATGCATCACTAAGTATAATTAAAGACCGATAACAAGGTTGTGCTCAAGGATACTATAATACAAAAATGAACATTTCTATGTGATAGATATGCCTATCTTATGCATTTCTAGTTATAGATCTAAGGTCACAGGTCAACTGATTGCGTGATTTTGAGCCTGAATGTGACTAAGGTATTGACACTGTTGTCACATATATATATATATATATATATAGACTGCATTATTCAGTCACTGCTGTGTGACAGCGGAGATGTAAGCGCAGACACAGGAATGGTTTAATATATCCGGAGCTTATGCATCACTAAGAATAATTAAAGACTGATAACAAGGTTGTGCTCAAGGATACTATAATACAGAAATGAACATTTCTATCTGATAGATATGTGCACTTCTAGTTATAGAGCTACGGTGACAGGTCAACTGATTGTTATATGTGAGCCTACCTTTAATTTTGTTTAAAGTGACTTATCTTAAAGACTTTCCTTCATGACTGATGAGGGTTGGTGGCTAAGGAAGAGGCCTGGTCACAAGACTGGCTAAGACAGGCTATTCATGGGGGTATAGTGCTTATGCTAACTCTAACAGGCGCGACCAGTCAAAATATGCATTTGCAACTTTGTGATGCTGTTGATCAACTCCATGTGGAATAAATAGTGTGAATACAGTCTTTGTGTAATTATGTCAGTGTATTCAAGCCAATCAAATTGTAAAATTATGTGGATTTTGGGCTTGGAGTCGAGGGATATCAAATACGGGTGTAATGTGTTTTTTGTTGTTGTTGTTGTTGTTGGTTTAAGCCCTCGCAACATCTAAGGTCATATTAGAACGATGGGTGTAATGCTAAAGCTTATAGACATTGAAGGGCAATTCTTGTATGTTGAAAAGTGAAAATAAAATTGTAGATTACGATAGGCCTGGTAAATGTTAAAGGATCAAGAAACAGTAAAAGCATGTGTGTATCAATGAGATATAATGTAGACTGCTGTGCAAGTCCTTCTAAGAGAAGGATAAATAAGCAGTCTGGTCAAGGTAGGTCGGTGCTGGGAGAGTGAGCAATCTATATAGAAAGCTGGACTCTGGGGCGTGAGGGAGTTGGAGCCTGAGATCAGTTGGTCCTGCATGAGTCTGTGGTGTCCTTCCCACAGATGGTTCAATTTCTTTAAGTTTATTAATGTTTTCATCCCACTCATGTTGCCATTTGGATTTTATGTGGGTGGCTATTAGTGGTATCAGATCAGAGTGAGGGATCAGACATGGTTCAAGATCACAGTTCAGGGCCTTCTTCGCAGCCCAATCAGCTCGTTTGTTTCCTTGTATGTCGGCATGGCCAGGCACCCAGCGCAGGTGGATGTCATACCCTTTCCTTGCCAGTTGGTTCACTTTATAAATGACCATTGCTAGAATAGGGTGATTCGTTTTCAGTCCAGCAACAGCCAGGAGCCAACAGAACGAATCACTGTATATAACATAGTTAGTGTGGTTGGATACCTCGATACACTCCAACGCGAGAAGGAGTGCTTGGGCTTCTGCAGTGAAAATCGAGCGCTGATCGGGCAAACATACGACAATTTTTTACCGTCGGCTAGCAACATGAACACTTCTAATTTAAAAATAACTTCAACATCAATAGGTTTGCACTTTAGGAGTTAGTAGTCTGCAATAGCAGGCATATTCTGTTCTGTAATAAAGGCTCAGCAATATACCTTTTTCTATAGAGCATGCGCAGTGAGTTGAAACAAGGTTTTCGGGTCGGCATAAGAAGTGATTACAACAGTTATTGAGACTGTGAGTATTATTATTACAATATTAGATTATTTGACATGGATCAGACCATTTCAAATTGTTGTGTAAATTGCAAAGTAGGGGCATGTGAATATAATTGCCCGAATATATACCACTAGCCTTTTGCTATTAATATGGCTCTTGTTGCCGACAATGTGCTAAGCCATATTTGTTCATTCACAGATGTGTATTATACATTGTATGTCATATGTGTTTTCCTTATTAGGATATTACATTAATGGAGTAAGAACACATATATACTCTACGTAGGCTTTGCGGGAGTCAACAACCCTGAATGGTTACTGAGAATTGACATAAATTTATTAAAAGAAAATCCCGGGTGTAAAATGGATATAAAGTGAGAAAGAAGCTTGACATATACTGTATGGGCTGCTCCCGGTTAGGTCAGAATATACAACTGGTAACCAGGTTGCTCAAACTCCAGCTCTCTTGATGATGTCAGTTGAATGGAGTTTTATTTAAAGTTACAGAACGATAGTTTTGACTTTCTGTCATTGCTTCTGAGATAAATATATTGACTTATTTGTTAAAATCTACCTTAGTTTAGTTTGAAGTAACTTTATTTTATAAGGCATCACATGGAGAGTTTGAGATATTTTAAGTGCAAACCTCTAACATTAATTTTGGGAAGCACACCAGAACTTACACACCATAGGCTTCTGCAGTAACACATTCTATTAAATTGACTCGGTACCCCTTTTCTTGTGGCAAGAAATACTTAATAAGTGCATCAGTATCTAAGGTAGCTATCTAGGATCAGGAGAGTGGGACGTAGCTCAGGTGGTAGGGTATTCCTTTGTGAAGATGTGGGTCATCCGACCGATCCTGCTCAGTGGAGCTATTTGCAGTTTGGGAAATTTTCCTTTCCAACCAGTGGTTCATCAAATGCTGTGGTATGTGCAGTGCTGTCTGTGTGAAAGTGCATATAAAAGACCCCTTGCTGCTTATTGGAAAGTGTGGCCTATGTGGCAGCAGCAGGTTTCCTCCAAAGAAATATGTTAGAATGACCATAGGTTTGATGTCCAATAGCTGATGACGAAAATCAATGTGATCTAGAGGCGTCATTAAATAAAACAAGCTTTGATATCTAGGATCAAATCTATGTTATTGTTTTGGTTTTGAAAATGTAATGCTCCATCGAACTATGCAGCTTTATCTGAGAAAGCTGGTGGATGTCTGTCCGGTGGCTGGAGGCGTGATGGTCGGAGCCGGACCTGGCGGGCTGTTGATGACCGGAAGTGATGTCACGGGTCTCGCGCCCGAGACGAGGTTCCGCCGGGGTCCGGCAGGGGGCGTGTTCGGCGGTCGGGAATGGAACTCAGATGGTGCCACCGCAGCAGCCCCTCGTTGGAGCGCAAATTACCCCTGTTGACGAACCAACATGAACAATTAGGAGAGGGAGTATTTGCAATAAAATAGATTCATCCCCACGATATATATCTACCTATATATATATGGGTCGTTCTCAGAAACTGTGTACCACTTGAGGTAGTCTACTAGAAATTCATATTTCAAAGAAATCTTTATTGGAGTGTCAATATTTAGATTTCATCATTTAGCCCAATAATGGGGGAGATATTTTAGATCAAATGTAAATGTTAATATTGTGTATTATGTATCTTATTGGGATCGATGTAGCTAAATACATCGAAAATTACATCACTAATTTGTGACATTGTCAACAGCATTGAAAATAAAGTGTCACAAACTTAATGAAAACCTCTGAACAACAGCTCATTTCACTTCAAATGGTCATATACAATGTCTTCATTAAGTTGAAGACATTTATTTCTAAAAAAAAATGTTTAATTATGAAATAGTTAACATTTTCTGGAGTCATTAACATTGTAACATTTTGTTTCCACTTGCAAGTACTATGAAACTCTGTATCAAACACTGAGTACAGATACAGTACAGGAACTATTTTCACCATTTGACACTCTATGCATGGACCCATTATGGTATAGTAAAAGATCAATCCTGAAATTGCCCCTAAACATTGAAATTTGAGCCGAAAATTTGTGTAAAATTGTTGTTTCCACTTTGTTACTCTGCTAATCTGTTACTCTGCTAATATTTTCTTGCTTTTCTCTTTAATATTCACAAATAAGACAAAACCATAGCAATGAGGTTTCAAATTATTATTACTACTGTTTATAAAGCAAGTGGCATGTGAAATGTCCTAAAAATGTCAAGTTTTGTGTCGAAAATATTTGATTTTGGAGTCAGATTGGTTTCCATGCTATACTGCTATTTATTGGGTGTGAGCATCATTTGACCTACTTAAAAATGCCAGAATATGTTTATTTTCAATTATTCAGATGCAAAACGACATACACATTGAGGAAACTTGCTTATAGGACTTTGGCAGCATTTTGATTTTCTGGTACTGATGTCACACTATTGGTACACAACTTCTGAGAACGACCCATATGTGATATATATATCGTAGGGAGTTATATGCACCCCTCATTTCTCTATATACATATTTCACATGCAGAAGGTCGGGAGTTTGATTCCCCGTCGAGTCAAACCAATGACTTACAAAATTGGTACTTGTCTCTTTCTACCCTGGCGCTCGGCATTAATAGCATACGGCAAGGACTGATTGGCTCACTGTCACTAGTGTCAGGTTAATGTGGTTGAATGGAATATCGGGTCATGGTGCCGACAGTCTGATTTCCCAGTGGGGCAATGACAGCCCTGTTGGCATTCCCTATTTAAGAAAACATTTGGAACAATATAGTTTAAACAAGATTCACCAGAAAGACTTATTTCATATGCTTGGAGGAAAGGAACGGTGAAATTATATTACAAGTTAATTAAAGAAATGGGGACTTCATTGTCTTATTAAAGGAGTCACACCATTAAAACCTACGAACCTACAATAGCCCAAATTGTAAGATTTCTAAGAATATTAGAGGATGAAGGCTTAGGATTTGGTGCAATTAATGTAGCAAGATGTGCACTTTCAATTATTCTACCAAGAATAGATAGATAAACGATTGGAAAGCATCAGTAAGTACACTAGTTCATTAGATCGGTGTATGAAAGAAACCCATCCAAACCCAATATAATAGGTTTGGGATGTGTCAGTATTATCTAAGTTATTCAAGTCATGGCCTAGTAATAGACATTTATCAATGAAGGAACTAGGTTTTAAGTTAGCGGTGCTGGTACTGCTAGTGATGGGACACAGAGGCCAAATGATTGTGGCACTGTCTCTGGATAGACTAGAGATAGATAAGGATGAGGCAATATTCGATTTAGAGACATTACTAAAGTCAAACTGTACAAAAGCCCACTGTCCACGGTACTTGTAAATAGTTTTCCGGAGGATAAACAGATTTGTGTAGTTTCAGCCATTAGGGCTTATATATCCAAGTCACGTGGAATAAGGAATTCCAGACAGCTTCTGGTCAGCTTTATTAAACCACATAAAGCTATCTCGAGAGACACACTTGCAAGATGGACCATCAAGGTGCTTAAAGAGGCAGGTGTCAATACTGGACGCTACGCATCACACTTAAGGCGGGGAGCGATAGTCTCCAAGCCAAGACAGTTAAGAATCTCAGTTAAGAGAATCCTTGCACACGCAGAGTGGAAGACAGCTAGATCGTTTGCAAAACATTACAAGAAACCAGTATAGAAGCAAGGAGGCCTGGCAACTCGCCTACTCACCAACTAAAGAAGGGTGAGAAGCAAAAAATTACTATGTTTGCAGTAAAAACATTATGATATGATTACAATATTAAGAATAAAAGGAACAAAAATGAGATTATGTAAGATTCTCCCTGGACTACGAGGAGCCAGAGGGTAGTACCGAGGTAAAATAGTATAGTTATGTGAATCTTACCCGGTGTAGCAGGAAATCGCAAACCCTGTAAATCGCAAACCCCCACTTGTGATTTCCTAGGAAATCGCAAACCCCCATGCCATATATGGGCATGGGGGGTTTGCGATTTCCTAGGAAATCGCATATCCCCCCTGGAGATCGCAAACCCCCCATTCTGAGTGTTAGCCTTACCATGATCTGGTAAGGCTAACACTGGCACTGACACTCAGAATATCCCAACTTTCACTATTATCTCTGTTTTTAATACTTTCAGATAAAATTGCTCTTAGGTTAAATTAAATACCTCAGATCTTCCTCTTCAATCGTGCATTGAGATATTTTTAATCGATTCGATGAAAGTTTTTTTATTTATTTTACAAAAATAAATGCTCCCCATAGACATAGCATTGCCGCAGCACACATCACGGCGTATTTTACCCTACTGCTAATATCTCCGCCGTTACGGCGGTAGCCTTAATAACGCTTCGAATTTAGGGTTAATTTAATGAAATTTCACGATTTGAGTATGTAATTCTGTTAAATATGGTCGCATTGAATAGATTTGGCCCGAATCAGTCCCAAAACACAGGGGGGTTTGCGATTTCCAGGGGGGGTTTGTGATTTCCTAGTAAATCGCAAACCCCGGGGTGTGCAATTTCCAGGGGTTTGCGATTTACTGCCACACCGGTACAGATGATGGATAACTGGTGTTTTCCTGAGGTACTAGCCTCAGGTAGTCGTGGGCCAGGGCCCACCCACCCTACCCTACCACAACTATCAGGTTTGCTTATGCCAAAATGAAAACACTAAAGTATGCATATAATATTGAGATAATTTGTTATTCTATTAAGTATTTAAAAGATTGCTGGACCCAGATGTGCTTCCTTCTCACTGACCCACGACTATAACTATACTATATATAGAGAAAGTGTCACATGGAAAGTTAAAATCTAATATTTGAATTTTTAACATTTTTTTATTGCAAATGAAAGCTGGAAATCTCACCTTTACATCTATGTAAAATATAAATTGATGAGATAAAAAAATAACGGCGTAGTCCATGATTAAGCTATATCATATGGCCGTAACACATGTGTTGCTCAGATGTAACACATGTTTAGGACACCACACAGTCTGCTTAATAAAGATCTAAGCAGAATTAAATAATTTCATACTGAAAATCATATTACTCATGGCATAATATACAGAAATATGTAGTGCTTACATTGAAAAAAAAAAATCCCAGCCATGCTTAATTAGTGTACAATATTTGCACGGCATCCAGACACCACTGGTTACTTCTGTGACGGAAATGTGTAATGTTATTTCGGAAGACATCAAATACTTTAAAAAAATAAATTTAAGCATGCATACATGTTAATAAATTACTTCCTTTTGATGTGGGAACTGTTTTGTTTGATATATCAATGCAATACAAAATGTTAGTAAGGATCAAACCATGTCCCATATGTCATCTTACAAATGGCTGACTGTAAAATCGGTTGTTTGGCACAAAAACACTTCATAATTAAAACGTTCAAAGTTGCATGTGGTTTATTTGATTTCCCTTATTTCTTAGATCAAATCTGAACGTGAATATGAAAAGTATAAGGAGACAAATAAGTAGGACATTTTGTTATTGATGTTTTGAAATCCCATCACATGCTGACCAGTTTTAAGGAGAGTGACCCAGTTACATGATGCTCTACACAATTGTTCAGCTGCCTAGATTTTCTTCTTTCTTCTGTGTCCTAATACTTCCGAAGTGTTATAACTTCAACGCATATAAGTTTGTGATAAATCTACTCTCACTGAGAGCGTATTTGTCCTAGAACCGGTTCATACTTGCTACACTAGCAACGACAGGAGCTGATGGGGCCGGGGTAGGCGGCTAGGGGACCCGTCAGCTAAATCACTATTTGGGGGCCCATATACTTTGGGACGGGCCCTGCACTCATCTTTCGAGTGTTGACCCGCTACCCCCCTCCATCAGTCATGTGACACTGTCCTACTTAGAAGAACATAACGTCTGGAGCCCGGTAACACTGATACCGGTGGCAAAGGCAAATATTGCTCTTGAGAGAGGTTATTGTTGCTGTCATTTGAGACACATCTCAGGTTCTTAGATTATCCTGAAAATGCTATGGTAGGCATATATATACATATGATTAACAAAACTGACAGACCAGACGGGATGGCCGAATGAGTTAGAGGGTCCGTTTCCGTGCTGGTAGATCGTGGGGTCGTGGGTTCGAACCCTGGTCAAGTCAAACCAATGTCTTAAAAATTGATACTTGTTGCTTCCTAGCCAGGCGCTCGGCATTATTAGGACAGGGCAAGGACTGTGTGTGCTCAGTGTCAGGATAATGTGACTGAGTGGGATACCAGGTCATGGTGCTGGCAGCCTAGTTTCCCAGTGGGACAGCACTATAAAGTCGTCATGAGTGCGCACTCTCACAAGTCGGTACCCGTCCTGATATGACCTTAGATGTTGCTAGGACATAAAACAACAACACACAAACAAAACAAAAACTGACAGAATATATATATATGATTTGTGTGTGTGTGTGTGGGGGGGTGATGAAAATGGGAAATATGTTGCGCCTAGAGCAGGGTTCGAATCCACACCTCTTGCATTTGGGGGTAGTGTGCTAACCATTACACCATCTAGGCTCCGTGATGTCATCACCCTGTCCATGTCTATCGGTCTATATTTTGTATATGGCTCATTGCCTGAGGGGTCAGTGCACACTACTGCACATACACAGTCATATATATATAACATTTCAGCGGTACAGTGAGTGACGGTCACAGTGTGAAGGGGCGGGGGGGGGGGGGGGGGCACCCCCCTGAGCTGAGGTGAGGGAGGCTGGAGTAATAGATGACTATGAGAGGCTGCAAGAGTCCCAGGGGCCGGGTAACCGATGAGGGAGAGGAGGAATATTCTGGGTTATTATACTTGTATAATTCTTATACAGCATATATATATATATATATATATATATTAAGGCCATATTATACCCCTGTCACACTACGACGTAACGAGCCAACGTGAGCCTAACGTGGGCATTTTTCGTCATGACGTTGGGTTACGTCATGATGACCTCAGAATGACGTTAGAATGACGTCGAGCTACGTCACATTACGTCGTGTTACGTCGAGTTACGTCAAGGTTTTGGACATGTTCAAAACTTTCGACGTAGGTCGAACGTAAGGGTTTACGTTCGCCGTACGTTCTGTTCACGTTCAGTGAACGTCAATGACGTTAAATGGACGTTATTTCAATGCTGCTCACTACGTTCCACTACGTTCCACTACGTTCCACTACGTTCCACTACGTTCCACTACGTTCCACTACGTTCCACTACGTTCCACTACGTTCCACTACGTTCCACTACGTTGACCCACATTAAACCAAGTGCAAAAGCCTACGAGGCTTAATGGGAACGTCAGGAGAACGTCACGAGAATGTCAGGAGAACGTCACGAGAACGTCACGAGAACGTGGGTTCAACGTACGTTCAACATCTCATGACATAGCTAACCTCATGTAACGTTCTTCTGGCGATGGAATAACGTTCATAACGTTCCGTGAACGTAGTGACGTTGTCCTCTCTCGGGGATTGACGGTATCACTACGCTTTACCAACGTTACGCTCTCGTCCACTACGGTGCATCCACGTTCAACTTCTGCCCAAATTTGCATACTACGCCGATAAGTTCAACGTTCTTCACGTTCTCCCTACGTTGACGTCGTTACGTCGTAGTGTGACAGCCCCATAAGGAAGGATAAGCATAAAAGTAAGTGGGCTGAGTTAGTATGATCTGTGTAAAGAGGAAAATCTGCGCTTCCCTACTAAACAACATTCTGAATGACAAGTGAAGGTGGTAGTCGTCAGCCTGGTAGAATCGGGTTTGCCCCAGCGCGGGCGAAACCGGTGTCACAGTTTCAACACCCGGTCAGTTTCCACCGCCCGTATAGACTCAAACTCAAGGCATTATCAATGGTCGTGAGCAATCTTCATACAGAAAATACAGCAAAAGTGAAATATCTCTAAAACTACACCACCTATTAACAAATCGCTTGGTACACATATAGAAAACATCTTTACCAAAAAGACTGTATTAAATTTATAAGGTTAGGGTTCTTGATTAGTATTAATTTTGAATAAAACTAAGGTTTTGCACTGCGCATACCGTCAAACTCAAGGCATTGTCAATGGTCGCTAGCAATCTTCATACAGAAAATACAGGAAAAGTGATATATCTCTAAAACCACACCACCTATAAACAAATCGCTTTGTTCACATGTAGAAAACATCTTTACCAAAAACATTATATTAAATTCATAAGGTTAGTGATGTTAGATTTTGATGCATGCGCATGAAACTGACTGGGCGCTGAAACTCACCGGGCACTGAAACTGCGACACCGGCTTTGGGCCATGTTACTAACAATACTATAGTAGTCTGCACTCACCTCCCAGGAGCCGCATAGGCATGTATGTGTGGGTACGGTGGTGACATCATGGAGCTTGGGTGGTGTGATGGTTAAAATACTAACCCGGAATGAAAGAGATGTGGGTTCGATTCCCACTCTAGGTGCAATATTCCCCATTTTCATCACCCCCCACAACACTGGTTTCCGTGACCATGATCCTGTACAAGGTATGTGCTATATGGTTGTTTTAACCTACCCTGTGTATGTATATAAACATGTGGAATGAGCTACCGGAAGAAGCGGTGGAAGCAGCTACCATAAATCAATTCAAGAATGCGGTGGACAGGGCCTGGGCCAGAGAGGCATTCCTGTACGATTTTGAGGCTGCATACCACTAGAGCAGAGAGCTAGAGCTTTCTATAGGCTACCACAAGCCCGCATCAAAGAAGAGGACAATAATAATATGTAAGTGCATTGTCGGTATTACAATATGAATAACTTATGATTCCGACCAGACGGGATGGCCGAATGAGTTAGAGCGCCCGTCTCCTGTGCTGGTAGATCGTGGGGTCGTGGGTTCGAACCCTGATCGAGTCAAACCAATGACTTGAAAATTGATACTTGTCGCTTCCTAGCCAGGCACTTGGCATTAATAGGATAGGGCAGGGACTGGTTGACTCAGTGTCAGGATAATGTGACTGAGTGAGATATCAGCTCATGGTGCCAGCGGCCTGGTTTCCTAGTGGGGCAGCACTATTAAGTCGCCATGAGTGCGCACTGCCACAACTCGGTACCCGTCCTGATATGACCTTAGATGTTGCTAGGACGTAAACAACAACAAACAAACAAACTTATGATTCCCGGAGGACTAGTGTAGCAGTCTGCACTCACCCCTCAGGCAAAGAGCCACGCAGACAGGTATACGTGGATAGAGTAGTGATGCCAGCGAATCTAGGTTGTATAATCATTACCACACTGGCCCGGAATGCCTGAGATGTGGGTTCAATTCCCACTCTACGACATTATTTCTGATTATCGTCACCCACACGACAATCAGTTGATATTTCCGCGAGTTTATACTTCTTTTTCTTTTTCTTGAAGATTTATACTGCCTATTATGGATAAGCCTGAATAGACTTGTTTTCACCATTAGACAGTTTGTCGATAGAAAGCCCGAGCCTACACTTTTACCGACTCAAGGGATTTTTAGCCTCCCACACCACATAGACATGGTATGAGAGCAACTGGCCTTTGATGATGCTGTAAGTTATCCACAGCGGTTGAAATCCAAATTGGCAGAGGTGGGGGCACAGGGAATCACTCTAACCACTCTAACCAGTTCGCCACAGAGAACACCACTTGTATAGTCCTTATAGATCACAGATATGTATAGGGGGAGCCTGGCTACAGTGGTTCGGTGGAATCCTGAAGTGATGTCAGCATATTTGGGGAATCCCCAATCAGGAAACATTTTTGTTTTAACTGAGACTTGTATTTGGAAAATTTGATTGGTAAAGTACGTTTTTCACCATCAAAATAAACTCCTATTATTCTAATACTTCTGTGATGTAATAAGAAGCCATGAAGACATTATGTTTTGATTACAGAGATGTTTTGTGAAGATAGGTAACATGTGCTCTTTAAGCTGCAGGCTGCCATTTGTAGGAAACGGTCAGATGCTTGTGTCAAGTTTATGTGGGGAACAATGGACGGGTCCACTTCTATCATTATTTTAAAACACATATATATGTTCCCTGGTAGGGTGTCACACCATCCCGGTCACCCAATAGGAGAAAAGCATTTCCAGTGCCCATGGAACCTGGTGCTAGGGTAGTCTGCCCACCACCAGTGGCTGGCTGCCTGGCCACAACCAACCCTGATCTGGCTGCTCCTCATGGCTTGATTGTTTTGACCCTTACTTGATTGTGTTGAACCCCACTCAGGCAGAACGGCCAGGTCCTGAGTGCCACTGCACTCACCCCGCCAGCACTAACTCTGTATTCCACATGGAACTCAGTTATAACCCAACCAATGTATGTGATGTATAACGTATTATGCGTATAACGTATAACGGATTATGCGAGTATAAAGATTCACAAGGTAATATTCTTATTATTGTTATCCTCCGTAATATACAACACTCTACCGGGGGCGCCATCTCGCCCACCTCGACTCGCCCGGATGTTGACCAGTGTCAGTCGTACCGGAGGATTCGAACACATCAAAGCACATATCAAAGTTACATCAAAGGATATTGTCCAATGTCACTGAACTGACATGCATCCGGGAAGATGCTACTTTGTATGTTGAAGCACTTCTGATATTGTAATCTGTCTATAACATTCAAATATATAGTTTTGCATGAAAAATTAAACTAGTTGTAATGAATGACTCACTCTGTCCCGGGCTGATCCACTGTGCATTGGTTGGTGATCCCGTCTACTCCGGTAGTGGAACACAGTGGATCACTTGATAACTAATTGTGTACCACCCCCCCCCCCCCCAGCCAAAAATAGTTGTAGTTGACAGAATAAAAGTGTCAAGATTTGATGGCCAACATCCGTCTCTATCGATTACCATTTAAATATTAACCATGTTAGCATTAACCTCGGAGAACATTTTGAAAACAAAGATGTGTGATCCATTGTGCCCCGGTTCCCCCTATACATGTACCTGTAATGGAGGAAGTGTCTATATGTGTGTTATCAGCACGCTGCCATAGACACAGCATTAACCTCACAGAGCAATGTGATAGGAAGGCTAGACCTGTCGAGTCAAGCCCCCAATTTCAGATAACTAAACCTGATTCCCTGTAGGCAAACAGGATGTAAGTGTGGATGGTTGTCTGGGGGGTGGAGGGAATATAGTGGGATACTGCTAGCTTCCTGTGTCGGAAGGCTCTGGTTCAATCCCCAACCGAGTCAAATTACGGACCATAAAACAACAACACAATTTGGTACTTACTTGTCTATGCCTCACATTTGCATTATTATATATTCCCCGTCATAATACAACCATTGATGTTACTAGGACGTACAACTCCAAGAAACAAACAAACAACATTACTATAATTAGAATCCGGACAGGATATCACAGATATTCCATCGCTAATCCTACAGCCTGACATATCAGTGTATGGCAGCACTAAAAAAACACCCATATGTTTGGAATGCCACGCGTCGGTACTCGCCCAGGAGTTCTGAAATCAGTTGTTGCTAGGAAGGAAAACGCCACACATCCATTTGTTAATATAAATAGGGTAAACAAATTACCGAAGTTGTACAACGCTGGGAGACCTTAAGACAGATTGTATTCAGATGACTACAAATGTTTATCAAAGCAAGGATCCTACAGGTTGTCATGTCATGCATCAGGTTACAGCGTATCTGTTATGCTCTGCGTTCAGTAAAGGTTGATTGATTGATTGATTGGTGGTTGCTTTACGCCGTGTCGGCAGCATAGGCCATATTCACGGCGAGAAATGTTTGTTTTTTGTTCAAACCATCGCTTTTACATGTAAAAGCAGACAATCAATTATGTGCCAATAGACACTAATTAAATTAGAAAGCTCACAATCATATATCTGTGGTCAAGGGAAACAAATTCCCATAGAAAAAGAAAAGTTTCATTAATAATTAATAGAATCCATTTAGTAAACTATATAAGGTGGTACAGTCCAGCTGCCCTCAAAAAGGCTAAAATGTTTTCCTGTTTTACCTTAGTAAAAAGGTCATGCATACTGCCTGCAGTGTAGAACCGTTGGCGCAGGGCCAAAAAATCAACGCAACTTAGTAAAATGTGTTTGAGTGTCAGTGGGGACTGACACCCAATACATTCAGGGGGAGGTTCCCCCATGAGCAGAAAAGCATGTGTAAGCCACGAGTGGCCAACACGGCAGCGACTAAGGGCCACTTGGTCCCGCCGACCTCCCGCATGAGTCTGTGGTGGCTTTCCCACAGATGGTTCAATTTCTTTAAGTTTATTGATGTTTTCATCCCACTCATGTTGCCATTTGGATTTTATGTGGGTGGCTATTAGTGGTTTCAGATCAGAGTGAGGGATCAGACACGGTTCAAGATCACAGTTCAGGGCCTTCTTCGCAGCCCGATCAGCTCGTTCGTTTCCTTGTATGCCAGCATGGCCAGGCACCCAGCACAGGCCTGCACCAGCACAGGTACATTAACCGATGAAAGAATCAACCAACATGCTTATCTAGATGTGATCTATTTCCAACTTAGATACTGGTGAATTCATTAAACTTGGCTTGCTACATTTAGAAGGGAATACTAAGTTAATCTAATTTAAACTATTATTTCTTAATCCTATGTATGCATGGCAACAATAATTTGGCGTGTTTCATTTCAGATATCCCCATAGTTACCCATTTATTATGAATGTTAGGATAAGTATGTAAAGTCGATTTTAAAGCTCATATTATTGACCTAAAACTCCCGTAAAATCTATCTAAATCGACAAACCATGGGACGACTTTAAATGGTCCATTTAGGGAGCTGGTCGGTTTAGGGAGACTTTGTTATATCATTACAATGGCATTGTATGGGTGATCATTTGGGACGCAACTAAATCGGTTGATATAGGGGAGTTGTCGATCTGCGGAGGTGGTCGGTTAGAGAGGTTTCACTGTGTATCACATTCACAAACTCAAAAGCATCATACTATGACAATATAAAAGCTATTCTTGATATCCTCACTACTGCTCACACGGCGCAAAGAAACCACCAATCAATCAATTAAATCCACATGACTACCGCGTGTCTTGCACATTCTCCCTTTAACCTGCTAATTTTAATCAGGAAATATTAACAACACGTGGTCATCCATTATATTTTTCTCCCCACTAGAGTATCGATGTTTAATAGTCACGTAATCCTATCACCGATGCAGGCCTGGAACTAGCCCGTCGTTGTATCGGTTATTATTCCTAGATTTCGGCAGGCGGACTAGTAACCAATTGGGTGTCCGGCTATATGTATTTTGGGGGGTTGTTTGGTTGTTGTTGTGGTGTTTTGTACAGGTTATTTTTGTTGGGGGGGGGAGAGGGTTCAGATATGAATGTTATGCATAGAATTGAAGAGATTCGCTACATCAAACCATAGTTAGGGCAAAACAGAGACAGGGTCACTGATCTACACACCCAGGATCGTCATCATCAGCATCATCATGCTGTTGGTCGTGATGTGACAAAGACTGCTTTCATTACTTGACTGCTGCTCTCCATATAGCTCTCTGCTGTGAGAGTGATGTTAATGAGTCAGTCTTAATGTCTCTCAGCTTCAGGTTTCTCTTGATGGTATCCTTGAACCGGAGACGAGGGTGCCCTCTCTTTCTGTAACCAGAAGACAGTTGAGAATAGAGGATATGCTTTGGTAGCCTGTCTGATGACATCCGCATGAGGTGTCCAGTCCACTGGAGATTCTTTTTGATCAGAAGATCTTCCATAGAGGGCAGACCTGTCCGTTCGAGTATTTCCTTATTTCCCAGGATCATAGAGTATAAAATTAGCACTTCATTGCCAGTAGGATGGTTGTTGAATATTGGATGCTCTCCATCTCTCCTCTTTCGGCTCAGCTGGTTGAATTACCGGAGTTGATGCAATAGTGCTCAGTAAGTGTCCGCTTATCCCACGTTCAATAATGCATCGGCGAAGGGAGGAGAGGAGGGGCGGATAGAGGGGCAGAGGAGGACAGCAGGGCACATGGAGGAGAGGGTACGGAGAGGGGAAGGGTAGAGGGGTGAAGGGAAGGAGAGAGGAAGAGCGGAATGAGGTGAGATGGAGAAGAGGTGGAAGGAGAGGGTAAGCGCATGGGAAGGAGAGGGGGATGAGAGGGGGGAAGGAAAGGATACGGAGAGGGAAAGGGCAGCGGAAGGAGAGGGGAAGGGCCGCGGAAGGAGAGGGGAAGGAGAGGGCAAGGATAGGAGACAGCGAGTGCGGAAGGGCAGGGAAATGACAGGGGAAGGGCAGCGGAAGGAGAGTGCAAGGGCAAGGGAATGAGAGGAGACGGAGAGAGGACAGGAGGGGAAGAAGAGGATAAGCAAAGGAGAGGACAAGGAGAGGTGGACGAGAGTGGATGAAGAGGAGGAGAAGAAGCGAAGGAGAGGCGGAGAGGTGGTGGAGAGGTGAAGAAGATGGCGAGAAGAGGAGGAGAAGAAGTGGAAGAGAGGTGGAGGAGTGAGATGGTGAGATGGTGAAGAGAGAGGTTAGGTGCATTGGGAAGCCTGACTAACGGCCACACTCCCACCCACCAGCCATCGCTTTGACGATTCTATTTTGTTTCCTTTTGTAAAGTCACAATTTGGAGAAGTCTGATTTCTAAAACTGTTTCTTTCCTGAAGCTTATTGCTTCTAATCTGGCCTCACGCAGCATAACTCTACTTTGAACTTTTTGTTTGGCGCCTATAATTTTGAAGGTTTGTTGATCCAGGAGGCGTAGTAATCTGCATTAACCTTTCAGGCATGGAGCCACCGAGACAAGTACGTTTGGATAGGTTTATAATGGTTTACAGACTGGCCTGGAATGCAAACTGTCTGGCTTCAGAATCTGCTTTCGGCACAATATTTTCTATGATCACCACCCCCCCCCCCGCCTCCCCTCCTCACAATTTACAAAAGAAGCATCGCTCTTTGGGTATCCAGGTTAATACCGGGATGGCCGAATGAGTTTGAGCGGAATGGCCGAATGAGTTAGAACGTCCGTCTCCTGTGTTTGTAGATCATGGCATCGTGGGTTCGAAATCTACTCAAGTCAAAAAATGACTTACAAATTTATACTTGTTGCTTCCTAGCCAGGCGACTGGCATTATTAGGATAGGGCAAGGAGCAGTGGAATGAGGAAGACCAATCATCCTTGGTTGACATTTCCCCTGCTTAAACAATTAATGTACCCAAAAGAAAAAAAACAACAAAAAATGTTCGCTTAAACTTACGAGAATTGAGATCTCTGACAACCAGACGGTACGGCTAAATGAGCAGAGCATCAGGCTTCCCGTGTGGGGTTCGAATATGTGAGGGTTCAAACCTTGGCAGAGTCAATCCAATGACTTAACATGGATACTTGTCACTACTTAGACTGACACTTAGCATTTCTATAAGATGGCAATCAGCGACGAAATGACGAAAACCAATTGTGAACGATTGAAATATCCTTCTTACAAATGATGAATGTAATAACAAAAATTTAAAATAGCGAAACACTAGAAAGGAGAGAGGGTGTGTGACCATTCAAGGAGTAGTATTTAGGTGACATTCGAACATTAACCGATACAGATATACCCGCAGAAAAAATAATTTCTTCTCTTTTCGCAAATGATCTGGAAAGTAATATTACACACTTCAGCAATTTCCAAATTTGATGAGTTATTTCAGAATTGCCCTACAACCAACTCGCATCGAACCACTCACTTTGTAACTTCATGGGAAACTTTAGATAACCAACATCTGCAATTGTTGTTGTAGTGAACCATAAACAACAATAATATTATCTTTTTTTCTTAAGCGTAAATAACTGTACAAAAAGCACCAGCTGCAAGATCAGTACCACATTGCTGAAAAAGTTTGTTCAGAGGAATATATATAATTATGTATGTGGGTTATTCTATCAAACTGGGCACCACATATTTGATTTCCACATTAGGATGCTGATAATTTCTTCTTTCTTTTATTGATTGTAAGTCAAATAATTATTGTATCCTCTGTGTATTAAGTATGTTAGCAATAGTACAGTTATTGAAGCTATCCCATGAAAGAAATTAAAAGTTTACTTATATGATTTTGTGCTAATGTGAAAAAGTTAAAATTTACTCATTTGCAATATGCATGTAGCCAAACTTGTTTTCAACTTATTTTTCAACTTGTTTTCTTGTAAGTCATACCTTGTCTGCTTAACAGTAATCAATAGAATCTTGTTTGACTATATTGTATATGTTAAAATGAGGTTCTGAATGTGTCTTTGATTTTCATGTTACACAAGTGATATTAATGTATTGCTCAATTTGTATAAGATTTATTTCAAAAAGTGAAATTCATTTCTTTTCAATTCTGAAATATGCGCATCATGCAAACCTTCATAGGACATTGGATTGGGCTATTATTTGGAAGGTTTTTTGCTATTATTCGGAAGGCTTTCACTTTTGGTTTACATGTCACACTTTCATGTCCAGTTTTAGAGAATGACCCATGTACAAAAAGAAGACAAAGTAGTGCCTGCAGCCAGTAAGTTCAATCTATAACACTTTGGAAGACTCCTGATGGTGGAACCCCAAACTTCACATCTGCGCTTGCACATTGTCAATCTGTAAACAACTGAGTTTGCTCATGATTAGTCGGTGAAGGAGTGATTATTCAGACAACTTCGGGAGGGGCCTGTTTTATCTCCACGTTGGGGTCAAAGTCATGCTTATCCACACATAGGCCCAATTTCAAACGATGAACGCATTCAGAGTTCCCCCTTCCCTGTCTCCTTATTGTGTGATCAGAGAGACGTGGTGACCAAATCGGTCAGAGCGCAGGCTTCCCTTGCGGAATCTAAGGAGTTTGAATGCCGGCTGAGTAAAAGCAATGACTTATAAAATTGGCACTTGTCACTACTTGGGAATAATAATGCCATACAGTGTGAGCAATTGTTCAATGTACAAACTGGTTTTGTCTCAAGTCACTGGCCATCCAATGACAGGACATCTGCACTTCCGGGACAACATTGGTCTGAATGCAGGGTTGTCATTTGAAGACAGGTAAATGTAAAGGGTTCAGTCGCAAAATCCGACAAATCTATTTTTAGTCGTTTTCTGTCAAATAGAATTTGTAGTGCTTTAAAGTACAAACGTGTCACTTTCATATTGAGTAGTGTATTATATATGGGATATGGCAGCTCTTGCACAAACAACAATAACTAGGTTTGATTATCGGAATGATGGCAGCTTCAGGTTAAACATGGTTGTCATGGTTTCATTTCGGCCTAGAGGGCGTTTGCCAGCTTTTGCACCCCATTGATTGGTTATTGGTGTTCTATGTCCTGGTCCTGGCAACATCTAAGGTCATATCAGGATGAGTATTGACTTCTGAAAGTTTACACTCATGGTGACTTTATAGTGCTGCCCCTCTGTGAAATCAGGCCACCAGCACCATGACCCGATATCCCACCCAGTAACATTATCCTGACACTGAGCTAACCAGTCCTTGCCCTATCCTATTAATGCCGAGCACCAAGCTAGGAAGCGGCAACTATCAATGCTGAAAGTCATTGGCTTGACTCGTCCGGGATTTGAATTCCCGATCTCTCGCACGGGAGGTCTGCGCTCTACCCATTCGGTCACTGCACCCGGTTTTTGCACCTGAACCTTTCACATATTCATCAAAGAGGGCTCAACAAGAGAACAAGAGAACAAGACGAGCGCAAAGCTATCACAAGAGTGATGGCTTGGTGATTTGATATCAGCATCCATGTTAGATGGCATGCATCAAAAGAAAAAATATATAATCTGGAGGCAAGTGAGGCAGAGGTGGTGCCTCAGAGTCAATTCTTGAAGATTTATACTGCCTATTATGGATAAGTCTGAATAGACTTGTTTTCACCATGAGACAGTTTGTCGATAGAAAGCCCGACCATACACTTTTACCGACCCAAGGGATTTTTAACCTCCCACACCACATAGACATGGTATGAGAGCAACTGGCCTTTGATGATGGTGTAAGAATAGCACAGGTAGAGGGAGAGAGGCTCGGGGTGAATGGATCTCATCCCGCATCAAATCGTACAAGCCAGATCGAACACAAATGATAAATAACCCGGGTAGAATTATTTTGTCTATCCATACTTGTATAATTGTTAATTACACTTCTTATATATGAAGGGTTCAGGTGCAAAAACTGATAAACGCCACCTGGTTATTTATTTCTTATTGCAAAGGGCTCACGTATGATGCAACAGGTCAATATGATACATAATAACAGGTACGGTTCAATAAGTCAGATAGATACATATAGTCAAGTGTGATATCAGATATGCAGAACAGTCACCAGGTATGGTACAAAATTGGTAACCGGCAGTCTTGAGCATTCCAGGCTTCCCCATCTTATGTGTGTCAAATGGTTAAGGACCGGAACTCAAACTCTCGACCCTATCATTACTCCTTATTTAATGGTGTGGGTGGTGACGAAAAATGAGAGGGGTGCTGTGATGATGGCGGCTGCGGCAGTTATGTTCGAATTTTGAACGATTCACGGTCACGTGGCCATACGGGCAGGTAACTGCCCATGGCGCCACCTGGAGGAATTCTGGGAACTACGTTTCTGCTAGTTGGTGCCACCGTACCGGGAGAACTGCTGGTCCATGGAGGAGATCCCAGCCGTCGGTCCTGGGCCTACCTATATGCTGGTGTAAGTCAGTTTGTGTAGTTCCTGTCTCTGCCGTAAATTACCAATGTTACGCATAGCATCCACAATTTGCATTCCATAGCGCTAGAAACAAACCTGAGACCACAGTATTTCATTGAGACAAATTGTAGTGTCCGTAGGTTAGTTTGACATTAATTAAGCTGAGTATATATAATATACTAACGCCCCCAGAATAAGAAAGCAATTAAGGGCAACATCACCATCTGAACTGCCTTGAACCTATTCATCATGCCACTAGAGGCGCTGCGCAGACGATAATCCGGAGGGTGCTGGTTGATAACTGTTAGCCGACTGGATAACTGTTAACTGACATGGAATTCCACCTCCTGAGACCATCAAGGAGATGGCTGAATCAATCAAGTGCCTACTTCCAAATGTGGCAAGTCGCGTGAGCCCCGGCCGAGTCAAATGAATGATTAACAAAAATAATACTTGTCGCTACCCAGCCTGGCGGTTGGCACTACTAGGATATGGCAAGGAGCAGTAGAATGAGGAAGATCAATTTTCATGATTGAAATTTCCCTTGCTTAATCAATGAATGGAACCAAACAAAATAGGGCGTCCCTGAGTTCATTTCTATCAGTAATATGATGCTATTTTAACGTAATCGTTCAGTGGAGTAAAAGTAAGGTTGTTTCGAATGTCGGTGTTGGTACTATGAAGACTTTCCCAAAGGAATCCTCTATTACATTGTTGGTTGGAATCCTCTATTACATTGTTGCTATGGTGTTGTTGTATATTATAATATGCCAACATTGCAGCCATGGCACACAGGACGAGGAGCCATAAGTTGGGATAAGGATGGCTTTATTCCGGGCAACCACAAGGGGCTTTAAATTTGTGGTTTATGGTCAGCCGGCTATCTGAGAGCTGTAAGGAACAATGTCATGTGGTGATCAGAGTCTGGGAGATGGGAGTGGTATGAGTGAAGTGCGACATGTGAGCAAGGTGAGGTGAGGTGAAGACAGAGCAACTAGCTAGTAGCAGTAGTTGGTTAATTATGAGTAATAAATTTCAATTATGAATAATATATTTATGCTCAATTAATTAATAAATTGTTAATTAAGCTAATTAAATTAATTTATGAGTAATATAATATGGTTTAAAATTTCGGCAAAGCCAATGTTGTGAGTTTGTGGTATGTGTTATTTTGTCATTGCCTGCACTAGCGCAGCATTGACTGTTGACTTTGTGGGAGTCGTTTGTGCTGATGTAGCACTTGTGGGCATTAGAAGCCCACCCACCTAAGCACTGGACCTCCAGCTCGGAGCTTCCGGAGCCGAAGGCCATGGTGGCAGTGGCCCTCCGGATGGCATGGAGTGTGAATGGTGGGTCAGTTGAGCAGGCCCTCTGGACTTCGTGCCACCTCCTGGCGAGGTATGGGATGGTCACCGGCTGTGCATCGGCTAGGAATAGCCGGAGGGGCTGGCAGGCTACCGAGGTGCGGGGGAGGCGGAGGACCTCACGGTATTCAGTGACCAGGCAGAAGGGGGCATCAGGGGTTGGGGCCAATACCAGGGTGTGGGACTGGTTGTTTGCCTGCATATTTTTGGTCCACTTCTGGTCGATATGCAGTGCCCCCGCCTGTTCCCACACATCGTACGTGGTCGTGTGGCGCATCGGGTCGAAGGTCACTGCCGATCTGGGAGTGACCTTGGACTGCTTAGCCCCCCCATGAAGAACATGACCAGGACCGTGAATGCCACCACCATACCCAGGGGTCAGCCCTGAGGTATATGAGCCTGGCAGATGACCTGGACTGGGGAATGCTGGGGCTGCTTGGGCCTGTGTTCCTTGGACCTCCTGAGGGCATCCATGGCGAGGCACACTGTTATCTGTTATCTGGGGTCGGTCTTGGCCTCCTTGAGTTTAAAGAATGCAACACCAAGTTCGCCACAGATGATAGGCACACTTGGGCCGCCCGCTCTTCTATCCAGCACCTGAGTTGGAGTGGTGTTGGGGACAGGGATGGCACCGCATACCTGTCGCAGTGCACCTTGTAGTGTTTGATCGTGGCGTTGTAGTTTGCCCATGATCCCGGGGCCCTAGCTTCTGCCTGCCTGGCCTTCGCCACATGGATGAGCACCCTGTACTCGGTCCCTGTGAACAGATAGAGGATGGAGGGGAGCATAATCGAGGAGTGCCGGTCTGACAGGGGTGAGGCGATTGTTTATGCATATGGTTATGGCAGTGTATCTATGGCTGGGCTTATCTGCGCCCTGCTTAGTGCATCAGCTATGACATTGAGTTCACCGAGTATGTGGTGAAAGGTGATGCGGATGTTCCGGATGGCCTTGAACATCCAGGCTGTCCTGGCTATGCCAAGGAGGCAGGGGTCGTGGCACCTGCCGGTGGATAGCACATGTACCGCAGCCATGTTGTCACATCATATGGCTATGTATCCGCCGCTGTCGTTGGGGCGGGCGAGGGTGTGGATGGCGATGAGTACATAGAGGGACTCTATTTGTGTTATGCTGTCTCCATCTTGGCAGTAGCCCTGGTGGAGGGGCATTGAGTAGCCATATGTATCGGTACCTCCCTCCCCCCCAGCATCATCTCCGCATCATCTCCGCCACCGGGGGCTGGGCCGGCGCCGGCATGGATGATGGCAGGGGGGCCACATGATGGGGGGGCTGCGCGGAGGCCGGTGCCATGGCTGCTGCTGGAGTGGTGACCATTGGCGTGTTCGCGGCCTTCCCCCTGGGTGTGGGGGTCAGCGGGTGGGCCATGGGTGCCATCCGCCGCGCTGCCCTCCGATGGGGCACCACCAGCGGCAGGAGCGATGATGTTGCATGCGAGGCCGCTGCCTGGTGTCCCATCGGGGGGACCTGTGGTGGGGCCGCCACCAGCTGGGGCAGTCTCCAGGGGTCCGCCACCAGCAGGGCAGTCCACAGGGGGACAATTATTGGTCCGTTGAGACAGCCAGCAGCATGTGTTTCGACAGTGCGTGGGTGTGTGACATCACAAGCACAGATGGCCTGGAGCCGCAGCGAGCCGGTGGCTGGTGTGCGCGACACTGGGCGGCTTGTTCACCACATGCGGTGGTGAGCTGAGTGGCGGGGTTGCCCACTGTGTTGTCACTGGAGGCCCCCGTGCTGCGCACTCCGGGTGTGCCGGCGGGGGCCGGGAGGTGGGCTCCCCCACGTGGGTGCCCCCGGCAGCATCCGCCAAAGGTGGGGCAGCGATGCAGCCAGTTGATGGGTCTCCCCCACCCCCACCGCTCAGGTATTGGTGTAGGTGGGGTCTGGAGGCGTGGGGCACCACTGCAAGGGGTGGGGGTGGGTGTGGGTGGTGTGCGGTGGGGGGCTGTCGATGCGGCGAGGGGCGTGGCCGAGTTCAAGGCGGGGCATGGGCGCTCGTGAGCCTCGGCCTCCAGTGGGGCGTATGCCGGTTTATTGTTGTTGTCCCTACCACCACGTGGTGCCCTCTCCTCCCCACGGTCACTGGTGGGCGTGGCGGTATAGTAGGTAAGATGCTCGTGGAGCATGGCATTCCTGTCCGACCACTTTACTTTGTTTTTCTCAATGCAATAAAAAATGTGGTGGTGTGGAATGCCCAGAGAGGCGGGCCAAAGCCATCTCAGCTATCTGGAGTATGGTGATCTGCAGTGCCGCCATCTGGTCGTCAATCCGAGCCTCCATTTAGCTCTCTGCTGTGAGAGTTGTGTCCATGAGTTGGTCTTAATGTCTCTCAGCTTTAGGTTTCTCTTGATGGTATCCTTGAACCGGAGACGAGGGCTCCCTCTCTTTCTGTAACCAGAAGACAGTTGAGAATAGAGGATCTGCTTTGGTAGCCTGTCTGATGACATCCTCCTAAGGTGTCCAGTCCACTGGAGATTATTTTTGATCAGAAGATCTTCCATAGAGGGCAGCCCCATCCGTTTCGAGTATTTCCTTATGGGATTCTGGGATATTACATCAATAAAAACAAAGACAACCAAGAGCCTAATAGCTTGTCTGCACTGACCTCTCAGGAAAGGAGACACATAAATAGGTAGGCGTGAATAGAGTGATGCCATCATAGAACCTGTGTGATGTAATGGTTAGCACACTGACCGGCAACTCAAGAAGTGTTGTTTCGAAAACTGCTCTAGGGACAATATTCCCCACTTTCATCACCCCAGCCCACGACATTAGGATATTTCTCCAGCCGTTGTAAAACGGTTATGTATTTTGTTCGTTGTTGTTTTACGTCCTAGCAACAATTGAGACTGTGCGCACTCATGGCGACTTTATAGTGCTGCCCCACTGGGAAACCAGGCTGCCAGCACCATGACCTGATATCCCACTCAGTCACATTATCCTGACACTGAGCCAACCAGTCCTTACCCTATCATAATAATGCGGAGCACTAGGCTAGGAAGCGACGAGTATCAATTTTTAAGTCATCGGTTTGACTCAACCAGGATTCGAACCCACAATCTCCCAAAACAGGATACGGACGCTCTACTCATTAGGCCACCCCATCTGGTGTTTTGTTATGTAAATAACACTTCATTATCAATAGTACATGGCAATACTACATTACTCGATTTAGTTGTAGAGATTTTTCTGATCAGGATTCTGTGTGGGGGCACTCCGTGTGGGATAAAAATCGCACACTACCTTTGTACATTCAACAATAATCTTAAAATATAAGTGTACCTTGCATAGCATCTTCTAAAATATTAAGCTTCATAAGTACACCATGGATACCATGTGCTTACAGATATGTAATATACGTTGGACATAGGACATTTCACACATTATATTTAGCATAATGATAGCAATGTGGTACTTTTATGTAACTACTATAAACCCAGCGTGCTGTATGACGCAAATTGTGTATTTAACAGCTATTTTTGGTTCACAGTAAAACATTGATGCTCTGTTTACTATTTGTGTGTGAATAATTCTGAATTGAAACAAATGGTTTGAAGACTAGTGATTCGGCATTCACAAAATAGCCTATTCAGTAGGATAAAAACATTTACCAACAAAAGAGGAAGTACGCATGAACACTTTTGGGATCCAAGGCAATACCATGAGCATAGCTTCCATGTAGCTGCCCAAATCATCATCATCATAATCATCACTATGATCTTCAGTGATATACCGGACGAGGAGATCGGGATTTCGGGATTTCGGTTCCCGGTCGAGTCAAACCGATGACTTATAAAATTGATACATGTCACTTCCTAGCCTGGTGCTCGGCATTAATATGATAGGGACTGGTTAGCTCAGTGTCAGGATAATGTTACTGATTGGGATCTGGCAGCCTGGTCTCCAAGTTGGCTGGCACATTAAAGTCGCCGTGGCCGTAATCGATTAACACGACCCGGGCGACTCGGGTCACCCAAGTCGTCAGAATTTCAAATCGAACACCCCGAGTGGAGTCAACCAATACACGTGCCGTGCGCAAAACGACCCGACCCCAGTAACCCCCCTCTTGGCTGGGGGTGGCTAGGAGCGATGACCTCAGATGTACGCTGGTACCATCCTGCATGATAACAGCTACCAATACCAGTCATACATGTTTGTTGTTGTTGTGATAACATAGATTAATGAAATGGAAATATAGCTAAACTATGACATCATAAAATACTTTAAATCCTATGTTGCTGTAGTTATATCAGTTATTACATTTGTTTTAAAAGAGGTTGGATTAAGCCATCGTTTTTTCCACCCTGAGCGTGGAGAAGCGTATTCGATTAACGACCCAAGTCTGTAGGATGTGCGCATGCGCCAAAATGTGGCTCGGGTGACCCGAGTTGATTAATCGATTACGTCCCATGAGTGTGCACTGTCACAAGTCGGTACCCGCCCTGATATGAGCTTTGATGTTGCCAGGATGTAAAACACCAGCAACCAACCAATCACTCATCCATTCCAAGAATGTATCTGCTGTCCCACCCATAACTTCCTTGATGATTTTTTGTCTGACCTGTACACTGCACAATTTATCCGGATTGATGCAGTCTGCGCCATCCAGACTCTAGTCAGGCCAAGTATATATAAGCTGTATTCACACAGGGAAGTTAAATCGATTCATATAAATCGACTTGCCTAGTTCGACTCACATTTGTCGTGTGAATGCGCGGCTGAGGCAGTTTAGGGCTTAATCAATTTACATGAATCGCTTAATGTAAAACGCTTCGCAAGGTGGTCTACAGGAACCGATCTACGCTGAATCGTTTTATTTATGACATCACCCGCATGCGCAGTCAAGGGAAACGTGACAGTCGAGACCTGAGTGTGTTGACTTTCCGGTGAATTTGCTCTATGAAACTGCTAGCTGTGCACAGATATTTGTTTCATGATTTATTTTAAGGTTTTCACTACCCAGCAGAAGTTTTGACCGTTCCAAACCAATACGATTCAGTCCATACATATCTAGGTCGAACCCACACTCTCTCGTGCTGATGTCGACGAACCAAAACTGATGCTGGTTAATCTGGACTTGCTCATGCGCAGATATCCACTTCCGCCTTAAACCGCCCTAAGTACTGCCCGTGTGAATGCAACACACTTTGAAACTCAGCCCGTGTGAATGCGCGCCTAGATCGCTTCATATAAATTGCCTTCTGTAGATCGCTTTACATTTTGCCCCTGTGAATACAGCTATAGACCCCTTTCAATGTTTATAAACATTGTGTATGCACGCACAGCTTGGCTCCAACACATATGCACACTGCCATTGAGTTTGCCGATATGCGCAGTGCAAAACACCAGTTTTATTCAAAATTAATAGAAATACAGAGCTCTAACCATTTAAATTTAATATAACCTGTTTGTTAAAGATGTTGTCCGTATGTGTCCCAAGCGGTTTATTTCTAGGTGGCGTAGTTTGAGAGATATTTGACTTTTTCTGTATGAAGATTGCTCACAGCCATTGACAATGCATTGAGTTTGCCGGTATGCGCAGTGCAAAATGTCAATTTTATTCAAAATTAATAGAAATGCACAGCCCTAACTTTATAAATTTAATATAATCTCATCGTTGAATATGTTTTCTATATGTGTTCCAAGCTGTTTGTTTCTAGGTGGTATGGTTTTAGAGATATTTCACCTTTTCTCTATGAAGATTGCTCATAGCCATTGAGTTTGCAGTGTGTCGTCCTGCAGCCAAGCAGCGCGCGCACTGACCTAAATACCTATGCTGAGATCTTATGAAATAGGTCTATATAATGTGTGTTCTGTTACCTCTCGGCTTTCATGATCTGGAAATACTACCAGGGTTGTGACAGCGCCACAGTTATATGGTTAGAAGGCCCACTGTGTCCATAACTTCAGGCACGAAAATCCCCGCGCCGTGAACCATGCCCGATTAGGCCCCTAAAGTATCATCTCGTAGCATTTGGGCGCGGCTAGACATAGTCCTACACACGCCAAATCTGTTGATCGACCCATTTTGGTAGGTCATGGAATTCAAACCACTCTGCGCTCTCCCATCCGTTGTGTTGGAACCCCAGTCGAATCAAACCAATGACTTACAAAGTTATCCCTTCACTACCTAGCTTGGCACCTGTCATCAGTAGGATATGACAAGGAGCAGCGGAATGAGGAAGACTTAATTGTCTGTGATTGAAATATTGCCCCGCTTAATCAACTAATGTACCAAACAAACAAACAAAAAAACACCACAAAATAATCCACGTGTGGAGTAGCCAGCCAGACGATGAAGTGCAAGCCGCCTGGTAGCCAAGTCCATTGTGTGCCTAGAAAAAAACGAGTAAAGAAACAAGGGCAGCTCATGTCAATAGGTGAGGCGTGTCCGAAGTAATCGATGAAGCCCCTGGGTGAATTGGGCCCTGTCTAGGGGCTCATAAAACAATGGGCCGGCGTTATCTCTGTGAGGCAAGACTGTGGCGAGTACATTGATTGATTGATTGGTGGTTGCTTTATGCCGTGTCGGCAGCATAGGCCATATTCACGGCGAGATATGTTTGTTTTTGTTCAAACCATCGCTTTTACATGTAAAAGCATACAATCAATTTTGTGTCAATGGACACTCATGAATTTTGTAAACTCACAATCATATAGTTTCTGGTCAAGCTAAATAAATTCTAAATGATAGTATTATTCACTGATGAAGGTGGTACAAACCAGCTGCCCTCAAAAAGGCTCAAATGTTTTCTTGTTTTACTTGAGTAAAAAGGTCATGCATGTTGTTTGCAGTGTAAAATTGTTGGCGAAGGGCCATAAAATCAAAACAGTTTAGCAAAATGTGCTTGACTTTCAGTGGGGACTGACATCCAATACATTCAGGGGGAGGGTCCCCTTTGAGCAGTAGCCAATATGGCATCTTGTCAAAACCACCTGGTCGTGTTGCCCTTCCAGGCGACTCTGCGGCAGTCCGTTCACGGAGGGGGGTAATTCTATGGAGTTTGTTGTCTGGGTTTTCATCCCATTCGATCTGCCATAGGTTCCAGATGTATTTTTGAATGGTAGGTTTCAGATGAGAGTGGGGAATATGACAGTGTTCCAAAGGAGTAGTCACGGCGAGATATGTTTGTCAGGGCTTGAGTGGCCACTTGATCTGCTCTCTCATTTCCTGGAAGACGCACATGACTGGGCACCCAACATAGGTGACTGTCAAATTTTCTTATTGAACATGTTGGAGAATTAAAGCTGCACACTCCAATAAAAGCATCACTATTTCAAAACCAACACACTGATATATATGTGGCCATCCATATGGAACTTAGATACTGAGTCAGTCATTAAAGCATGTGTTGCTGCATGGTCGGGAATGGGATGTGAATTTAATAGAACTTGGAAATACTGATTAAGCTGAAGGTGCCTAACCATTTAGGGTTCAAAATGAAAGTAATTTATAAGGTCTTCACTATGAATATTTCTACCGATAGTCATTCATGATAATCATTATAAAACAACCAATTCGATATATAAAGATATGAGGCAAGATATGAAGATATGTTATTTATATCTCTATACTAGATGAAATAGCATATGCTTATGAGATATGTAATGCATTATATGAACACATGTATGCAGGTATTGCAGGTCAAAATCTCCCGACCAGCCACTGTAGGGACAAATAGTTTTACGCCTGTCTGGACATGTTCTTGCCGATGTGAAACCTCTATTTGCTCCTCAAGAGAGTGCCGCTGGTAACTTGCAAAAGCCAGCAGCACTTCAACTTTCATGATGATGATGATGATGATATGAACACAAATAATTGTCATGTTATATATCACTATTTTACGCATGTAGTGATTACCAACATTTTCCAATACTAACTGCTGGTGTTCACTGGACAGAAGCCTAATGAATATGGCACCGTCCCTCAAGTAATTCAGTAATTTGTTCAGATTAAAAAGGAGAAAGCAGAATTACAATACTTATGAGGATGCGTATCAGACTGAGGGGGACCATTCGATGCCGGGTCAAACTAAGTTGGTGTTACATAGGAAAAGATGTGAGGGAAAACCATTATTCGTAGGCTTAAAGTTAAAGTAAGTAGGCATCATATAAGTATCACAGTGAGCACCATGACTCACACTTAATGATATTATCCTTATACTGAGCTAACCAGTCCTTTCCCTAACCTAGTACTGCTGAGCGCCAGACTAGATAGCAACAAGTATCAATTTTATAAGTCATCGGTGTGATATATGCGTAATAGATGTATAGCTCTGTGGCTAATATATGTTAATGAGATGCAGAGTTTGGGATAAAGGATTATGTTAATGAGATGACATCATGGAAAGTTTAGCCGGCGGGTTGAGCGAGCCCTAGGCCATGAATAAACCATTCAGTATCCAGAAGTCAAAGTGTCGAGACGTTGTACTTTCACAATCGGTTTGACTCGGCTGGGATTCCTCACGGGAAGCCAGCGCTCTTCCTATTCGGCCACCGCGTCCGGCTGGGAACCATCATTAAAGTAAGTGCCAAAGTGAGTAGAAGCTATTAGATGTCATCCTCATCAATCCCTTAACTGCGATGGTCGTTGGCGCACCACAGATGACTTTGCAACCAGTTTAATCAATTGCCCTCCGTTTTCCACTGCCCTCTGGGACTTGCCAAACTCCACGCCTATCCATTCCCTGTGTGATGTCTTCATACCTCTTCAGTTGTCTTGCCAGTTCTTCTACCCCATTTTACTGTGGCATAGAAGATAGTTTTGTCCAAATCTGATGAATGGTAAATATGGCCCCACTGCTTGAGTTGTTGTCTCTTTGCGATCATTAAGAGATCTTTGCGTGGTTCAATTGCCTGTTTGATATTCGCATGGACTTCCTCATTGGTAACCTGATCTTTGATGAGATGCTTAGTATCTTGCAATGGTTTGTGTTCTTCTTTGGGCACAGGATTACGTCAATATAAACAGCCTGATACCCTATATTAATACAAATATAAGACAAATTGAGCAATAGCTGTATTAATATTGGATTTGTTGTATAATGAATTAATACATGTATTAATAATGTATTAATATATCTTTACTGATGCATATATTTTTATATTAATACATATATTTATATATATATATTTATTAATAAATATATTAATTGTTATTAATACAAATATAAAACAAATTTAAGAGAAGTGGGTCATTCTCTAAAACTTGGCACCAAAGTGTGACATGGAAACCAAAAGTGAAAACCTTCCAAATAATAGCAAAAATCGTTCCAAATAATAGCCTAATCCAATGTCCTATGAAGGCATGCATGTTGTACATATTGTAAAGTTTGAACCCTATCTTCATGGCCGCGTCCTGGGTCAACTTCGCAGATTCCTAGTATGTCACTGTAGACTGTGCCCCTGCATAATCTATGCCGCTCATGGTCGCCGTAGTGAGTCCCCTCCACAAAGAACGAAGAACGACATAGTCTTCAGTGCTCAGAAAGGAACTGTCTTTTAATGGTTATGTACACAGTATATATTCAAACTCCCACCCACGCATCAACCCACAAAGCTCCGGGATGTGGCTGACACAACATTCCCACACACGTCATTGTGTGGGAGGTCAGTCACGCATTCTGGGTATCTCTGATGACACCAACCAACTTTCCTTAATGTATAGATACAACCTTTATCTGGCAGGCTACTCAGTGTTTCCCAGTATAGGGTGTGTGTGCCTGTTGGGAGTTCCCCGTCATTCAATACCCACACACCTGTCCACCACAACCCACTCACACATCCAATTCCCACTGCACCCACATCCTTCTGGAGGCTTTAGAACCCAGCTGATGGGTTACTCCGATCCGGGTGAGCGGGTGCACGCAACACATTGGAGTCTCTATAGACTTTATACATTTGAACATATATGGTACGGATTCTGTGCACATATTATTATAATTCAAATTAAAACTAAAGACATTACTGGGGCTGTCTTTACAATATGTCAGAGGTGAAAAAAATGAATTTCACTTTTTGAATTAGATCTTATACAAATTGAGCAATACATTAATATCACTTGTGTAACATGAAAATCAAAGACACACCCAGAATATCATTTAACATATACAAGATAGTCAAACAAGATTTTCTTGATTACTTTTTAAGCAGACAAGGTTATGACTTACAAGAAAAAAGTTGAAAAATAAGTTGAAAAAAGTTTGGCTACATGTATGGTGTAAACGTGTAAATTTTCACATTTTTACTCTAGTGCAAAATCATACAATTATAATTTTGATATCTTTTGTGGGATAAATTCAATACATGTAGAACTGCTAACATACCTAATAGACAGAGGCTGCAATACGTATTTGATTTGTTATCAATAAAACAAAGACTTAATTATCAGCATCGTAACGTGGAAACCAAATACGTGGTGCCCAGTTTTGGAGAATAACCTTGTACTCTCTCACTGCTATACTCATATACTGACACATCGCCTTTTGGGGCGTGAAAGCTCACATCATGTCTATCAGGAGAGGCAGCAAGCAGCCTGGCGGACTGGTGATAATGATGAGAGTGAAGCCTAATGCTGTCTTATGGATATCTACTTTGTGAATGCGGTGGTAGAGCATCATATTTAGAGATGGCTTCTGGGTGGCAGAAGAAGCCCTGTCCATGCTGAAGGCTGCAGACAGCTTGTTCCGTCACTGATGGTTGGTTTACTAAGTCGGAACTGGCCAGTTGGAGTGTAGTATTTATGTAGAACAGAAAGAAGTTGTAATGTACTGGATCTGTCCATTGTTTACACAGTCTATAGCCCCGTTCACACTGGGCAGTTAATTCGATTCATATTAATCGACTTGCCTAGTTCGACTCAGATTCACTGTGTGGACGCTAAGCATGTAGCGATTTAGGGCTGAATCAACGCATCTAGTTTGCTTCAAATAAACCACCTCCGGAGGTAGTATAGACAGAGCGATTTAGCTGGTTCCTGGGCAGTAATAGTGTTAAAGAGCAGTGCTTGCCAGATACAGGCTCAGGTCTAACTATTGCTGGTGCCCGGCAGTGTTAGGGCCCAATTAGGCCGAAATCTATTGAATGCGATCATATTTAACAGAATTACATCCTCAAATAATTAAATTTAATTAAATTAACCCTAAATTCCAAGCGATATTAATGTAGCAGCTACATCGGCATCGTTAATCATATTGTCGAATCGACAGTGAAAACTAAACAAACAGCAGTGCTTGCCAGATACAGATGGGGGTACTTGCCCATGCGCAGATATTGATTTCCGCCTTAAACAGCTCCGTGTGTGGACAAGACACTAGTTCGCCTCATCTAGTTCGCCTTATCTAGTTCGGCCTAAAGTTGTGCTGTGTGAACGGGGCTTATGTAGGGAAGCTGAAAGGCGCATGGCATCATTTTGATTGGGATAAATGTTTTCTAATATTGTTGAAATTACCATACTTTTATGTGTATCCTTAATTAAGCCTGCAATAGGTGCTATTTGTTATTGTTAAATGCATAACAACATCTCTATGCTCAACATGGATACGCTAAAAGCTGGTGTAAATATGATGATAAATAGGGTTCAGGCACAAAAACCGGAAAATCCATTTTAGTTGGTTTCTGTACAATAAAATGTGTTGTGCTTTTCAGTTAAGACGATAAATTGCATATTAAAGCTGCTTAGTCCGATGCAGCATCTATTTTGTTAAACCAAAACAATATTTGAGCCTAGATATTTTACTTAAATACTAATGCAGTGAATAGGTGTGATCTGGAGCTCGGGTAGGGAGGTTGTGGTAGCGGGACGAGCGGGGAAGTCACGTGATCGATGTGGCGGGAAGGGTCAGCTGGTGGGGTCGGGTCAGATCGCCCCTAGCGTTACTGGAAGTTAGTAGCAGTGGCTCCACCTATCGCTTCATTATGCAGGGTTCTCCACCTGTAAATTAGTCATGTTACTTGTAACATGCGCAATTTAACAAGGCGGTGTCATGAAGTAATAGTGGTTAAAAGTCTTTAATCAGGCAGGAATGTGTAGTCTTTGTTCCAACATGACAGATCAGACAGCTCCGGTATCAGTAACTACGTTCATATCTACCGTCCATAATGGGCGGAATCCGAGCCTCAACCAATTAAGTGAGGCGAGGGTTGCCGCTCACGAGGATGTTCTTCGGGACATAGTGATGTACTGCCGTGGATGTCCAGGAGCCGAGCTGCATAATCTCGGCGAGCGAGCTGCCTGCCGCTGCACAGGCCTGCGCCCCGCCCCTTCTGAGGCTGTGGAGCGTACAGTCAGTGGGCGACCTCACGCCGATGGCAGCCAGGGCCATGCGGAGGGCAGCAAGCATTACTTGTGGCCAGAGAGGGACATCGCAAACTAACAGGAATGCCGGATCAGATGGGTGCGGATGTTGGAACGCGATGTATCGATCCCAAGCCGCCACGGGGCAGCACTGTGATGCTGGTAAGCTTTGGATGGCGATGCTGTATGCTTGATCGGGCCTCCACCTGGTCTTGGTGGTGCTGACCAGTACCGAGAGCCCTTCCCGTGTTCTAGAAATGTCTGCCCGTCTGAGGTAGTGGTCTGGGTCATGAGAGGAGCCACTCGCAAGGAGGTTACTCGGGCTGTTGGACCCGCTGCCGTCAGGTAGCCTGTCAGCGCCGCGATGTGTTGCGGAGTGAGCGGTGGGGCCGGTCTCGGAGTGTGGCTCGCTAGACGTGCCAAGCCCCTTTTCATCAATGCAACCGGGTAAGTGTCGAAGGGGGTTGGGGACCCTCCGAACATGAGCACCCATGTCTTGGCCCCACGGAGATAGTTCATGGCGGCTGCCGGGGACGCGAGGGTCTCCTTTAAATGCAGTATATATGCCATCACGTCGTACTGCGTGGGGGCGAGTGGGTCGAAACGATGCTGAGCTGCAAAGGTGACATATTTCTTCGCTTGGACCGCCTTGTTCTTCCACGTCCCACTCGCCAGGCCCGCAAGGTATACTTCCAGGATTCGGTCGTGTGTTTGTTCGGTGTAGCCTGTGAATAGGGGAGCAATTAATACGAAATTTGCAGGCTTAGTTATAGGCCGTGAGTAAAAATGTTCTCAAAACGGACTTCAATTTCAGTAATGCTCATCTCTCTAGTGAGGCGACCTGCCCTGACGCGAGCATCTAAGTCAAATGCCCTCCTGCTCAGGGCATCCGCCAGAACAAGGTCCTTTCCGGGCTTATGCCTTATTTTGTTTTCACATCCATTTGTTGCCGCGAAGAGCCATATCTCCCTGGCGCATGCTGTTAGTATGGGGTCCCTGCCCGCCCCTGAATCGAGTACCTGTTGGCTGGCGGCGTTATCGGTGTTTATGATGATGAGGTATTCCTCAGGGTGTGGGGGGGCCAGCGCCCTCATGGCGGCGACCAAGTTTATTGCCTCTCAATCAATCAATAGTTCCATCCTCTAGTCGAGGGTTGGATGCAATGGTTCTCCACTTGTCCCGATGTTGTGCTGTTCTGATAGACTGTGAATAATTCAAGCCTGTCCACTGTGAATTATTTGTAAACCATGATGTTCTTGGTCTCCCTCTCCCTCTGCTGCCATTCACCTTCCCTTCCAACAATGTACGGTATATTGAACTCTGACGAATGATGTGGCCAAAATAAATAAGTTTCTTTGTCTGTATAGTGGCAAACAAGCTTTTCTTATTTTTAATTTTTCTGAGAACTTCTTTGTTGGTGATCTTCTTTGTCCATGATATTTTCATCATCCTTCGATAAGTCCACATCTCAAATGCTGCTAAACGTTTGTACATTTTCTTAGAGATTGTCCATGTCTCTAGGTGTGCAATATTGCTGTATTTGGAAATGATACTGTCCGGGTATGCTTTCCCGTAGAAATGCGACTGGGAGAACGCGCCACCCGCTATGAGGGACGAGTCGCATTCTATCGTCCATTGTGTCTTGGGTTCTTTCTTTAGGAGGACCTGACCGTTCGACCGTGCTGCGAAGTCCAAGAACCATCTCACGTCGTCTTTTAGACCATCCTTAACTGGGTGCCTTCCAGTGGCGGGGGTTTGTCGCAATGTTTGAAATATTCGTGACATGAACCGTCTCGCCGGAACAACGCATATCGCGATGTGGTGTAGTCTACCAGCCAATCGTTGTATGTCCTTTTTGGAAGCGGTATTCTTGTGTGTCCATTTCTTGCATTCCGTGAGCGTGTCATCAAGCTTTTCATGAGGGATTGTGACTCTCATGTCGTCCGCCGATATTTTGAAGCCAAGCCAGACCACTGATTTTGCTGGTGGGTGACATTTGTTGGGCGAGAGTGTGAGGCCAAGCTGGTCCGTCAGGTGAATCAGGTCTCTGTAAGCTCCCTCCGCCTCCCTCCAGGAGGGGGCCACCCCCACAGAGTCATCTAAGTAGCAGTGCACATGGTGGCCCTTTTTCCTGAGGAGGTAGACTACCGCGTTCGTTGTCCTAGCACAGGCTATTGATGAGGTGCGACATCCGAACGGTGGTGCGATGTCTGTGTAGTAGGCACCGTCTAGAGTCATACCGAGTAGTGGTGTTGAGAGGGGGCAGGTGCGGAGTTGGCGATAGGCACGTTCAAGGTCTGCGCACCACAGATAGCAGCCTGTGCCTAGGTGTGCTACCTCGTCCGCCATGTCCATGACATTCGGGAGGCTTGGGTTACCTTGGTAGTAGCCCCTGGTGATGCCATCGTTGACACTGGCGCCGCGCGGCCAGCTGAGGTCCATGATGACGCCTGCTGGTGGAATTCTTCTTAGGGCGCGTCATCAAGGGGCTTGTCTGGGACCATGGGTAGAAGGGAGGTTCTTTAAAGGGGCCTAGCAACGCACCGTGGTCCCTTTCTGTTGTTATGTACCGCCGTATGTCTTCGATCTGATCTGGGTCGTCGGTGTGGTTGGCGATGCAGGTGACAGGGGGCTCTGTGGCTGCGTAGTCAGCGGGCCATCCATATTCTAGGAACTCCACCACCTGGCTATCGTGATAGCCTATTAGCAGCTCCCTCCAAACCTTGATGACGAGGCCAGAGGGGATGGGTATCCGAGCCTTCATGTGGTTTGGTAACGCTGTAGCCCTTACTTGCTGGTATATGTTCAGATAACCCTGGTGTTTTCACCATAGGTCTGTTTGCGGGTGTGGCCATATGTCGCTCAGTATGGGCCTATAGTCCATGGGTGTCATGGGCGGGCGTGAGTTTAGGCTTGCAACATCCGCGCCTGTGTCGTAGATTGTTGGATCGTCCCAGCCCGCTTCCTCATCACCTCTGCTTCCTAAGGCCGCGACATATGTGTCATGGCTGCTGCCATGTACGCCGCCATCCTTGATCCCTATGCTGTCGTCACTGATGCTGACCTTTTGTATGGTCGAGGTCGGTGGCTTGGTCCCAACGGCGTATTCTGCTGGCGGCCAGGTATATGTTGCGCCGGTGGCGCCGCTTGTCTTAACTTCCTGGAAGCTTGAGGAATGCATGGCATCGGGGATGCCGAGATTTCTTTCAGGTTTGAGTGCCTGACTGCGTCTGTTTCTTGGCTTGTCGAGGGTCTGAACGGCCTGTTCTACAGGTGGCTTACCGTGATCCATAGGGGCCTGCGCGACATTGTGCCTGAGTTTGCCTGCGCTTGCTCTGTGTGGGCTGGTTGCCTCGCGTTTGCATTGGTTGAACTTGACAGGCTCCTCGTCTGCCAAACTGGTGATGCGCGGGGAGCCCTTTTTAAAAAAAACTGAGAGGTCTGTTGCGCGGTTGATGCGGCTGCTCCTTTCTTTTTTGAGGAACCGCTTTTTATTTATGCAGTCTTTCTCTCTATGGTTGTTCGCGCGGCGATACTTATTCGCGCACCAAGCGCACACGTGTACCTTCCTATCTGGCATCGTTCCGTGTGTTTCCGCGAAACCGCACTCGTTGCCCCAATTCCATGGGTGGCATGTCTTCCCGTCTGTGTCGCGATTAAATTTGTGATGGTTCTCTGTTGCTCTGCCCGCGCCGCCAGCTATGTGGGTGGTGTTGTAGCTGTTGCGAGTGCCCTTGTTAAGAACCGTGTTATGGACCCGCGTTCCTAAGGCAAAGACGTCTCGCTGCACATCTTTGATCGCATATTGATCTGTCCATCCATTTGGAAGTCGACCATCTTCAATCATTGAGAAGACTTGCTCTGACCATCGGCGGCATGTCTCCCATTGCCAGTCCTTCGCCATGGTGGCTAGTTGGTGAATGTGGTCTATTAAGGGGTCTGACCATGCGTCCGGGATCTCGGGTGCCCTGAGCATAGTGCATAGCGCTTCCAAGTACTCAGGCCAGGTCGCCTCAGCCATGCCAATCTATCTCCGCGAATTACATAGTTATGGGGGAGCCATGATAATTTATCTTTCTTCTTCCCGAGTGCTGCCCCTGCTGCCACCAAGAGTTCGGATATGCTGCCCGGGTCGTCGTTGTCCTCGATTCGATCCCCGTTATGGCGTTATTTGAGACTCGTCTGGCCTCCTCCCTTGATTGGCACCGAGTTATAGAGGTCCCGGTATTGCTTGCAACTGTCTGCCGTGTCCCCATAGGCTGCTTTGCTTTTTTGTTTTTTATAGTTGGTGGCAGGGGCCGTCTTCGGTACGGCGACGTCTTCTGTCGCTCGAGTCCATTGTCGGGCTGATTTGTAGGTGATGTGTTGCGTCTGAACCGCACTGTCACTGTCACTATCAGGTTCCCCCGATGATGTGCTTTCCTCCTGCTCTTTCGCTTTCCTTCTTGACCGCGACTTGTGTTTGAATGCGTCCATCTTGTCCGCTATCTCGGACCTGATGGTGGCCATCTGTGCCTCCCTTGCACGGCTAACAGCTGCATTTACCACATGTATTATCGCGTCTGTGGCTGATGCCTGTTCTGATGTTGACGTCTCTTGCATTGCCGAGATTGAGTTTCTGCTGGCTGGGGAAACCGGAGATGCTTCCATATTGTCTCCATGGAGGTCCGGCTCCATCTGGGCCTTCCTTGTTCGCCCCCGCGGCTTTGGTGTGTCATTTTTTCTCGCCTTCCTCGAATTTGTTCTTGTGTTCGGCATATTTGGGTGGTAACAGAATCTATCTATTGGACCATTGACCAGTCAGCGACTTTCAAATATCTATTTGTCGTATAGGTATGTTATAATAGTTGTATGTGTCGAATAGTCTCCGTAGAAGAGGTAGTAAGAGATACAAATAAATAGCGTTGTATTTGTATATGCATGGTGTCGTTAAATTAGTTGCTTAAAATGTAAATGTCTAGGATAAATGTCATAAAATAGTGCTAGTAAGTAAAGGTATCAGTAAAATCAGTGGTAAAACGTGATGTAGTAGAATAGTGATGAAGTTGGTGATTTGTGGCTGAGAATGAATCTGGTGTAAAGCGATGACGTTTAATGAGTTGATTAATGTAAATGGCTATAATATCAATGCCATAAAATAGTGCTGAGGTAATGTAAGCGGTGTTGTGAATAATGTCACTATATGATGATTTGTCACACAGTCGCCCAGTAGAAAGTGATCAGATATGTTGGTCGATCACTGGAAAGCCAAAATCAAAATAATGATTGAGTTTTGTGTGCTTTGGCGCTAGGCTATGGCAGCTTAGCTGAACCTTGGTGACTTGTGGGTGAGAATGAATACGGTGTAAAGCGATGGCGTTAAATGAGTTCATTAAATTATAAATGACTATCATGTCTAAGTCATTGGAGCCTGGCTTGTTTGTCCGCTTTAGCCGCTGCGCTATGGCGGCTACGTCAATGTAAATGTTTATAATATCAATGGCATAAAATAGTGTAAAATAAATAATTGAGTTTTTTGTGCGCTTTGGCGCTAGGGTATGGCAGCTTGGCTGAACCTGGTCTGGTTGGTTCGCTTTAGCTACTGTGCTATAGCGTCCACGTCGATCCTGGGCCCAGTTCTATCGTCCCAAATTAATACTGTTGAGAGTTAATTAGCCCCAAGTACATTGGCAATTTGTCAGAAATACAGGTAGTATGAGCTAGATGATTTACAGTAGACTATAATGTCAAGCCTATCGACATGGGGAGGTGAATGTTATATCAATAATGACAGAGTTGTCGAGTATCGACAGCAGATTGTCGTTTTGTGCATTGCTGATTGTCGAATTCTCAATTTCTTTAGTTAACGACCTGCGTCCCAGTAGAATGCGTATACAATTCTTCTTTCTTCTTACATCGACACACAGGCGTCAAATCTCTAGTGCACAGCTTTGTTTCTACGATACCGTCAAGTCGAGACGTCGACCCTGAGTCCTTGACACACTTGCGCGGCAGGCTAGACAGTGGGTTGTTGACGTCCTCGACGCTCTTGGTGGCTCGCGAGACGAAAGGAATACACAGGTAGCATGTAGACTGTGTAATATGTAATCGACACTCTTGCATGTGAGAAACTAGATAATGTTGGCAGAAGACGTGAGCGTGACGTGAGACGAGAAAGTGAATATGTGTGATCTGGAGCTCGGGTAGGGAGGTTGTGGTAGCGGGACGAGTGGGGAAGTCACGTGATCGATGTGGCGGGAAGGGTCAGGTGGTGGGGTCGGGTTGGATCGCCCCTAGCCTTACTGGAAGTTAGTAGCAGTGGCTCCACCTATCGCTTCATTATGCAGGGTTCTCCACCCGTAAATTAGTCATGTTACCTGTAACATGCGCAATGCACTTATTAAGCATTTCTTTCCATGTAGAAGGGAATACCGAGCCTATTTCATAGAACCTGTTATTGCAAAAGCCTATGGTCTCAGAGTTTTGGCGTGCTTGCCAAAACTAATTTGACATATTTACACTTCAAATATATGAAAAGTTAGCCATTTAAAAAATAAATTACTTCAATATAAGAAAGGTAGATTATAGCGATCTATTTAATATATTTATCTAAGCGAAATTACATAAACTGCAAATTCTTTTGGGATAGGCGCCAACATGAATTAGATTGATTGGACTATTATCCTATATTAATAGTTGTATTGTAAAGTGGTTGTAAGGAGATGAAGAGCTGGTGGTGGTAGTGCCCTTGTTTATATTCCCTAATTGACGACATAATCCTTGCCATATCCTATTACAGTATAACCCCGTTAAACCAAGCTCGGTTAAACCAAACGTTCGGTTAATCCAATCTTTTTTCGGCGGCCTGGCAAAATACTACCATTTATCATATGAAAAAGTTGGTTAAAGCAAAGTTGGTTAATCCAAATTATCGGTTAATCCAAACAAAATTGTCGGACCTCAGGCCACTTCCGTTACAGTTAAACCAAACTTGCATGTGGTTATAAGGTCATCTGAGACCCAACCGACTTGTGTATGTGATAAATGGTAGTATTTTGACGGGACCCTAGAAATTTGTTTGGATTATCCGATCATTTGGTTTAACTGAGCTTGGTTTAACGGGGTAATACTGTATGTACATAAAAAACAATAATCAAAGTGTGCAAATACATTGTATATTACATGTGCAATACACTCGTACCCAAAGTCAAAGTCAAAGCCAAAGCTCTGTTAAACCAATGATCGGTTAATCCAAACAAATTTCTAGTGTCCCTTCAAGTTTGGTTTAATGGGGTTATACTGTACTGCTGAGCGCCAGGCTAGGAAGCGACAAGTATGAATTTGAATAGTCATTACCAAACTTCCAATATCCCACATGCGAGAGTCGCGCTCTATCCATTCATTCGGCCACCACGCCCGGTTCTCAGGCAGGATCATGGCAGTGTTCTTTGAATAAACCACCTTTATACGCATCTTTGTCTCTGTCAAACCTTTGTCGTGGAATACTCATGTGACTTCCCAATGAAGTTATTCCTGAGGAGCCTCGCTTTCGACACTGGCCGAATATTTGTGGAAGAGGCTCGCATTTGCTGATATTGCATGCTTGGAACTAGAACGCTGTTCACGGAAACCTAGATAAAGGATTCACCCGGTACTCGCAGTACAAGGGTGAAGACCAGCCTTATATAAAAACGGTCGAAAAATCGGGCTAATGAAATGAGTCGTTATGAGAGCCTAATTTCACAATCTCAGAGGCAACATTTATTCTTTGTGTATGTCTTCATATTTCCCAGCTACCTTTGAGTTGAAAAATATAATAAAACATCTAGTTTAATAAGATTTAAAAGTGAAATCGACGGTGTTCTATGGCCGTATCTTGTCTTTTTGCGTTCTCTCCATTTCACCAACTCTGTGCCGATATAGGTAACCATTTGACACTGGAGCCAGGCATTGTACCTCCTGTTCCATACTGAAGCTATTTTCGGCCGTATTTACACTACGTTGTCGTTCACCCATGTACTGCGAGTACTGGGTAAATCTTTTATCTAACGGAAACCAAGCTGAACACACATTGAATCCAGTGCCACCAACGGGATCAGTCAGCGAGGCGACACTTTCCCCACCATCCCTGTATACACAAGGGGAGACAGCGCTCCGAGAGCAGTGTGCTGAGAATAGGAATAGATAATTCGTGCCATCGACCCTCCCTCTCTCTCTGTTGGCAGTAGCAACAGCGCATCTTCAGAACTAATGTTCCCAAAACCGCCACATACAAAAAAAAAACCCACAAAAGATAGAGGAAAATAGGACAGAAATAGGAACTAAATAGTAAATTCAGTAGCACATTTTACAATGGCAGTGTGTTGCATTTAGTCACAGATTAGTACATACTTTACAGTAAAGATAGTTTCTCGCAACAAATATTTTCAATCTGAATTTACATCAGGAAACACTTAATTTTACATATGGAATAAGTTATTCTGATGGTCAATAAGTATTACTCATGGTTTGTTTATTTATGACAGCTCATAGGGAGTATAGGGTGCATCAGCCAATTTATTTGCGGAAGCATATTAAGCAAGATCTAGATAACAAAAGAATCAATCTGTGCATTTACATCTAGATAATTCCACCGGCATTATATAAACCCCCTCCTCCTGAGTATTGTATGTGTCCCCCCAACTGTACATTTCCGGCAGGTTAGACCTTATTATGCCATGACTGTTGAACCCTGCATACATAATCTGCTGACATGCATCATCAGGATCTTCTGCTGCTGAAACCCTCCCACTCTCTCACGTCCATTACTCCCTTCCAGTAAGCCATATCCAGACTCTCACAGCACACTCCCACCACCATCCACCTCCCCCACCCATACCCACACTCTCATAACCCACTCCCACCACCACCCAACACCCACCTCCCCTACCTACTACCCTCACTCTCATAGCCGACTCTCACTCCCACCACCACCCACTGTTTCCCCCCACTCTCACAGCCCACTCCCACCACCACCCACCACCACTGCGTCCCCACACTCTGCCAGCCCACTCGCACCACCACCCACTCCCTACCAACACTCTCACAGCCCACTTCCACCACCACTCACCACCGCTGCTTCCTCACACTCTGCCAGCCCACTCCCACCACCACCCACTCCCTACCCACACTCTGACAGCCCACTCCCTCCACCACCCACTCCCTACCCACACTCTCACAGCCCACTCCCACCACCACCCACCTCCCCCACCCATACCCACACTCTCACAGCCCACTCCCACCACCACCCACTCCCTACCCACAGTCTCACAGCCCACTCCCACCACCACCCACTCCCTACCCACACTCTCACAGCCCACTCCCACCACAACCCACTCCCTACAAACAGTCTCACAGCCCACTCCCACCACCACCCACTCCGTACCCACAGTCTCACAGCCCACACCCACCACCAGCCACTCCGTACCCACACTCTCACAGCCCACTCCCACCAACACCCACCTCCCCCACCCATACCCATACTCTCACAGCCCACTCCCACCACCACCCACTCCCTACCCACAGTCTCAGAGCCCACTCCCACCACCACCCACTCCCTACCCACACTCTCACAGCCCATTCCCACCACAACCCACTCCCTACCCACAGTCTCACAGCCCACTCCCACCACAACCCACTCCCTACCCACAGTTTCACAGCCCACTCCCTCCACCACCCACCTCCCCCACCCATATCCACACTCTCACAGCCCACTCCCACTACCACCACTCCCTACCCACACTCTCACAGCCCACTCCCACCACCACCCACCTCCCCCACCCATACCCACACTCTCACAGCCCACTCCCAACACCACCCACTCCCTACCCACACTCTCACAGCCCACTCCCACCACAACCCACTCCCTACCCACCGTCTCACAGCCCACTCCCACCACCACCCACTCCCTACCCACAGTCTCACAGCCCACTACCACCACTACCCACTCCCTACCCACACTCTCACAGCCCACTCCCACCACAACCCACTGCCTACCCACAGTCTCACAGCCCACTCCCACCACCACCCACTCCCTACCCACAGTCTCACAGCCCACTCCCACCACCACCCACTCCCTACCCACACTCTCACAGCCCATTCCCACCACAACCCACTCCCTACCCACAGTCTCACAGCCCACTCCCACCACAACCCACTCCCTACCCACAGTCTCACAGCCCACTCCCTCCACCACCCACCTCCCCCACCCATATCCACACTCTCACAGCCCACTCCCACTACCACCACTCCCTACCCACACTCTCACAGCCCACTCCCACCACCACCCACCTCCCCCACCCATACCCACACTCTCACAGCCCACTCCCAACACCACCCACTCCCTACCCACACTCTCACAGCCCACTCCCACCACCACGCACTCCCTACACACACTCTCACAGCCCACTCCCACCACTACCCACTCCCTACCCACACTCTCACAGCCCACTCCCACCACCACCCACACCCTACCCACACTCTTCCAGCCCACTCCCACCACCACCCACACCCTACCCACACTCTTCCAGCCCACTCCCACCACCAGCCACACCCTACCCACACTCTCACAGCCCACTCCCACCACCACCCACTGCCTAACTACACTCTCACAGCCCACTCCCACCACCACCCACTCCATACACACACTCTCACAGCCCACTCCCACCACCACCCACACCCTACCCACACTCTTCCAGCCCACTCCCACCACCACCCACACCCTACCCACACTCTCACAGCCCACTCCCACCACCACCCACTGCCTACGCACACTCTCACAGCCCACTCCCACCACCACCCACTCCCTGCCCCCACTCTCACAGCCCACTCCCACCACCACCCACTCCCTACACACACTCTCACAACCCACTCCCACCACTAGCCACTCCCTACACATACTCTCACAGCCCACTCCCACCACCAACCACTCCCTACACACACTCTCACAGCCCACTCCCACCAACACCCACCTCCCCCATCCATACCCATACTCTCACAGCCCACTCCCACCACCACTCACACCCTACCCACACTCTCACAGCCCACTCCCACCACCACCCACTCCCTACCCACACTCTCACAGCCCACTCCCACCACCACGCACTCCCTACACACACTCTCACAGCCCACTCCCACCACCACCCACTCCCTACCCACACTCTCACAGCCCACTCCCACCACCACCCACACCCTACCCACACTCTTCCAGCCCACTCCCACCACCACACACACCCTACCCACACTCTTCCAGCCCACTCCCACCACCACCCACACCCTACCCACACTCTCACAGCCCACTCCCACCACCACCAACTGCCTACCCACACTCTCACAGCCCACTCCCACCACCACCCACACCCAGCCCCCACTCTCACAGCCCACTCCCACCACCACCCACTCCCTACACACACTCTCACAGCCCACTCCCACCACCCACTGCCTACCCACAGTCTCACAGCCCACTCCCACCACCACCCACCTCCCCCATCCATCCCCACACTCTCACAGCTCGCTCCCTCCACCACCCACCTCCCCCATCCATACCCACACTCTCACAGCCCGCTCCCACCACCACCCACCTCCCCCATCCATCCCCACACTCTCACAGCCCGCTCCCACCACCAACCACCTCCCCCATCCATCCCAACACTCTCACAGCCCGCTTCCACCACCACCCACCTCTCCCACCCATCCCCACACTCTCACAGCCCGCTCCCACCACCACCCACCTCCCCCACCCATCCCCACACTCTCACAGCCCGCTCCCACCACCACCCACCTCCCCCATCCATCCCCACACTCTCACAGCCCGCTCCCACCACCACCCACCTCTCCCACCCATCCCCACACTCTCACAGCCCGCTCCCACCACCACCAACCTCCCCCACCCATCCCCACACTCTCACAGCCCGCTCCCACCACCACCCACCTCCCCCATCCATCCCCACACTCTCACAGCCCGCTCCCACCACCACCCACCTCTCCCACCCATCCCCACACTCTCACAGCCCGCTCCCACCACCACCCACCTCCCCCACCCATCCCCACACTCTCACAGCCCGCTCCCACCACCACCCACCTCCCCCACCCATAACTACACTCTCACAGCCCACTCCCACCACCACCCAACACCCACTTCCGCCCACATCCCCACACCATCTTTCCGAACAAACGGCCTCATAAGCAGATGGTTTTTCTTGTGTTTAAACGGATAAGCTAGAGTGTGTTTGTTCCATTGCGAACCGGTCTTATTGTGTGTAGTCAAGCCAACGTGATTCAGAATACCATTCACGTCTGTCTGTGCGTCTAACCAGTGTCTGCTCTTGCATTGACATTCTTGTCAGCGTCAATGCAATATCCATGATGGATTCGTCGACATGGGATGCGATGGAATGTCTGGATATTTGCACAATAACACACGTTTGTCACGGGATGTAGACGCCTTGAAATTATATATATATATGTATGAAGAATCCCACTCCCACCACCACGCACTCCATACAGTGTGGGTGGTGGTGGGAGTGGGCTGTGAGAGTGTGGGTAGGGTGTGAGTGGTGGTGGGAGTGGGCTGTGAGAGTATGGGTATGGATGGGGGAGGTGGGTGTTGGTGGGAGTGGGCTGTGAGAGTGTGTGTAGGGAGTGGTTGGTGGTGGGAGTGGGCTGTGAGAGTATGTGTAGGGAGTGGCTAGTGGTGGGAGTGGGCTGTGAGAGTGTGTGTAGGGAGTGGGTGGTGGTGGGAGTATGAATGTTGCAAAATCTGTACACGCCAATCCAAAATTTGAATTAATATTTTAGTAATCTCGTTGCAGCTAATTTTATTAGTATTGTCTGGGCCCAAACTTTCATATGGGAGATTTCAGTCATAGACAACTGGTCTTCCTCATTCCACTGCTGGTGGATAGAAAGCCCGAGCCTTCACTTTTACTCACCCAAGGGATGTTTAACCTCCCACACCACATAGACGTGGTATGAGAGCAACCAGTAAGTTATACACAGCGGTGGAAATCCAAATTGGCAGAGCTGGGGGCACGGGGAATTGAACCACCGACCCTCAGATTAGGAGTCTGACCTAGAAAAAAGTCAGACACTCTAACCACTCCGCCACAGAGAACGCCGCACGATATTGATTAATTATATACCTCAGTATGATCCAACTAAAAGCATTTCCAGCCTCATTCATTTGGTTGCATAGTTGAGTTTTGGAGTCTCACGTCCTGTCAACATCTAAGGTAATATCAGGACGTGTACGGACTTGTGATTGTGTGCACTCATGGTGACTTTATATTGCTGACCCAATGGAACATCCGGTCACCGGCACCATGACCCGATATCCCACTCAGTCACATTATCCTGACACTGATATAACCAGCCCGTGCCCTATCCTAATAATGGCAAGCACCAGGCTAGGAAGCAACAAGTATCAACTTCATAAGTCATGAAATTTCCCCTGCTTAAACAACTAATGTACCCACACTCTCAACAAATAATTAATCTAAGATGCTAAACATTTTGTTTCAATATGGATCTCTCATATCCCACTACTATTGAGGTCCAGAATTGATGAAATTATGTTGATCACTGTTGATTAGTAGAATTTAAAAGTTGACTGGAGAGAATCTAGCGGCTGCAATCTTGGTTTACGTGCATTATCTCCCTGTTCATCAACATTACGCCAATATAGATGTAGATAAACACTACCCACTTGAACCAGCACCTCCACAGCTTGTTAACAACTGATTCTCATCAGGTTCTGCTGAGATTGAGAAATGGCCGTCATTCACCCCTAATCAAGGTGACTATTTATCCAAGGTCACCAACTTTGTCTACGACCTTCACCTTGATGCTGTTTTGAAAGCGGATTCCTAATTACCACAGCTTTAGAATAGCATCCAAATGGCGGTGGGCACGGGGACCCGGTGGATATTAGCGGGATCTCGAGAATCTAGATTAACAAGAATATTGATGCAAGCAGCCCCCAATCAGCTGCTAATTCTGGAGTGATCGAAGGAAGGAGTCTGGCTGGGGATTGGGTAGTAGAGATGCGTCCCGCATGGGGCAGCGCTAACCAGTAGTGGCAGATATACCCCACCACACCCCCACACTCACCCCCACACACCCCACGGCATAGCCAGGTTCTAAAGTCAGGGTTGAGGAGCACATACAAAGAGGCGCCATGTCGTATACCAAACAAGTTGAAATTCATTATGCATTAAAAAAAAAAATTATATCTAGCAATCAAAACACAAGGAATATTACAATTTTAAAGGAAGTACAGAATTGAGGTTTTTTGGGGAAAGTTGTGTCAAGTGAGGTATTTTGAGTTGATTAAATAGGGGAAATTTCAATCGCTGACAATTGATATTCCTCACTCCACTGCTCCTTGCCCTATCCGGGTAATGTTGACCGCCAGGGTAGGCATAGACAAGTATCAATGTTTAAATATTTGATTTGACTCAGCCAAGGTTTGAACCAGGGATTGGAATCCCACGACCTACCAGAACGGGAGACGGACGCTCGAATCATTTGGCCAGCGAGTCTGGTTCTGTTTTGAAATGAAACTGCAAGGAAGATACACCATGTATCACACCCGGAACTAAGGAGTTAAAACCAAACATAAAATCCTCAACTTGTATCGAATCTGGTCCGGGGGAGTGAAGGCTCCCCTTGCTCCTCCTCCAGCTACGCCACTGCCCCCATGCCCAGCCCACACCGACACCCTGCACCCACACCTCCCGCCCATATCGTTCATGGCGAATGTTCCCTGGGACTGTTTCTGGACATTAATAAACTTAAAGAAATTGAACCATCTGTAGGAAAACCACCACAGACTCATGCGGGAGGTCAGCGGGACTAAGTGGTCCTTAGCCGCTGCCGTATTGGCTCGTGGCTTACACATGCTTTTCTGGTCAAGGGGGAAGCTCCCCCTGAATGTATTGGGTGTCAGTCCCCCTGACACTCAAACACATTTTACTAAGTTGCGTTGATTTTTTGGCCCTGTGACAACAATTCTACACTGCAGACAGTATACATGACCTTTTTACTAAAGTAAAACAAGAAAACATGTTAGACTTTTTGAGGGCAGCTGGACTGTACCACCTCATATAGTTTACTAAATAAATTCTATCAATTATTAATAAAACTTTTCTTTTTCTATGGGAATTTGTTTCCCTTGACCACAAATATATGATTGTGAGCTTTCTAATTTAATGAGTGTCTATTGGCACATAATTGATTGTCTGCTTTTACATGTAAAAGCAATGGTTTGAACAAAAAACAAACATTTCTCACCGTGAATATGGCCTATGCTGCCAACACGGTGTAAAGCAACCATCAATCAATCAATCAATCGTTTCTGGACGCATCATGCCACACCACAGCAAGGCGGCTGTCCATGAAACTATGTCAAAGGCGGGTTCATTTTAGCTTCGCCATAATTGACGGCAATATGTGCTTGCTGCGTGCGTGCTGGCTGTCTCATGGAGCTGATTATACAAGCAGTCGGCCCCCGCCCTCTGCCATCACTCCTACTTCTGGCTGCTAATGCCCCTTCTCCTACCGAATGAAATATTGATATTTGTTTGGCATACGGTATGTGCTGTATTAAAATGTTGACGTGTTCGCTGATATGACCTTAGATGTTGCCAGGACGTAAAACTCCAATTGACGTGTTCTCTTTCATTCTTCTTTTTTTTCCATTTGTCCCCCTTTTTGTGTGTAGTGGGCGGGGGGGGGGGGGGTTGGAAAAGTACTACTCTTTGCAGAAACGTGACAGTCTTGAAAACTTTGGATGACCCCTAAATTGCTAGGGCCGGCTATTACTTGGCCGGAAATTCAAAGTTCCCTGGAGTGGCCTTGAGCGTGCTTTGCTTGATTTAGGTTTTGTAACCGTGCCAGGCAAGTAAATAGCTTGAAGCCACACAGAAGCAACCGGAAGTGCGTCCCTGGGTACTTCCGGAGCCAGTCATGCAGCCCCAGTGTACACTTAAAGAGACAATGCATGTTGTTTGAATGTATATATATATATATATATATATATATATATAAGCAAATGTGTGTGTTTGTTTGTTTCTCTGTGTATTCAGAACAAATTCTGACAATTATGGCTATCTTTTATACCTTTTATTGTTTACTTCAAAATCAATATAAATAATAGCAAATATCTGCATGTTTATTTGTCTGTGTGTTCGCGAACAATTCTGAGAAACGAGGCTCAAATGGAAGTGAAGATGGCAATGGTTGGCACTGTGATTGGAATGATGATGTCCGTGATGAGCAACTTGATTGTGATAGTTCTTTTATTGCTTACTGCATTATTCATATATGGGCCGAAGATGTAAATATACCACCATATGAGCAAACTTTAAAGTCGGTGCAAAGTGCCCATTTTAAGCTTGCGTATATATATATATACATATATATAGATATTTGAAAGTGAGCAGAGTGACAGTTGGCTCACGGGTATAGGAGCCGGGGGGGGGAGAGAATGCCCACTCCACAGTAAATGGAGTGGGCATTTACATGGAAATGCATGGAAGTTAAGGTGGTTAGAGAGAAACATTAGGGGGCTGCCGTTATCTATATCCACATAATACATTATATAGTACACATATATATACACGTTTTATAAATAAAGATGAACTGTTTTACACTCACACATAGTTACTGTCAATCATTTATCTTATATCATACTACTATAGGTTAGTTATATATGCAGGTTGTAAACTGTCCCTACCCTATTCCCCGAATGTGTGTGTTCCGAGTTCGGCTGGTCCCCCAGGAACCCCTAAGCCTGAAATCCCGCACGCCGAATCACAGCCCATCAGCTTACACATTAAAAGCTGCGGTTGGTACCCTACCAAGCCCAATCCATCTATTCCAAACTCCCCTTGCAGCTCTAACCACGTGCCCCTTGATGATCAACCTTGGTAAAGTCATCGCCATACATTTGTTTCTAATTCAAATTGCAATACAATTGTCCTAGAACATATGTTAGCCTAGATAAAATGCCACTTCCGCTATTTGAAGTCACCACCTCAGGCCCCTTCCAGTGTGTAAGCTGAAGCTGTGAACCAATAATGCTGGGTGCTTGTGTCCTTCCTGAGGGGTCAGGGGAACGCGGAACAGGCATATTACCTATTATATAATTTAATTGGATGCATTACCAGTTTCTGTTATGGCCCTGTCACATTATGACGCTTTTCGCGGGCGTGCCGCCAACGTGCAAAATCACTTTTAATCGTCGAGATACGCCAAACTTGTCGGCGTCAGCGCACCGTATTGGTAGTATGTTTTGGCGTGCCGTCCTGATATGACCTTAGATGTAGCTAGGACATAAAACAACAACAAAGAAACAAAGTAACAGTTTGGCACAACGTGTTGGAACGAACCTCACGTGCATGCGGCGTGTTCCTATCGTTCGCATAATGTTATTCCAGCGCATCTAACATATCTCAATGGGTCCCCTAACATCGCCATAATGATTGCAACCGCGCATTGTCACGCGTCGAAAGTTTTGTGCAAGCACAAAACTTCGCCGATTCCAAAAAAAATCACACACGTCGAAGCGTGTTGGCGAGAAGCGTCGTAATGTGACAGCAGCATTACAAGTGCGTTGTTGGGTGCTTCTGCAAAATGATTTCAGCATCCAAGTCAGGTTTCTGGGTGGGACTGACCCATAGTTTATTACCTCTCCTTCTTATACCTACTCCATGACAACAACGGCTCCTCCTGACATAATTAGGCACTGTCTGACATTTGCAGTTCACATCTTGTACACATCCCACAATTATCACCAACAATTAACTCTCCTCCTTCTACCTTTGCCATGGCAACAAACCACTCCTCCTGTCCCACTCAGCATAGTTATGTATGGGCGAACACACGTGACGCGACATGTCCAGCTCACCCCATGTAAATATCACAATTCTCCAAAACAATCGGACTCCACCCCCCGCTCCGTTCTATTTGCTCCAAATTTGACCGGCGTGCGAGTAAAGATTCCAAAGTAATAAGGTAGATGTATCCAAACCCTCTAGTCTCACGTTAGGTGTCCTTGCAATGAGCCTTGTCATTGCTGCCAGACTCTGAAATCTCCCAATGAGCCATTATATATTAATCCTACGTTAACCTCTATTAGCAATTAATTAATTCAATTATCATAAGTAAATATCAAAAAGGCTATTAGACAATGAGTACAGTGGGTTGGATGTTGAAATATTACGTCGTTTCAACATCCGAGGTCATATCAGGACGGGCACCGACTTGTGACAAGCCACACTGATCGCAACTTTATAGTGCTGCCCCGCTCGGAAATTCGGCTACCGGGACCATGACCCGATATCCCACCCAGTCACATTATCCTGATACTGAGCTAATCAGTCCTTGCCATATCCTATTAATGTCGAGCACGAAACTAGGAAGCGAACAGTATCAATTTTATAAGTCATTGGTTTAAGTCGACCTGGAACCGAACTCCCGATCTTCCGCACGCGATGCCCGCGCTCTAAGGATTCGGGCACCGCACCCGATGCAATGAGTACATGACTTAACAACTCATCACATTATCAACCATATGTCCTGAACTATTCACTACACGAGTATAAATAGTGAATATCATGTTACAACTGTTGTGTATTTTCACCCTCTTACTAAAGGATTCCATTATGGCGCAACAGAAACTGTTAAACCCAATTTAAAAAAAGAACTTGGTTTACATTGGCAGCGTGCATGGCTCACTGTAGATAAAAGAGTCACCCTGTACTTGTAGTACATGGGTGAAGGACAACGTACTGTAAATACAGGCGAAAATAGCTTTAGTATGGAACAGGAACTAGAAACTGTGGCTCCAGTATCAAATAGCTACCCATATAAACGATATAGGCAGAGAGTTGGTGAAATGGGCAAGAATGCAAAAAGAGAAGATGGAGGCGCTAGAACGCCGTCGATTTCACTTTTAAATCTTATTAAACTAGATATTTTATTATATTTTTCAACTCAAAGGTAGCGGGGAATAATAAGACATATGTAAAGAATAATTGTTGCTTCTTAGATTGTGAAATTAGGCTCTCATTTCATTTCCCCGCATTTTCGACCGTTTTTATATAGAGTTGGTATTCACCCATGTACTGCGAGAACCGGGTGAATCCTTTATCATGTCTCACTGCAGCTCATCGTCACAACTTAACAGGAACCCAGAAATAAAAAATAATAGTTTCTGTCTGTTGTTTATTGTTCGTACATATCTCCATCTAAGTAAGCCGTTTAGAATTGATGTAGCATGAACTCTTTTAGGAATTATTGTTTGGGTGGAATCTTTTTGGTGAAAGCAAACCATCGTAGATCACAAGTTTGTGTGTTATTTGTGTGTGTGTGTGGGGGGGGGGGAGAGCCCGCGATCAATCCCTATTTGTAACGGCAAATAGTTCCTGTGGGATCTGAGAGTATGCGAGCACGAGAGTGTAAATAGCGTGCCGGTGTGGTGGTTTCAGCGTGTTCCCGTGCTCAGACGTGTCCCTCGCTTCTGCGCATGCGTCAGAATCTAGTAAACATGTCCATAATCGATTAACATGAACCGGGCGACTCGGGTCATCCGAATTTCAAATAGAACACGCGAGTGGAGTCGACAAATACACGTCCCGTGTGCAAAAATAACTTAGGTTAATGAAATGGAAATATAGGTAAACTGGGCCATGATACAATACTTTAAATCCTATTTTGCTGTACTTTTATCGGTTATTAAAAAAAAAAGAACAAACTGCCCACCCGAGCGTATTCGATTATTCAACCCGAGTTTGTAGGATGTGCGCATGCGCCAATAAGTGGCTGGGGTGACCCGAGTTGATGCGAAATCCGCGCATGCGCAGAAGCAACGGGACACGTCTGAGCACGGGAACACGCTGAAACCACCACACCGGCAGGGTTTTATCTCGGGGGCCTTAAAGTTGCATAGTCCGATGATTTTAAGTTTCTGCCTGTAACAAAACAATGTAGATACCTATATTAGTTGGATCATTCCAACATACTCTGCTTTAGGCTGAAGTAACTTCGGTCTAAAATGATATATTGGGGGATAGTTGACATGCAAGCATGTAGCGTTCTCTGTGGTGGAGTGGTTAGAGTGTCTGACTTGTCACTACCTAGCCTGGCGCTAGGATAGGGCAAGGACTGGTTAGCTCGGTATCAGGATAATGGCATCAGGGCATGGTGCTGACGTCATAACCTCCCAGTGGGGCAGCATTATAAAGTGTGCACTGTCACAAGGCAGTATCCGTCCTGATATGACCATAGATGTTGCTAGGACATAAAACCTCAACAAACAAACTTAATATGTGCACCAGTACCTACGTCAGATATGTAGGCTCAAATCTAGATAGATGTCTAGTGGTTGTTTCTAGTGTGATGATCTTGGCGGACTATGCAGCTTTTTAACAGTGGGCTGTGACAGGAGAGTCGGGCGAGTCCATTATGTTTAACAGGGGTCGCCTAATGTAATTCAAGCCGGCAGTTCCGTACGTTAACGAGACTGACAACCCGAGTGGAATGTGCTTAATGGACTTCCCCACAGGAACAGCATTGTTGTTGGTTGTTGTTTTACACCCTGGCAACATCTAAGGTCATGTCAGTACGGGTACCAACTAGTGACAGTGCGTCCTCGTGGAGTTTGTACAGTGCTTCCCCAATGAGAAACCAGGCTGCTGGCACCATGCTCTGATATTCCATACGGTCACATTATCCTGATACTGTCTAAACCAGTCCTTGTTGTATCCATTTAATACCAAGCCCAATGCTAGGTAGCGACAAGTATCAATTGCATAAGTCATTGGTTTGACTCGACCGTGATTCGAACTGCTGACCTTCCGCAAGGGAAGCCTGCGCTCTACCGATTCGGTCACCGTGTCCGGTCCCAACAGGAACAGGCCAGAAAGTTCCCGTTTGGCAGGTCGTGCCATTCAGCATTACTAGGATAAGGCAAAGAGCTGTGAAATGAGGAAGACTAATTATCCGCGACTGAAGTGTAATGGGGCTGTCACACTACGACGTAACGACGTCAACGTAGGGAGAACGTGAAGAACGTTGAACTTCTTGGCGTAGTATGCAAATTTGGGCACAAGTTGAACGTGGATGCAGCGTAGTGGACGAGAACGTAACGTTGGTAAAGCGTAGTGATACCGTCAGTCACGAGAGAGGACAACGTCACTACGCTCACGGAACGTTATGAACGTTATTCCATCGCCAGAAGAACGTTACATGACGTTAGCTATGTAATGAGACGTTGAACGTATGTTGAATGCACGTTCTCCTGACGTTCTCCTGACGTTCTCCTGACGTTTTCCTGACGTTCTCCTGACGTTCCCATTAAGCCTCATAGGCTTTTGCACTTGGTTTAATGTGGGTCAACGTAGTGGAACGTAGTGGAACGTAGTTGAACGTAGTGAGCAGCGTTGAAATAACGTCCGTTTAACGTCATTGACGTTCACTGAACGTGAACAGAACGTACAGCGAACGTAAACCCTTACGTTCGCCCTACGTCCACAGTTTTGAACATGTCCAAAACCTTGACGCAACTCGACGTAACACGACGTAATGTGACGTGGCTCGACGTCATTGTAACGTCATTTTGACGTCATCATGACGTAACCCAACGTCATGACGAAAAATGATCACGTTAGGCTCACGTTGGCTCGTCACGTCGTAGTGTGACAGGGGTATAAGCTGTCCTAATTAAACTCATATAGCCTGATGGGGATTAGGGTTCTTCCATAATTTGACATATCGCTGGTTGCAGCAGTTTGCTCTTCCATTTAGGCACCACTATCACCTTCTTCTTCTTGGTTGCCCCTCGTTGGTGGTGATGACAGCAAGTCATCCTTTAGAGTTACATAGTCGATGGTTTTGAGTTTCTGTCATTTACTGAGATAAATAAATTAGGTTGATGGTTATAATTAATATACCTTGTTTGAAGCAACTTTCATTATAACTCTGGAGATATTTGAAGTGAGAACAATCAAAATTAATTTTGCCACGCTTGCATTGTGACATAATTATTTTCCTAGGATGTAAGAATCCCAACAAGCAGCAAACTGTTTCTAATGCAGTTGCTGATGCATGCTGATGCATTTGATTCAGGATATCTGTTGCTTCCTGTAACTGTCTCTCTCAGGGAATCCTTTGCTCATTTTGTATGTGTGTTTATTAGTTCCTCTCAGACTCTGATCATTATATCTGAGACATCAGGGTATCTGGGGATACGTCGACATATTAGGTGGCAATATATCCAGTATAATAGGTGCCGGTACAAGGATCATAGATTGGCTACACATATTGTAGGCACCGAGGAGCACTGTAGAGTACCACATTACAGGTCCATTACTGACAGTTATACTACTTTCTCACTCTCCTTATGGATGTCTCTGCAGAAGGGCGAATCGGGGGTCATAACTGAGGCTTATATAGCAACTGAAACAAATGCACCACTTTCTCGGGCGCCAATGTCAGTGTGCAGCGCCAGTAGTTCAGGTTTGGGCCGTTGGTGGCGCCACCGGTCCCGTGATGCAAGGAACGTACCCGATTAAGCTCTATATCAGCCGCAGACATTCATATATATATGTGTGTATAATAATATATATTCTAATTATGAGTAATATATACACTATATCTTAATAATATATATAATATGTATGGATTATATATAAATTTATATATATAATTACGAATAGATAAATAACTATATCTATAATTATACTACTCGTGAGGCAGAGTACAGGAGTGAGATTTGTTTGTTTGTTGCCAGGCCACCAGCATCATGACCTGATATCCCACTCAATCGCATTATTCTGACACTGAGCCAACCAGTCATTGCCCTATCCTAATAATGCCGAGCGCCAGGCTAGGAAGCAACAAGTATCAATTTTTAAGTCATTGGTTTTACTCGACCGGGGTTCGAACCCACGACCCTACGATCTACCAACACGGGAGACGGACGCTCTAACTCATTCGGCCATCCCGTGAGAAGTGTCTAAAACCACCGTAGGTGGCGCTACCATCGTGGTTTGCCACGGGGCTGTGGTGAGCCTGCAGTGATTAATAAAAGGAGTGTGGCATGCACCCCGACATACATTAATCATACTCACAGCAATGTATGAGTTATTTATTTTGGCGTAATAGGTTATGCGTCATATATATTCATGCATATTCACGTCTAAGGCGAATATGCGGCGGCTTGTCAGTTAGGTAACTAACTACATGGTCCGTGTGGTCACGTTCCCGGCGGGGTGGGGGGGTGTGTGGTGGGGGGGGGGGGGGGGGGGGGGTCGGCTTGGGTTGGGGATGGGGGGGGGGGGGGGGGTGAGGCTGTGTGTGGGGGTGGGGGTAATTAGCGGTGGCGCGACATTGAGTCAGGCTGAAAAAAAAAAAACGGCCTTCCCACTCGCCGTTTAATAACAGACAAATTGCACCTGAAGGCAGCCAGGAGACGCCCGAATGGTTGTGGAGAGAAGGGGGTGTGACTCACACATGGAAGAGCCGACTGCTTACCTGCCGATATGAGGTGGGGGGGGGGGGGGGAGCTAGTTCCTAATTAATACCCGCGATAGGGAGTTCTTAATAGCCGTACATAGGAATTTTTGTTTGAAAGTGAGATAAATTCATAGAATAGATGAGTGCTGAAAGCAAGGAGGGTCGGGATACGCCCTCTACAGAGCACTTTTTAATCTAGAGGCTCTGAAATGCCATTTCCAGCCATTTCATGCTGGTTAACTGCTGTTATTTGGTTTTGTTGGTGTGAAAGGGACGACACCCCTTCTCCCCCCGCCGACTGCAGCCCTGTGGGGGTGTACTCGATTAATCGACTCTGGTCACACAAGCCACTTTTTGGCGTATGCGCACATCCTGCAGACTCGGGTTGAATAATCGAATAAGCTTCTCCATGCTCAGGTGACAAAAATGGTGGCCCTTTTATTAGTTTTTTTAGTAGCCGATATAATTACAGCAAAATATGATTTAACTATGTTTATGATGGCATAGTTTAGTGATATTTCCATTTCATTAATCTATGTTATTTCCAAAAAGAAATATGTATGACTGGTACCGGTGGCTGTTATCCTGCAGGACGGTACCAGCGCAAATGTGATGTCATCACTCCTTGCAAACCCCAGCCAAGAGGTGGGTTACTGGGGTCGGGTTGTTTTGCACACGGCACATGTATTTGTCGACTCCACTCGTGGTGTTCTATTTGAAATTCTGACGACTCGGGTGACCCGAGTCGCGCGGGTCGTGTTAATCGATTGCGGCCTATGCGTCTGCGTCTGCACATTCAGGAAACAAGGGCCCAGTGTACCCGCAACACACTCCTGTCCACGTCTGCTCCCATATCACAACCCTCCTTCACACTCTTATGCCCAGCCCCTCACCCACAACCCTCATCCTTCAGTAATGTCAAATAAGGTCATCAGGTCTAAGTTCATCGAATCAGGCTCTCAACCAAGTGTGTGCAGAGAGCCTGGGTCGCTGTGGAGAATGCGGTCTTGGGGACATAGGTGTGGATGTCTGTCGATCGCCAGTTGCCGAGCTACAGGGTGTCGTCGATTGGGGCACCGGCCTTGCTGCGGAGGATGTAAGATCCGAGTGCCGGATGTCATCCGGCGGCGAGGGTGGCTCGCAGACTGGAGGTGAGTGTGATGGTCATGAGGAGCTTGCCGCCCGGAAGTAGGAATGCCGGTGCCGGTGGTAGGCTTGAGGATGATAGTGTAGACGTCTGAAGGGGACCTCATCGTTTTGGTCGACTGGATGTGGACCTTGAGCTGACTTCCAGCATCGGTCATGTGGGCGCCTGTTATGGTGTGGGCCGGGTCGTGTCTTCGGCCGGTGAACAGGAGGTTTCCATGTCGGAATAGGGAGAAGAAGCCGAGGAGGAGGGCACCCTTGAGGACTTTGGTTCCTGGGCCGGCCGCCCGGAAGTAGCAGATCAAATCGTCGAGGAGTGGTATCGTGATTGGTGGTGGTTGTCGGGGGACTTGGAGGTAGCGCGCTACCTGGCCGGACTTGTTCCGACACGTCCCCGGTGCCAGTCCGGCGGACGGCCTAGCATATTAGTATGAACTTTCCAGGCTACAATACGTTGGGTATGATAGTGTTTGAGAGCCGGACCCTCTCTCTGGGTAGGTTAAGGCATTCGCAGATGTCGCAATCTTGTTGACAGGTGGTGTCGTCGAATGGCACCCAGCTCAAGGCGTCGGCTTTGATGAGGTCCTTGCAGGGCACAACCTTGATATCCGTCTAGTGCCATATCTCACGGACACAGGCACAGAGGACCGGATCCCAGCCTGCCCCAGTTGCTAAGATGGACTGTGACACGTAGTTGTCAGTGTTGACTTGGATGATGTAGTCTTGCGGTCTCAATAGGGAGAGCGATTCGATGGCGTTGACTATTGATATCGTGGCTCCTGGTGAGGTAGTCGACAAGGTCCTCTTCTGTGTAGTATCCTGCTTTGGATTGGGCGCCGCCCACGATGAGGGACGAGTCAAACTAGATGGCCCATCCCACCTTGGCCGACGGCTGGAGATAGATGATGCCGTTGGTGGTCCTGGTTTTGTTAGTTTGACCATGAACGGATGCTTCCTGGTGCGCGGGGTATCTCGGAGAGTGGCGATGATGTGGTTCATGAACCTCCTGGCGGGCTCCACATAGCGAGCAACGTCGCAAAATATTCCGATATTCGGCAAGGGGGGAATGCAAGTGTTCCATTACTTATCGGTGTACGTGACCAGGTGCATGTATATATATATATATATATATATATATATATGGGTTTGTGGTGCCTGAGTGGGATGTAAACAGACATCGCGGTGCTGGCAGGTGTGGGTGTGAATGCACTCAGGGCCTAGCCCTTCTGCTGGGATAGGGGTCACCACACTCAAAAGGTCAATGTTGGTGGTGGCCATGGGTGCTTAAACAAGACTGACAGAATAAAGAGTGTTTAGCTACTAGTGTAAAAATCTAATCCAAAAAGCTGGTATATTATAATATTGAAGTAAGGGAAGCACATCATTAAAGGGGGAGAGGGCATGTACTGTATTCTTATTTTGCTGCTTATCAATAGCGACGCAATCCCACCTAAAGAGATCTGGTGGTCATCGAAGCACTGTACTTGAAGGGCATGATTTACTTTTTTCATTTAATACAATGACAAATACCAAATACACCGAACTTGAAATGATAAGTTCACTCTTTACAGAGCGGTAGTTATATTACAATAGTGTTATCGCACTGCTCTGGTACTTATCTGTAACTATCTTAAATTCATTGTCCTACATTCTACAAATTGTGTATTTGAAATGTATTGTTATCTCATTTTAATATATATGTATAAGACTCCCCTACGAAATTACAAGGAGACCAGCAGATTGGATTGGTTTGTTTATTCAACTCCGGGCTGAGCGATAAATACCCTACCTAATTCAAAAGCAAAAAATGAGAGGCAACTGACGATTCAAATCGCTTGAGAAGCTTCGAACGCTGCTGGGCCTGGTAGGTCCACAGCCAAGCGGCTGGACACCGGCGGTTCACTAATATTAACTCGAGTTGAATCGTCTAGTAAATAATTAAATAATTCTCCGAGCGTTTATATGTATATAATAGATTATATATAATATATATTATTAACCCTGAATTGAAAAATGGCTGGAAGACCAGTGCTTCGGCACTGACAAAAGACTTATTTAGCAGAATAAACATATTTACCCCCCCAAAAAAAAAAATTCCTTCCAAAACAAATTAGAAGAAAGGCAGAGGTAATGGATCCAGCCTAAGACTATGTCTGGCCTTAAATAGCTACCGTTGCATTCTATTGAGCAAACTTCTATGTGAAATGGGTAGATGGTATGGGGTTAGGCACGACCTGGAGGGCAGGAGGGCAGTTAGGGGAGCTGCTTGATGGCAGACCGCCGGCTCTCCAGGTTGCACCCGGACCTTCAGTAATCAGTACTAACCCAGATTACCCAACAACATACCAAAGAAGGCTACAGGAGTGGATACAGTGACTATAACAATATAATAACAAAGCAGGATAATTGCAATGCAGGAATATTATTTGCATAAGTAGTTTATGCCTCACATAGCATATTATGCCAGTGTAAAGGTACCGAAGGGACTTCTTCATTATTATTATTATATTACTATTCCATTGCTTCTATATCCAACTATATATATTCTATTTAGTACTATTGGGTAAGTAATCCTCAATTAAAATATAAATGGAAGACCAGTGCTTGCGCTCTGACAAAAAATCTATTCAGGAGAATACACCTCGCCCAAAATAGAAAAGAACTTTCACCAGAATTGCATATTGGCACAACTCCCCTGGTTATGGCCCTGTCACACTACGACGTAATGATGTCAATGTAGGGAGAACGTGAAGAACATTGAACTTCTCGGCGTAGTATGCAAATTTGGGCACAAGTTGAACGTGGATGCAGTGTAGTGGACGAGAGCGTAATGTCGGTAAAGCATAGTGATACCATCATTCAATGAGAGAGGACAACGTCATTACGCTCACGGGACGTTTTGAACGTTATTCCATCACCAGAAGAACGTTATGTGATGTTACATAAATCATGAGACTTTGAACGTATGTTGAATGTATGTTCTTATGACATTCTCCTGACGTTCTCCTGACGTTCTCCTGACGTTCTCCTGACGTTCTCCTGACGTTCCCATTAGGCCATGTGGGCATTTCCACCCGGTTTAATGTGGGTCAACGTAGTGGAACGTAGTTGAACGTAGTGAGCAGCGTTTGCCTAACGTCCGTTTAATGTCATTTACGTTTGCTGAACATGAACAGAACGTATGGCGAACGTAAACCCTTACGTTCAAGCTACGTCAACATTTTTGAACATGTCCAAAACTTTGACGTAACTCGACGTAACACGACATAATGTGACGTAGCTCGACGTCAGTCTAACGTCATTATGACGTCATCATAACGTAATCCAACGTACATCAATGTAATGACAAAAAATCACCACGTTAGGCTCACGTTCGCTCATTACATCGTAGTGTGACAGGGGTATTAGAAAACCACTGAAACGGTACAGGCTGTGTGATACACAGCTAGCTATACTTCAAGTGTTCTCACCAACCATAACCCCTGACCTCCTGACCCTGAGTATACAGTAAAACCTCTCTAAATCCACCGACCTTGGAACCGACCTTGAGTGGTCCATTTAGGGAGTTAGAATAAGAATATAATGGTATTGTTGGGACCCAAATAAAGTTATCGAAATAGGGTAGTGGTCGATATGTGGAGGTGGTCGGTTAGAGAGTTTTTACTGTATATGCACGCGGACAGTGCCCCTTTATGTCGGCCTCATCTGGAGGGACTTTTGGGGAATTCCCATCATGCATTGCGTCCAGGCGGCTGGCGTGCATAGGCAGCCGACGCCATTTTGGAACCTAATGTAGCAGTCACACTACGACGACAAGCGGCGATGACAGCTCTGCGACAGCGACTTCCGGTGTCGCGCAGGTGTCGCGCAGGTGTCGCGCAGGTGTCGCCGCGACACCTGCGCGACACCTCCAGTTTCTCCACTCTTTTTCGACTGTCGCCGGGTTGTCGTAGGTGTTTTGGACATGTTGAAAAACTTCGACGACAGCCGATGTTGTGGCACTGTCGCGGCACTGTCGCGGCACTGTCGCGGCACTGTCGCGGCACTGTTGCACTGTGGCGGCACTGTGGCGGCACTGTCGCGGCACTGTAGTCTTGTCGTTAATGTGTAGTTGCTTCTCTCTCCATGTATGTGTCTCTGTGTGTGTGTCTATGTGTGTCTATGTGTGTGTCTGTGTGTGTGTCTGTGTCTCTGTGTGTATGTATCTCTGTGTCGTCTCTGTGATCAACAAAACTGACAGAATATATATCACTAAGTTTTGTCCCCAGGATACAGACAACATTATCATCGCTAACATATACAAATATAGGTCACTAGATAGAAACAAGTATGCATGTTTTAAGTCATCGGTTTGACTAAGCCCTAGATCGAACTCCAGACCTTTCCATAAGAAGGCTGTACTCTTCTTGATTTGGCCACTGCGTCCGGTTGGATCCTCATAGGTAACTGAACAGGCTTCACAGGTGTAGCTCGTTACTGTACTTCTAGAACAGTGCCTTGTAAACCAAAACTAGTGAACTAGCATCACGTACTACTGAAATTAAAGTCAATGTTACATATGTTATTATCATAGGCAAATATCAGATTATTTATCTCAAAACAAAGGTAAGTGACTAAAGCTAGCAATACTCCATTAAATCTGTACACTCCAATGAACAATTCAGATTTGTTTAAGCAAAATGTAGATACCTATGCAGTTATTGTGCATTTGTATATTCATAGAAGAACATGCTGTGTCGATTTACTAGAACCTGTTACCACTGGTTACTCTTGCTGCAGCATATAGTGTTCACAATTTGTATGTGCATGCTTAGATTAACTTTGCATGTTTTCAGTTCAAATATCTCAAAGGTTGCCCATTTATCATTAAATTTACTTCAAATCTAAAACAAAGTAGATCATGCTTATCACCCTAATAGATGTATCTCAGAATATCTCAGAAACTCAAAGTCATCAGATTATGAATATTTAATAATGTCCACACCATCTTATTTCAACAATCCATCATTTTGCTTATATATAATTGTTAATTATGCCGAATATTGCATACATACGAAACTATTAAATTGATGCATTGAGTTCGAAATATCATGGTGGTGTTGATGGTTGGCCGTGGAGGTACAGTTCAAATTCATTGATTGATATCGATTGCAGATGGTTTGCCACCCTGGTTGGCATCAGGGGTCATATTCCTGGGGACAAAACTTAGTGATATATATTCTGTCAGTTTTGTTGATCACATGTGTATGCATGCAATGAAATAAAAATAAAAATATGAAAGAGTCAGATGTGTCTTAACACACAGCAAAATTGATATCCAGCAACATTTTGATGTGGTCAAGTTTGTGTCAAATGACAGAAGAGTGATTAGTTTGATTAATTAATGGTAACACTGACAAAATTATCATCGCTAACATGTACAAATATAGGTCACCCCATGTAATTAGAATCCTGCCAAGAACAAAGACTTGTGTGTATATATCATCATCATCATCATCATGCTGTCAGTCGCGATGTGACAAAGACTGCTTCCATTACTTGACTGCCGCTTTCCACTTAGCTCTCTGCTGTGAGAGTTGCGTCCATGAGTTGGTCTTAATGTCTCTCAGCTTCAGGTTTCTCTTGATGGTATCCTTGAACCGGAGACGAGGGTGCCCTCTCTTTCTGTAACCGGAAGACAGTTGAGAATAGAGGATCTGCTTTGGTAGCCTGTCTGATGACATCCTCATGCGTATATATATATCTGAGTATATACATGTATATATATACATATGTATATATATAAATATATATATATATAATATCCCTGAAGGCTTCAGGTTCAAAACTCAACAAACACTATCTGGGCCAAAATGAAACCGTGACTACCACATTTGAGCTGAAGCTGGCGTAATTCCAATAATCACCTTATTCCGTATCTTATCAGATAACCAAAACGAGATGATATTGTCATACTCAATATGAGTATATACTTTAATTGGAAAGCACAGTAATTGTTGTTGCACCTGGATCATTCATAGACACACACACACATATATATATATATATATATATATATATATATATATATATATATATATACACATATATATATATATATATATATATATATATATATATATATATATGTACATCGATTTACCATGGGGGAAGATTGAGCCAGGATTGCTTGCTATGTCTGTGCCTGGTAAATGTGGCCCCATATATTAATGTCGACAGCGTCGGTTTCCTGGACAACTGAAGCCTGTGCACGTTATGATACAGCCGCCGAGGATTGGAATGGACGGGCGTCAATATACGAGGCGTCGAGGGTTGTGGGTGGTGGTTGGGTGGGCGCGGGGGATGGTCGGGGGGGCGGGGGGGGGGTTCGCGTCACGCTTACCATGCCCTTTATGTTCTGTTGTTATGCACGCGCCACCACATATCAATAGTGGGCGCCTCATTTGTAGTCAAACTTGGCGGGGAGATGGAGGCGTGGGTGTGTAGTGCAGAGACGAGGGGGTCGGGGGGCGCGGCGGGTGGGGATGGGGGTGGGCGGTGGGGTTGGGGGTTGGGGAGGGGCAGCCGGGCGGAAGTTGAGGTGCGGGTAGTGATTTCCCCTGATTAGCTGCAGACATACTTTATGTCCCAGGTCGCTCGAGTACCTCCACTTCATCGGAATAGTAATGATATGCAGTAAAACCTCTCTAACTGACCACCTGCACATACAGACCAGTCAATATCGATCGCTTTATTTAGGTCCCAAACGGTCGCCCATTCAATACCATTGTAATGATAAAACAACTCCCTAGTCCGGCCACCTTCCTAAATCGACCATTTAAAGTCAGTCCGATTGTCGGTCGACTTAGAGAGGTTGTACTGTATAATGAACGGCGGTGATAGTGCAGGCAGTGCACATAAAGCTGTATAAGCAATTACAATAAATCGTCTCTAAAGCGACCGACCATGGGACCGACTTTAAGTGGTCCATTTTAGGAGGTGGTCTGTTTAGGGAGTTAGAGTATCCTTGGATGGGACCAAAATAAAGTGATCGAACTGGAGAGGTGTTCGGTTAGAGAGGTTTTACTCTATACAAGAATAAATATCCGGAAACCGATTATCATATGAACCTGACATTACACCACTAACTAACACTCCACCAGTCATCTACAGGTCAGGCCTTCTGCATCGCCTGGTGGTGCCACCTGCTGCATCATTCTCGCCTGTATCTGCCTCCCTTCTGTACCACTCGCTCCAAATTTGGTATTTTTGACGGCAAGAGACACTTACGCAGGCTGTGTAGGCTGTGTCAGATAGTAGGTTTCCATTCCACTTGTATTTCAGATACAGTCAGTGGAAAGGAGTAAATAACAAAGAGGATAACATAGGCTCGTCTTGTGGGGTTTTACATCTTAGCAACATCCAAGGTCATATTTCGGTAGGGTGTCGAGTTGTGACAGTGTACGCGCATGAACTGTCTCATGTACATGTGGATTATGTCCACTATTCATATATGCACATTTATGCATAATAAAATATGTATATATATCATCCAGGTAATTCTCTGAAACTGGGCACTAAATTTTATCATGGAAACCAAAAGTGAAAACCTTCCAAATAATAGCAAAAAATACTTCCAAATCACAGCAGAATCCATGGTCCTATGAAGGTTTTCATGTTGTGCATGTGTCAGAGCTGGAAAAACATCATTTCATTTGTTTATTTAGATCTTATACAATTAAGTAATGCATTAATTTCACTTATGTAACATAGAAATCAAAGGCACATCCGGGACATTATTGCAACATACACAACAAAGTGAAACAAGATTTTAATGATTACAGTTAGGCAAACAATACTATATTTTATAAGTAAAAAAGGAGGAAAAAAAGTGAGGTAAATGCATAGTGTCGAAGTGTAAATTCTGACATTTTCACATTAACACCAAATTGTGCATGTTAGCATAACATGGCTAATTCACGGCGGAGACTTGATAACTACACAAACGATTAACCCGACCACGACTGCCGCCACCTATACTGAACCGCCCAAACTAATGTTAACCCAGTGGCCACTGCCCCTATGGTGGCGCCACCTCGAGGAACCCCCGCGGCGAAACGCCAAACTACGAAGACCTTGCCAGGCGGCGACACAGGTCTCCACCCAACATTCGCTAACTGGTGCAAACCCGTGCACAACCTCCGCAGCCGCCATCATCACCATTACTACCTTTCTTCACCCACCCGCCCACACCGCTGGGAAGGGTTTGGAGGTGTAGGTTTGAGGGTTCGAGGCTCGTCCAATCTCACCAGAAGGAAGACTGCCGACACAAGAGAAATTGATCGCATTCCGATAACCAGTTGTGTACCCATTTGAGCCCTTCTCGAGATGGCAATAAAACAACTATACCCATTACTGTCTCCGCCTTGGTGAATTATAGAAGCATACTTTTGATACATATTGGGGGATAGATTAAATTTATGTAATATTACTAACATAATTAACACACGGATGCAATAATAGTTATTTGACTTGCTACCAATAAAACAAATAACTATTTTAAACGACCGTAACATAGAAACCAAATATGTGATGCCCAGTTGTACTTGCAGGGAATGACCCATATTATCTGGTGTAATTTGCAAACAGAAGTATCAATCCTCCAATACCACAGCCTGCTAAAGACCAGTCTCAGGCGATGCATCTTGGAAGAGAAAGCTCTCAGAGAGTAATGCAATTGCTTTTCTGGCCTCACGTCTCATTGCTTGCTCCATTTCGCTAATGGTAATGGTTGATGGACTTTCTAACAGAAAATCCTAATCTTTCTGCAGCTGAGATTAAGATTGCCCATGACATGTACAACTTCCACATTTGCCCTTATTTATGACATGCGCAGTGCGAAGCCAGGCTTTCGACATGCAATACAATTGCGTGTGCGTGCTATATCCGTCAACTTGTGTGTATATCATGATGGCTCTGTACCTATACGTGTAACAACCTTTACTTCACCGAACCCTAATATGTAAGTATTATTATTATTATACATGTACGTCAACCTTCTGTGTCATACAGTGAAATCTTATTCTAATGCGATCATTGGATTATATTCGAATTAAAGGTTCAGTTTATTAAACAGTTTATGCCTGATATGGCTCTTGAGGCTCGAGGGGCTCTGGATTCTAGTGGATACCTCAGGGAAAGCAATACACGGGGCAAGGTTGAAGCTTAAAAATATCAAATTTTCAAAGCCAAAAGAATTATCCAGATTTGAGTCTACATATCTAACTTAGATACCGGTGCACATATTAAGCATTTGTCACCACATTGAAGGGAATACTGATGCAATTTAAGAGAACATTTTACTGCAGAAGCCTGTGGTAGCAGAGTTTTGACGTGCTTACCAACTTTAATTTTGACTGATTGTCCTTCAAATATATCCAAAATTACCCACATAAAATAAAAGTTACTTCGAACTAAGTAATGTAGGTTAAATGACCGAAACTCAAAACCATCGTACTGTGCAACTTTAAGTGGAAAGTGGGTGCACTTGTCAGGCAATAGTTAAAAAGGATATCAAGTGGCCACCTACGCGCCCAGTCTTATTATATAACTCGTATACAGGCCTGTATGCGGCTGTAAAGCTAGAAGGACTCCGGCTGTACTACTCTGCCATTGTTGACACCACTGTGGTTCCGGGGTTCGAATCCAGGGGTGCCTGCGGCACTGCACTCGCAGACGCCCCTGTTGCTGACCAAGTTGCACTGGACTCGTCATTCGGTCTCCAGTCGTACCCAACGCAACTACTATTTTGTCTCTAGCTGGTCTTCAACGACACCGGCACTGACACCAAGGTGTAATACCGCACTCCTATGCAACAAATCACCGACTACTGTGGGCCGTGCGGCCAGAAGCACAAGTTACCTGTTAACGAGTTATGTCCTGTGCACCTATCGGCAACAACGAAGCGAGCAATGCGTGCACATCCCCAAACTGAAGACAACATGGCGACAGACATAAAGACGGAGGTGAGTGGTGCGACAGGGAGTGCGGCAGTCGACACCTTGGTGGTGGAGGAGCGGGTTTTGAAGGACAGAGTGGAGGCATTGGAGAGGAAGCGGCGGGTCACGGCGTTGTTGCAGCAGCAAGAACAACTGGAGGACGAGCTGAGACAACTAGTCGTCGCGACAGAGGACCGCGGGAGAAGCAAGTCTGGGCACGCACGCTGGTGTAACCAGCATCGCAGATCGTCGTCCAGTTCGGGGAGTCGGACGCCCAGCAGGGAGAGAAGAGGACAACGTAAGTGGTCCGTAAAACACCACATGGTGGACAGGAACCAAGTCAAGAAAGTGAATGCCTATGAGTTAATTGAGGCCACCTGTGCTTGGTTCACGGACGCTAGTGTGTATAATGACATGGACCCTTGCCATGCAGTAATTAATCATATCAGTTATGTATGTTCAAAAGCAAAGTTTAACCACTTTAATAATACATCCCATATCGCTTATGATACTGGTGTGCGTAAATTGGCGCACAAGCAGGGGTTTTCGGCGTTTGCTAGTGGGAACAGTGATTTGGCTTTAAGGCATTACGCGTTCGAAAATATAAAGGATGCTAAGAAGTCTGCCACGTCATCTAGTGCGTCATCTAACGCGTCGTGGCGTCTCTTCACACATGATGGGAAAAAGCCTTGTTTTGCCCATAATGGCGACCAAGGTTGTACCAGGGATGAGAAGATGTGTGACTTTGGGCATTGGTGCAGCCGTAGTCACAAGCGGGGAAGTTGCAGTAAAGACTGAGAATGGTGGGTAAATTAAATAGACATATGCGTAGCATGATAGGTAAAAAACTTAATATTGAACAAAAACCAATTGTACATGTTGATAAATCATTTTGTTTAGATGAGGCATATGGTAGTAATTATGTATTAGTCATGAATGGGGAGGAGTGTGCTTCCCCCTCTCCGCTAAAAATAACCGCACACGACAGGCCATTAAATGACCCTTACCGATTTGGAGGCCTATCAATTCAACTTGGTTAGAAGTCAGTAATACAGCAGATGGCTATTTAATAACAGCCTTTGACAAACACTCAATGTTAATAAGTAACTGCAGTTTCATGGTGACGCGTGCTTGCTTCACAGGTAATTGTATCTGTATACATAGAATTGCAGGGGTACCGGTGCAATTTAAACCTTGCCGAGTATTTGTGGAATCTTTTTACCGCGGTGACACCGACCCTGAGTGGGAGTATATACTACACGGTGCAATATTTGGGTTTATTATTATTAATCAGGGATTTGGTAATGCATATACTAGTACTTACAGTAACAAAAGTAATAGTGAGCACAATAAGTTTATACAAAATAAATTACAAACTGAGGAAAAAAAAGGATATATTTCAGTCACGGATAAATTACCCATGTGTTCCCATAATCTATTCTGCATTCCCAAGTCCTCAGGCGAAGGTCATCGAGTAATTATAGACTGTAGTAAGCCTTATTCAAGGTCGGTGAACAATTTTGTGTTGGAAACCTGCTGTAAATTTAAATATAAAAGTGTTGACACATTGCTACCAATGATGATTCAGAATGACTATATTGCAGTAAATAGACATAAAGGATGCTTACTGCGCAATAAGACTTCACCCATCAGATAGACAAAAGCAAAGCCTCATTTGGAGGATAGATGGTAAAGATAGATATTATATTCACAATCGACTCTCTATGGGTCTTTCATCCAGCCCATATATATTCAGTAAAATATCGGATTTTATTTACCGCTGTGCTGTTATGGCCGGTAATTCCCGGCTGGTAAATTATTTGGCTGATTTTTCAGTGCCAGGTGATACCTATGATGACTGATGTGGTAAACAATTGCAATTAGTAGCTATATATCAGCCGCACGGTGCATTGTGGGATGTGTGGAAGAAAAACAAATCCGCGAGAAGCACATGGCACATGCTAATACACTGGGCGCAGCTATGAAATGTGCTAGTTTCAGCTCATCTCAGCTCTTGTTTGATGCATAGAATTTCAACTTAAAAAATATATATATATAATAAATTAAGATATTAATCTTGTATCCAGCATTTCATTTACATCAATATAATTAGCACATCTTATGCCATGTGGATTTAGATTTAGACAAATCTGGGCACTCAGACTAGTGTTAGAGCCATAGCCAGAGTCAGTTTTATGATTTTATTTATATCCTATGGTTAATGACATATGTAGAACTAGAAAATGATTAGGGTTAATCAAATATTGGTTATATATTTATCTGAAATAAGTTTTTATTGAAACATTTGACATTTTAATATTTAGAACAAGAATGACTTATGTGTAGTCAATGGTGATGCAAATATCAGCCTGTAAATTGACTGAAATTGTATGTTTCTTAGCTCAAAATGCTCAATTATGGAGAGTTGTGTCTTAAACTTATTCATTATATTATCCATCCATTCATGTTTGTGCCAAATTGTTATGTATTTTTATTAATTTTGAACAAAATTGATGTGTTGCCCTATGCGTACTGGCAAACTCAATGGATGTATGCCTTTGCTTTGCTGCCAGCGCCGTTTTCTGTGCAGGAAGGGGGGGTGGTCTAGCCTTCAGGCATTTCCAAGTCCGTGTCAAGACTACCTATTCCAGCCTACACTCACAGGAACTAGGGCTACCTCAAGGCAGCATACTAGCAGTGACCCTTTTCGGGATCAAGGTCAATGGTATTGCTGCTGCTGTAAAGCGGGGGGTCTCCTGTAGTCTTTTCGTGGATGACTTTGTTTTATATTACAGTGGTGCTAACATGAATGTCATAGAGAGACAGCTACAACCAAGCATAAATGAGATCCATCGATGGTCAGTTCTGAACGGTTTCAAATTTTCCAAGACCAAAACAGTCTACATGCACTCCTGCCTGCTGCATAGAATGCATGTGGAACCGAGCTGATCCTGGATGGGGATCCCATTAAGTCGTTGAGAAAACCAAATTTCTGGGCCTCATTCTCGATGCAAAACTGTCTTTCGTGCCACATATAAAGTATCTGAAAACAAGATGCCTGAAAGCGCTAGATATTCTGAGGGTGCTGTCCAGCGCAGAGTGGGGAGCGGACAGAGATGTTCTGCTCTCCATGTACAGAACCTTGGTTCAGTCACGAGTGGATTATGGCAGCATAGTATACGCTTCCGCAAGGAAATCATATATTGGGCTGCTAGACACGATCCACCACCAAGGACTGCGCCTGGCCCTTGGGGCCTTCCGCACCTCACAGGTTCAGAGCCTCTACATCAAAGCCAATGAACCATCACTTAACAACAGGAGAATCAAACTGGCCATGCAATATGTAGTCAAGATAAAAACTAATGCATTGAATCCTGCACACAATTGTCTATTCGAGCAACATGACGAATCCACGTATGAAGCCAGGCCGAATTACATCCGGCCACTGAGGCTCCGAATGAAACCTCATTTGGAGGCCTTGGGCGTGGATTTGGACATGTTGGAGGATGCAAAGTCCCAGAACATCCCCCCTGGTCGTTGAGGAAGCCATCGGTTATCCTCCAACTCACGGAACTGAGGAAGTCTGGGACACATCCACTCAAGTACCAAGGACTGCATGCAGAGATTCTAGGCCAGTTTCAGACCACCTCTCCATATACACTGATGGTTCGAAAGACCAAAGCCGGGTAGCTGCTGTGGCAGTCTGCCGACCTGACAAATTTGGCGTACACTTGCCCGATCAGAGCTCAATTTTCACTGCAGAAGCCCAAGCACTACTTCTCGCATTGGAGTGTATTGAGGTATCCAACCACACTAACTATGTTATATACAGTGATTCGTTCTCTTGCCTCCTGGCTGTTGCTGGACTGAAAACAAATCACCCTATTCTAGCAACGGTCATTCATAAAATGAACCAACTGACAACGGATGGGTATGACATCCACCTGTGCTGGGTGCCTGGCCATGCCGGCATACAAGGAAACAAATGAGCTGATCCGGCTGCGAAGAAGGCCCTGAACTGTGATCTTGAACCGTGTCTGATCCCTCATTCTGATATGAAACCACTAAGAGCCACCCACATAAAATCCAAATGGCAACATGAGTGGGATAAAAACATTAATAAACTTAAAGAAATTGAACTGTCTTACTGTCCTACTTAAATTTAGGTTATGATGTTATGACCAACCTCTATGTACCTTCCTATGATAATGCTATTGCATGTAATATCACCAGGTAGGAGAGCTTACCTCGTTTTAGCTATGGTGGTCATTTGGCCACCGAGTCAATTACCGAGGTCGAATTTTATATGAGATTAATGTGCAATTTCACTAATTTGGTGGCTGTGACACACTGAGTTTTGGGATGTTTTCATATTGGAATACATCACTAGAAAGAAACACATTATATCTAGCTTCCTGAATATTCCTAGGACACTTAATTGGACCGGATTGAGTACATTAACAGTGAATATTAGGAAATAGTTCATTAGTTACAACAAATGGTTACAGGCCAGAACTGCCCATGCTACTCCTGTCCCCTATTGTTTGGGATGTATGGCTATACCAACACAGTATTATCATAGGCAGTTCTGGCCTGTAGCCATTTGTTGTAACTAATGAATTATTTCCTAATATTCACTGTTAATTTACTCACTCTGGTGCCAACTAAATGTCCTGGAAATATTCAGGAAATTAGATATAATTTTTGCTTTCTAGTGATGTATTCTAATATGAAAACATCCCAAAATGCAGTGTTCCACAACCATATTGGTGAGCCTGCACATTACTCCCATATAAAATTCGACCTTGGTAATTGAACCGGGGGTCAAAGGAGGTATTTTAACCACCATAGCCCAAACGAGGTAAGCTCTCCAACCTGATCACTATGATCACATGTCGCATCTCCCATCCCATTCTCATCCATCACCATATCACATGACCTTCTCTCGGTCCTCAGACCACAGACTATGGTGAAAGCAGATCCGCATACCCAATAGATGATCGATAATGTACATGCCGCCATGAGGGGGGGGTCACGTCAGAATAAAGTGTCATGTTTTTCCCAACCTCAGCGTCCTTGGCTTTTGTGCCAGTGAGCAATGCCTTCGCATGAATATGGATTCTGATATTATTTTGAATGTTTCTGCTATTGTTTGGAATGTTTTCACTTTCGTTTTCGATGTCACATAAGTGGCAAACAATTTCTGAGATTTACTCATATTCCGCTGATATCTGAGTCCTGCACTGAAAGTTGAGCAGGAATGTTGCTGCTATTTTCACTTTCGGTTTCCATGTCACAAAAGTGGTAAACAATTTCTGAGAACGACCCATATCCACTGATATCTGAGTCTTGCACTGAAACTGGAGCTGGAATTAGTGATATTTTGCACCTGGCCCTTGAGCGCCCCATTATACTCGGATGAAGGCTAATTCTACGATTATGAAATCTGAGTTACTAGGGAATAGTAGCTGTGTGCTACCTGTAAATGAAGCTCATACAGCGTTACATCCCATAATTCTCCAGCTGAGAGAAGGACAGATGAAAGAGAGAAGGTGTTTATGTGGTGCACCTGACTCATGTGCTCAGATAATATGTCACTTGCGAGATACTGCGGTTGGTGTCCACCCAGCCGCTAACCAATAGCTTCACCTAGGCGATGCTAGAATGGGACTACCTGACTCATGTCCTCAGGAAGTATGTCACTTATAAGATACCACGGTTGGTGTCCACCCAGCAGCTAACCAATAGCTTCACCTAGGCGCTGCTAGAAATGGGACTATCTGACTCATATCCTCAGGTAGTATGTCACTTCCGAGATACCGTGGTTTGTGTCCACCCAGCCGAAAACCAGGACCCTCACCTATGTGTGGCAAGAATGGGAGTACCTGACACAGATCGTCAGGTGATACGTCACTTCTAAGATACTTCGGTTAGTGTCCATCCATACATCAACCGCCCTTAATGCTGCAGTGGCAGCATTAAAGGCGGCTGATGTATGGAACACCCAATATCTCCCAACCAGCCACTGCAGGGACAAATAGTTTTGCGTCTGTCTGGACATGTTCTTGCCAGTGTGAAACCTCTATTTGCTCCCCGAGAGAGTGCCGCTTGTAACTTGCAAAAGCCAGCAGCAGTTCAACACTTTTACAGGCAGCTTTCATGAAATGTAATACTGGAACAGACGAGGCTACCCTCTATGGAAGAGCTTCTGATCAAAAAGAATCTCCGGTGGACTGGACACCCCATGAGGATGTCATCAGACAGGCTACCAAAGCAGATCCTCTATTCCCAACTGTCTTCTGGTTACAGAAAGAAAGGGCGGCCTCGTCTCCGGTTCAAGGATACCATCAAGAGAAACCTGAAGCTGAGAGACATTAAGACCGACTCATGGGCATCACTCTCACAGCAGAGAGCTAAATGGAGAGCGGCAGTCAAGTAATGAAAGCAGTCTTTGTTGCATCGCGACCGACAGCATGATGATGATGATGAGCCGCTAACCACGCCTCTGTGTGGACTAGCTAAATATCAGGGTGAAGCAAAGTGAAGCATTAAACAGTACTGCACACAGATACCGGAAGTGGCTTTGATATAAAATATTATTGTTGTTAGCACAATTTCATTGGAGCTCAATTGCCTGCAAGCCGCACTGTAAACTACTGCTCACAACATTACTTCTTGCCACTGAGTTCACAGGGTAGGTTTGTGGTGGAAATCTCCCACAAGATATATTCCACAAAGCATGGCGCACACTGAGCTGCTTATCACATTAGTTCTTGCTACTGGCGTCAGATGGTGGGATGGTGATTAGAGATCAGTGATTGGTGATTGGATAATTTAATGTATGCAAGCTGGGGATTTACCTCCTGGAAATATATCAGTTCATATCAGAGTGGATACTTCCCTATGATAGTGTAGACCCAGGGCGAATTTATAGTGCTGCTTCACTGGGAGCCGCTGTAACCTGCACCATGAATATAAATGCCACACTCAGTCACATATTTCCTCAAACTTAACCAATAGCTCCTTGTTCTATCATATCAGTGCAGAACAATATGCAAGGCAACTGCAGGTATCAAATAATATAAGTTCTTGCTTTGACTCAGCCCGGATTTGAATCCACAATATTCCGCGTGGTAAGCGAATGCTACATTAACTAAACAACCTTGTCCAGGTCGAGTATTCCAATTTATAAAGTTGTATCATAATATCATGATGCTAAGCTATTTATAGGAAATAGCGAACCATTATCAGGAGAAATTGGTACCGCTTCCACCTAGGAATTCTGAATCATGGAAGAGCTTTTCGTTTGCAAAGGAATATTAATTCCCAAAGATCATATATCTCTATTTAAGTTAAATCTGCCATTTGCACCGCCGAAGCCATTAACAACTAAAACTTGGACAGGTCTGTTACCAGTTTAGATCACTTCTAATTGCTTTATTTTAATAACAGCGTTCTAAATTCCGACACCATCAGAAAATAGACCCTGGTACAGCCATCAGCCATTTTGTTGTGCTGCGATTTTTACATGATAAGACCTCCTGCAGCGGAGTGGGTCCTAATTGGTCAGATTGTGCGAATCTCACTCTCTACCAATCAACTTGACTCAAACCTGGTGTTTCCTTACTGGAAGCAGAGCACACTGGCCCTGTGCCCCCAGGTCTGCCAATTTGGATTTCCACTGCTGTGGATAACTTACAGCGTCACCAAAGGCCAGTTGCTCTCATACCATGTCTATGTGGTGTGGGAGGTTAAAAATCCCTTGGGTCTGTAAAAGTGTAGGCTCGGGCTTTCTATCGCCAAACTGTCTAATGGTGAAAACAAGTCTAGTCAGACTTATCCATGACAGGCAGTATAAATCTTCAAGAAAAGAAAACACGGAAAAAACCCACTGGTTTGCATAGGAACACTCTTTACATCTAAGTCCATGCCTGAACAATTGCCCGCAACTGAGTTTTAACATTTCTTTTTTGGTTTAAAGTGTTACAAATGCGTCGGGCTAGTAGCAATTTAACTTTTGTAAGCACACAATTAAAACTTCTAGAACTGTATGATATAATACATTTCTAAATGAGAATACAGTTTTCATCAAACAAATATCCTCCTGCCAATCACTCATTCTGGCACCTCCCTCCTCCCATCACTCGCTGACACCAGCCTCACCTCTTGCCCACCAGCCAATAACAACCCACACAGATCTGACCAACATCAGCTCTCCCCACTCCATGATCACTCCACATCACCCTTCCGGACTGACCACTACTCTCATTTGTACCCACCCACCAACTCCACGATTTTAACATAACTTAATTTACTTATTTTAATTAACCAAACTTAACCTTAATTAATTATTCATAAATTGATTAATGCTTCTTAAGTAACTACTGCTACTGGCTTGTTGCTCTCTCCTCACTTCAACTTCATCTTGCTTACCTGTTTCACCTCACTCGTCCCACTCTCATCTCCCTGACTGCGATCACCACATGACTTTGTTCCTTGCAGCTCTCAGTTTGCCAAAATCAACAAATGTAAAGCCACCCGCGGCTGCCCAGAATAAAGCCATGTTATCACAAATCCGGCATCCCTGTCCTGTGTGCTAATAGCTGCACTGAATAGGATAGGGCAAGGACTGTTTAGCTCAGAGTCAGGATAATGTGACTGAGTGGGATATCGGGTCATGATGCCGGTGACCTGATTTCCCAGTGGGACAGCACTATAAAGTCACTATGCGTGGCCACTGTCACACGTCGGTATCCATCCTTATATGATCTTGGATGTTGCCAGGACGTAAAACTCCAACAAACAAACCACACCCTCGCCCCCCTCCCTCCAAACACATGCACTACGACTGCTTCTTTCACGGGTAATGGATGAGGAATTATCGCGCGTGATATAATTAGTTTTCGGAAATAGGATTTTAATTAAAGTCCCCCGAGTTACTCATGAAACTGAAAGCCAGCGGCTGCAATGGCTGGAATTAAAGCTGGTTTCTTGTTGGTATGCACTTTATAACCTGATGCATCATCACATGTTCTTGTTATCTGCGTGTTGGTGACCGGGATGCTGCCTCTGGAACTTTCTTATCTGTGAAATATGATTACGAGTAATATGTAAGGTTAGTCCATTGCACTCCTACATAAAGGCCCTGTCACATTACAGCGTATGGCGGGAGCGTATTGAAAACCTACGTAGGTCCTGCGCGTGCCGGCCTATGATGACATTTGGTGACCTTTCGGGTGGTTTTGAGCGTATGTGGAACCTACGAGGAGCGTACGAGGAGCGTATGGGAGCGTGCTGTGACATTTTTTGACAGTATGGGCCATACGCCCTCATAGGTCGAGTTTTTTTTAGCATGCACAAACAAATTTGGACGGACGGATTTATGAAAGCGTATGGCGGCGTATGCCTCATACGCTTCACATACGCCGGCATCTGGCGGCGTATGAGTAGCGTATGAGTAGCGTATGCGTAGCATATGAGTAGCGTATACGGCGTATGCCGACGTATATGATGCAACGCGCTTACGCCGCCATACACTCCCGCAAAAAACCCTAATGTGACAGCCCCTTAAGCAGCCTTATTAAGTCATGTGATCTTCCCACATTAATTATTATTATAAACCTTTCACAGTCTTATGATTTTAGTTTTGTACAACATTATGAGCTTAGTACACAGGAATGATCCTTATCATCCGACTTTCTTTAGTTTAAAGTAACTTTTCTTTGAAATTGACTAATTTTGCACATATTGATTATTTTTGCAAGTAGTTCAAAACTCTGCCACCATATGCTTTCGCTGTAACTTGATCTATTAATTTGACTTAGTAACAGTTAACAGGTTCAATTAAATTGACTGAATATGCATACGCAGCAGCAAGTGCTTAATACGTCCATTAGTCTAAACTGGATATGTTTGGATCAAGTCTAGGTAAGTTTTTCTGTTTTGAAAAGTTTATGCTTTTATCGAACGATGCAGTTTCATTACTGTTTGGAATTCCAATTTTTACATGGTGTTAATATTCAAATTGTCACATATTCACTTTCGGACAAAATCATATAAGCATATTTTGCATACATTTTGTAGGATAGATTAAAAATCGGTAGTATTGATGACATACTTAATACAGAGAGGCAATAATACTTAATTGACTTGCTACCCCCCCCTCCACCCTCCCCCCCCCCCCCCCCAAATAAAAACCTGCCTTTATAATAGGACACAGTTTCTGACAACGATCCATATACCACTTACAATAAGCACTTCACAGAGTGCAGAGCTGACCATGCTTGTCTTCAGCCTCTGGCTTTGACATGATAATGGCCTTCAGTCTCGTGGGCCATATTCGATTAACACGACCCAGGCGACTCGGGTCACCCGAGTTGCTAGAATTGAAATCAAACACCGCGAGTGGAGTCGACAAATACATGTGCCCTGTGCAAAAAGTCCCGACCCCAGTAACCCACATCTTTGCTGGGGTTGGTTAGGAGCGATGCCGTCACATTTGTGCTGGTACCATCCTGTATCAGTATGTATGAGTCCCATGTGGGGGGTTTTTGGTTTTAAAAAAAATCAGATTAATGAAATGGAAATATGTGTAGCTGAAGGGTGCGGTTACCATGACAAATTGACAAGAGCCCAACTTGAGAGGATGACAGCCATGTGTGGATCAACCTTCTGGGTGGGACATCTGTGTGTGTCGTTGTATATTATTGCTCACGGACACAGCTGACTCAGAGGCATGAGTGGGTTAATCAAGGCTTTTATTTGGCCACTGCCCGCCTGGCGGGATGTACATTGACTGTCTATCATCAGGCAAGAAGCGGACGAGCGAAGGCCCCGATATATTGGGAAAATGAAATGTGATGAGGGCATATGAGTCATGTGAACGATTTAACAAACGAGTAATCAATTACGTTAAAGTACAATAGCAATAGTTAATGATAAAAATATGAGATAACAGTGAAGGGTAAATTATCAGAAATGTGACATTTAAGTAGGTGTGATCTGTCAACTGCGTGGGTGTCAGTCGCTCATTAGATGGTATTCATTATTTTTTAGTTTGAAATGCTTGATTGTTTTTTGTTTTTGTTGATTTTCTGAGGAATTAACTGGTTTATATTTGATTGTTTGTTGGTTGAGCTATGGCCAATCAATGGCCAAGCCATGGTGTTTCTTGTTTGTCTATTTTTTGGTGGCCTGTATGAGGGCATGATTGACTTTCTCTGAGTCGGTTGTGATGATATATTGTTTGTGGGCGTTAGATGCCCAACCACCGAATCGCTGGACCTCCAGCTCGGTGCTCCCTGAGACGAATTTCACTGTTGCTGCTGCCTTTCGTATGGCATGGTGGGTGTGCGGTTGCTGGACCCACCCGTCCTGTTGGGCCATCTTCCATTGCCTGGCAATGTAGGGGATGGCCATTGTTGCCCCGTCCTCGGGGAAGACTAGGAGAGGTTGGTGTTTAAGGGTGGTAGGCGATTCTTGTATCATCTTTGTGTATGCGGCTACTGGGCAGAATCGGGGGCCTTTCAATGGGGCCATCCATCTGTTGCGGGATTGGTGGGTCGCTGCGGATCGCGGGGTGACCTCCGACTGCCTGGCTACCGTGACAAACATTATTAGGATCGCCGTTGCGACTACCTGTCCCTCCCTGGTGTGGTTGAGCCGTCGCTCTGCCGCCTTTATAACATGTATGGGCGCGTCCTTTGCTGGGTGAGGCGTGTGTGCCTTCGATCTTCTTAGTGCATCGAGGGTGAGCCTGACCGTTAAGTGGTCGAGGGGTTCCGTTGGGGCCTCTTGTATGCGGAAGTGCATCCATATGTGTGATGCAGAGTTGGCGACCGATGATAGGCACTATCGGGCCGCTACCTCCTCTAGCCAGCAGCATACCTCGATGGGTGTGGAGGCGAGGGGGGGGCCACTCCATACTTGTGGCAATGTCGCACTTGTGCTACCTTGCTGTTGTAGTTTGCCCAGGTGCCTGGCGCCCTCGCTTCTGTCTGCCGGACCTCCACCGCCCGGGGTGAGCTTTGCGTATGCCGGATCTGCGGGAGAGAAGAGGTTGGAGTTGTTCATAGGCATGGACAGATGGTGTAATCAGAGAGATGCCCTTCTCTACGCATATGCGTGCTGCGGTATCTCGGTGCGCCTCGCTGATGTGGGCCCTGCTGAGTGCATCGGCCAGGACATTATCTACCCCGGCTATATGTTGATATGTTATGCAGATATTGTGTACGGCCTGGAACATCCATGCCGCCCTTACTATTTGAAGGAGGTGGGGGTTGTGTCCCCGCCCTGTCGATAGGACCTGCACCGCTGCCATGTTGTTACATTCGATAGCGATGTGGCTGCCGTTTTCGCTGTGCCGTAGCAACGTATGTAATGCTACCAGGATGTTAGCCGCCTCTAGCTGTGTGATGCTGTCCTGGTCGTGGGCTTGGTGTTCGTTGAGCTGCGCGGCGTAAACATGTGTTTCGTCCGCCCCCCCCCCTATGCCCCCCATACATGCGTCTACGACGATGTGCCGGCTGGGACTGTTTGGAGGGATAATGGAGGTGCCATTACATTGGTGGGTGAACTCCGTAACCACGCCATGTCGCGCCTCATCTCTTCAGTGACGACCGTGCGGTTAGTTGTCATATGGCGGAGTGCTTGTACTAGGCGGCCGACGAAGAGCCTGGCTGGTGGGACGCACTTTAAGAGGTGGAGCAGTTTTCCGAACATGGACTGTAGCTGTTTCTTGCTGATGTCGTGCTTGTCGGCTATGGTTATGATGAGCTTGATGGTGGTGTTGATCTTGTCCCTCGGGATTGTGAGGGTCATGGCCGGGGCATTTATGCCGATCCCCAGCCATGTGACTGCTGGGGCTGGTGGCTGTGTTTTTTCGATGGCCTCCGGTAGGCCCACCCAGCTGCCTAAATACCTGGCACGCCATGTCGAAGTGAGCATCGCACATGGCCTTGTCTGGTGCTACGACGATCAGGTTATCCAAGTACATTGTGGCTTTGATCCCTTTGTTGCGTAGTATGTATACCACCGCCTCGGCCACCCATTGTATGTGGAGGCTGGATCCGCATGCGCCAAAAGGTACGGAGATGTCGAGGTAGTAGTTTTGTTCCCAGCATGACCCGAGGAGAGGCCAGTCGAGGGGGCAGGACCTGAAGTTCTTATACCCCTTTGTTGCGTAGTATGTATACCACCACCTCGGCCACCCATTGTATGTGGCAGCTGGATCTGCGTGCGTCGAATGGTACAGAGATGTCGAGGTAGTAGTTTTGTACCCAGTAGCTACCTCAACCAGCCTCCCTGAATTCCCTGGTGAAGCCGTCGACAGTGGGGAGGTAGTGCTCGCGTGTATGGCCAAGGGCGGTATTCTTGATGATGTAGGCATTAATGGAGCCTTTACTGGGGAAGGATATGTCCGCGATAATGCAGCGCTTTTTCGGGTCCGCTTTCTCTCGTGTCATTAGGGGTGAGGCATGGAACCATTGGCGGAAGGGAGGCTTATGATATGGGCAGTATAAGGCGCCGCAGCTCACCTCCTTGCCAATGTACTTCTTTACCGCGGTAGGGTGCTGGCATGCACTAGGGTGGTTTCATGCCTGTCCGGTATCGGACTCCGGTCCCATGTATCCCAGTGGAAATCCATGTGTGGATCAACCTTCTGGGTGGGACATCTGTGTGTGTCGTTGTATATAATGTTGCATTGATCTGAATAAACAAAAAACATGTTACCAGACTGATGTGTTGCGTTCATCTGAATAACTCTGCTCTAGAGGCGTCGCTAAATAAAACAAGGTTTTCTGAATAAGCATATTGTCAGGGCTGAAGTATTTCCATTGATCTGAATATAAATATATTCATAGGGCTGAAGTGTTTTCATTGATATGAATATAAACCTATTCATAAGCCTGAAGTGTTGCATCGATCTGAATAACAAAGATATATTATCAGAGCTGACAGTTACCTTCATCTGAATAAAAATAATGTCTGGGCTGAAATGTTTGAATATCGGTTTGCGGTGTGATCAAGTCGAAAATACTACAAGCGAACATGTAAAGCTTTGTTTACACGGGCAATTCCAAACCGATTTAGACAAAGCGATTTATATGAATCGATTTAATGGCGCGTTTACACACACCGAGTTTGAAGGCGGAAATCGATATCTGCGCATGAGCAAGTCCATACAAACCAGCCCTTAAGCTAGTTCGCTTCATATAAACCACCTCGCAAGGTGGTTTACATATACCGATTTATATGAATCGATTCAGCCCTAAAACGCCACAGCGTTGCGTTTACACGGCAAATGTAAATCGATCTAGACAACTGGTTTTATATGAAGCGTTTTAACTCGCCCATGTAAACACGGCTTTAGATTAGTGGTTTGGTGAGGTGGTTAGATGTGTTTGGAGGAGCTTGGGGTGTAGGCCTACATGGCTCCTGGGTAGAGGCAGGAGATTGGTCAGAGTAAATTGCCTTAACTGTGTGTGCTCTTTGCAATTTTCTTCGGCCTCTTATAATTTATATATCGTATTTGGTGTTTGTTCTGCAAGAATGATGAGTCCTAAGGGAAGTGGGGGGTGGTGGTGGAGGGGGGCAGTGAATTCATAGCCTTATCCAGCCGCAGAATATGATCTGGGGAGGAGGCGACAAGGACGCAGTAGATCAGTATGTTTGTGTGGGTGACCGGTGTTGCAGTTTCCGTGGCACACCAGTTTGCCAGGGACACATCGCTCCTGCGCATGCATCAAAATCGAACAGCATCATCACTAACCTTATAAATTTAATATAATGTTTTTGGTAAAGATGTTTTCTATATGTGTACCAAGCGATTTGTTTCTAGGTGGTGTGGTTTTAGAGATATTTCATTTTTGTTGTATTTTCTGTGTGCAGATTGCTCACGACCATTGACAATGCCTTGAGGTTGACAGTACGCGCAGTGCAAAACATTAGTTTTATTCAAAATTAATAGAAATCAAGGACCCTAACGTTATAAATTTGATATAATCTGTTTGTTGAATATGTTTTCTGTATGTATGCCAAGCGGTTTGTTTCTAGGGGGTGTAATATGAGAGATATTTGACTTTTTCTGTATGAAGATCACTCACGGCGATTCACAATGCATTTGAATGGATGTGTCCCTGGCAAACTGGTGTGCCGCGGAAACTGCAACACCGGCCAGCCAGGTAGTGAAGCAGTGTCTGCTGGGGACTGGCAAAAGGCGGAATGGCAGTGAAAGCAGCCATCAATCAGGCGGCTTTCGCGAAAAGTCAATCAGAGAGCTGGGTGGCCATAGCGGTGTCAGGTGGTGGCGCTTATCATTCCACACCAAACCAAACACAACTAAGACAATACAAACAACACAATGTAGGGATAACAAAATTGGCTGATGGTGTGCAAATAACCATAGATTGGTGGCCGCTTAAAATTCAGATTGTTGTGTCATTGTGATGACTGTTAGGTGTAGGCCTATATATATATATATTGTATTAACATTTCAAAGTCTTTTGGATTTCAAAGTGCCTAGCATTTTAAATTGACTTTTTGTAATTCGAACTTAGCTCAATATGTAATATATATATATGTATATATATTTATTTATTATAGTGTCACGGGCGTTTAAATTGGCAAATCACTGAAGTGAGGGGGGGGGGGTGGCGTTTCCCCACACATGGGCATTCACGGGTGGGCTTTTATGAAATATTGGTTAAATGGGGATAAATATTGGCCAGACATGGGCATTGAACTGTGAGAATATGGTATATGTATATATGTATATATATATATATATATATATATATATATATATACATATATATATGTTTATACATATATATATATATGTATATATATGTATAAACACATATATATATATATACATTATTTTCAATCGTAATATGTATATATATAGATATGTATATATATATATATATATATATATATATATATATATATATATATATGTGTCTGTGTGTGATGGGCTCTTTTTGGCCGCCCGGAACTTGACCCTCACGGAGTAGACCCCCCAAGCAAGCAAGAGAACGAGTACGCTTGCTTGCACACGTCTTTATTTATCGTCTCTGCTCACGGCGGCGTCCACGATCACGTGACCCGCCCCTGCCCTGACAGGTTCCACGTCAACTTGACACTGTTTATTTGTCATGCACCCATTAGCAAATAATGATGTTAATAACTGTCATTGTTCGCGGGCGGAAGACCAGAGCCCTAGTCGTGACAGATGTTAGGTGACAGAATAAAGATATATTTAAAAATATAGAAATAACATTCGATTTTAAATGCTTTGCCACACTAACACAATCATTGACCTTCGCAAATGTACTTCTGTTCTTGAGTTCAGCTCAGGCAATATCCATTGCACCACCCGACTCACTAAAACCCACCAAAATCTCCGGAAATAATTGCTTCAAGCTGCCCAGTCCAGTAGACGCAATGCAAATGTAATAGAACCTGTTATTGGTGAAACGGATAGTATCGGGGTTTAAAATAAAAATTACTTCAACCTAAAGTTTAATAGATTACAAGGATCGATATAATATATCTGTCTTTTATATAAAAAAAAAAACCACTAAACAACTTCCAGAAACTCCAAGGCCATGGGACATCGCAACAATAACAAACCGAATATAAAGAATGTAATACAATCATTGTAAGATATGACAGGGGCGAATCACATTATACATAGATTCTTTATTGGTTTAATCAAATGGAATAGCCGAAGTGTGAGTAGATGTATAATAGATGCTATGAGTTAGTAGGAAACAAATAATAAATTTCCATTACAACTTAGCCCCTGGTGGTAATGGAGAGAACTAATGTAATCGCTAAAGCCGTGTTTACATGGGCAATTGTGAAGCGAATTAGACAAAGCGATTCATATGAAGCGAAGTAGCGGCGCGTTTACACGAAGCGAGTTTGAAAGTGTTTCGGCGCCGGGAACCAGCAGCCTTAGTTCTGCCTGTGGCCGGCGAGCACTGCTATTTGTTTACTTTACACTCGGCGATTCGACGCCGATGCAGCTGCTACGTTAATATCGCTTGTAATTTAGGGTTACTTTAATTAAATTTCATTATTTGAGTATGTAATTCTGTTAAATACGATCGCATTCAATAGATTTCGGCCTAATCGGTCCCTCACACTGCTGGGCACCAGCGATTAGTTACTGCTCTCCCTGTAGCCGGCAAGCACTACTACTTTACACTATCGCCGCCCGGGAACAAGCTGTATCGCTTCATATAAACTACCTCGCGACATGGTTTATATGAAGCGAACTATATGAGGCGAATCAGCCATAATCCGCATCAGCGGAGCGTTTACATGGTGAATGTGAGGCGAACAAGGCAAGGCGATTTTTATGAAGCGATTTAACTCTCCCGTGTAAACACGGCTTAAGACTACAACAGCCAAGGCACACACAAAACCAACAACTAGTGGCTAATGACGCAACAAGGTGAAGGTAGTCAGGGGAAGTAACTGTATGTAAACAAACAACTAAGTGACTGAATAACAAACAAACTGAACCAGGGTAGCGAGATTTGGGAGAAAGAATGCATGCACTAGACAGCTATACAACAACCGATAGTGACAAAACAAGGGGAACCTACTACTAGCATTAATTACTGTCTCGCAGTGAAAAACAAGTCATCTGGGGCCGTATTCATGAGCTCAGGGTAGGGCTCTAACCGTAGGGTAGGGTATCCCCCCGGCTAACGGTGGAAAATCCGTATTCATGAGCTTGGGGTAGCACTACCCTGGGGCTCTAACCGGGGGGTACCCTACCCCTATTTCGAAGCAGGGGTAAGCCACTACCTCGAGGGGTAGTGAGCCTGTGTGGGTCTGAATCTATTCAATGCGATCATATTTGATAGATTTAAATACGCAATAAGTGAAATTTATTCAAATTAACCCTAAATCCGAAGCGTAATTAACACTGACGCCGTAACGGCGGCGATATTAATATTTTCGAATCGACGAATGTAAAGTACACAAATCGGCGCAAAAATGGCCGCCGCCGTCGCCGCCGAATCGGCGTGAATTCCTTACGCCCAAATCTATTCAATTCTGTCATATTTAACAGAATTACATACACAATAAGTGAAATTTGCTCAAATTAACCCTAAATGCGAACCGATATTAATGCTGACGCCGTAACGGCGTTGATATTAATATTTTCGAATCGCCGAATGTAAAGTACACAAATCGGCGCAAAAATGGCCGCCGCCGTCGCCGCCGAATCGGCGTGAATTCCTTACGCCCAAATCTATTCAATGCTGTCATATTTAACAGAATTACATACGCAATAAGTGAAATCTTATCAATTTAACCCTAAATCCGAAGCGAAATTCACGCTGCTCGCGCAAAGGCGGCGATATTAATATTTTCGAATCGCTGAATATAAAGTAAACAAATCGCCGCCACCGCAGCGACTGGAGGGATTTCCCAAATCTATAAATAATCGAACGGGTAGCTATCTGGACCGGCTAGAACATTGGTGAATACCGATTGACCTAATTAACCTCTGCCGTTAACCCGTGGGATAGCTACCCAACGGTTAAGCCTACCCTCCGGCTAAGCGTAGCCCGAGCTCATGAATACGGGCCCAGGACTACACTTAGCCATTATGGGCAACATAGATAGGCTACAATGTCACAAAATAAACCACAGAAATACCCCTCAAAACTACAGCAGTGAACATGCAACTGCGACAAACTTGATTGGAAATAACATTACATAACCTCTCTAGGATGTTCTCACAACTGACTGTAATCTCAATTGTCACAGATTGTGCACTCCTGGTACACATTCTGATATACATCCATTGCAGATTAGAACTATTTCCTCAGCCTGGGATTTTTAAGTGTAACTTCCAAGATATAGCATAAAGAACAATTCGTAAAACCCTACTATGAACACGTAGATGTCACAAGTACTTAATGATGCAACTCTGGCAACGCCCACAGTACACTAATTACATGTTAGTGTGGCATAACTTCCTACTTGTTATAACAGAGAAAAATAGCATGCATACATTATATAGACGCCCAACAGCCGATGTCTCCTTTTTTGTGCTGGGGGGTCGTTAAGAAAACTATTATATAGTAGCCTACTTCCTTTTGATCTAAACGTCTGTCATATCTACATTACATTTGGCTGATCTAGCATCTTGAGCCGTGTTCACACGGGCAAAATCTGAAGCGAATTAGACAAATCGAATCAGGTGAGGCGAATTAGCGGCCCGTTCACACGGGCAGTACTTGGGCCGGAAATTGAATGCTGCGAATGAGCAAGTCCAGGCTAACCAGCGCCATTTTGGGTTCGACGATGCTGGCACCAGAGAGTGTGGGTTCGACCTAGATATGTAATGACTGAATCGTATTGATTTGGAACGGTCAAAACTTCTGCTGGGCAGTGAAACCCTACAAATAAATGCTGAAAAAAAAATCTGTGCATAGATAGCGGTTTTATTAATTAAATTATATAATATGCGCTTTTGATCGACCGGAAAGTCAACAAACTAAGGTCTCGACTGCGCATGCGCTACGTCCTTAATCCGCATCAAATAAGTCAGATGCGTTCACACGGGCGATATAAGTCGAATCATATAATTCGCTTCATATAAACCACCTCCTTAGGTGGTTTATAAATTCCGCATTATATGATTCGAATCAGCCCTAAATCGACTCAGATGCGCGTTCACACGCCAAATGTGAGCCGAACTAGGCAAGTCGATTCATATGATTCGAATTAACTGCCCCGTGTGAACAGGGCTTAAGAAAACCTTAGACTTAGTGGCAAAAATAGTCAGTAGGCCTATAGCCTATTTCACTAAATCAGCCAGAGGACAGAGAGGTTTATATACATAAATAGTCTAATAAGTTCGGCAATTTTACACCGAGGGGCATAGGCTATCTGATCTTCTATTATCTATGCTAATACCTATGTAATTTAGTGTATTCAAATTGTTCATGTGTGCATAACATGGGTAATTTGCGACGGGGCGGAGGGGTAGGGCGCTCAGCCAGCTTTCGACATTGACAAGCCGCCTATTGATCTGATACCAAACTAAACCACCTCCGCCATAATACCAGCCTTGGTCGTAATGCGAAGCATTACGTTTGATGCGAGGAGAGGAAGAGACCCTCCCCCGCCCCGGGCTGTCGTGCTGCGCTCACACCTCGCCAGACCCCGCCGCGCCGCCTCCTCCCCCGCCCCCATGTCGCGCAGCATTCGCGCCTCACCCGACGCCCGCTCCTCACCTTCACTCGCCCTCCCACGGGCCGGCAGCTTTCAAAACTCACCTGCTGTCGCCCGCGCCCCTTCCCTCCCTTATAAGGCCGCCCGCCGGCCTCCCTCAGGCACTCGCCCTCCTGCCGCCTTCCAGACCTCACCTCTTTTCTCCTTCGAGTCGGCGGGAGCCCGAGGAGCGCCGGAGCACACGCAGGCAGGATACAGCACGCCGCCCGCCCCAGCACCTCGGGCGCAGACCGCCGCCGGGGCCCGGCCCCCGCCGCCACCTCAAGCGACTCTGCCCGGGGCAGCCCACCCCCACTACCAGCAGTACGATCGCCTCGCCGCCCGAGGCGGCCCCGCGCCTCCCCCGGCCTACCTCCAGGACGTCGCCGAGGACTACACCCCAGCATCCGCGGCCGACGCCGTCCGAGACATCCTCGCTTCCGCCGAGGCGCAGCGCGCCTAGGCATCCCCTCGGGATACATTTTCCCCTCGGACCTCATCGAGAGGGGCCCTGAGCGGAAGCCGGTCAAGAGAGGGGAGGCCACCCGCGATGAGTACAACCTTGCCCTCCTCACCCTCGCCGGCCACCCAGCCTTCCCCGAGCACTCCCTCCAGGGCCTACGCCACCACCACCTCACCGTGATGAGGGATATCCTCGTGCATCCGTGGCCTACCGTCCGCCGCTACTCCGAGGCCATCTTCACCTGGATAGCGGACGGGAGGCTCCCCCACGGATGGCACGACCCTGTGGCCCTCAACGCCCTGAGGATGGACTCCATCACCACGCCCACCACTCCGGCAACACCAGTCCCCCGAGGCGAGGACTTGCCCCGAGGCGAATGGGCCCGAGGCACACACCCGCCCCGGCCCCAAGCCGACGCCCGCACCGCCTACGATAGGCACACTCACGGGGCCCCCTGCCCCGCTTGGAACCGCGATCCCGCCTCGTGCGATCGGGCCCACATCGGGGAGGCCCACGGCGAGGTGGGAGACAGGCGCCGGCACATCTGCGCCTACTGCGCCAATATACGGCGCCTACTGACCAGGCACTGCGAGGCCGAATGCCTCACCAAGCAAGCCCGTGAGCGCCAGACCCCGGCCGCCTCGGCGGATTTTTGATCCGCCGGCCCCCCCCCGGCCGGCCCGGGGGGCCCCTCCCGGCGCCTCACCCTCACCACTGCCGACAGCCCCGCGACTTCCACCGACAACCTCCCAGCGACCACTAATCGAAACGCCGCCCAGACGAAGCCGGGGCCCACCACCTCGCACCTCACACCTCGGGCGACACGGCCCAGCCTCACGAGGGACCCTCCCCGACAGCCCGGCCACCGACGCTCACGACACCGCCTTCATGAACCCTCCCGACCCGACCCCGACCCCCACCCCGCCCAGCCCTGAGGAGTTTGCTGCCCCCCTGCTCGACCCTCGCCGGACCTCCTCCCCCCAGCCCTCAGGAGCGGGCCTCCCTTTTTTGGCCGCCCGCTCCCCCTCCTCCTAGGCCCCGGACCTTCTCCTCACCCAGGCCGGCCTCCCCGGGCCCCCGCCTCGGGCGCCCGCGCCCCCACCTCGGGCGCGCCTCGAGCCCTCTCCTTATTTTGGCGGAGGGCTCCTCGGCACCCCCTCTACCAGAACTCTGACTTTGCTCCTCATGAGCCCCTCCTGCATTATCTCTGCTCCTCATGGGCCCATCACTGTATTGCTCCTCTCGAGCCTGTTTCCTTGCTCCTCATGAGCCCTTCCTTGTTCCTTGCCTGTATATATGTTCCTCTGTATGCTCTGTTGAGGCGTTAATAAAACGCCTTTTTCCCACCCCCGCCTTCCCTTCTTCCTTTTCGCGCATCACGCTACGATGCTGCCACCTACACTTGACTTTTGGAACTAAATTACACCACCTATGCTGCCACCTAGAGGTTCGTCACATGGGCAGTGACGTCACGGTGTGGTGGTTTCAGTGTGTTCCCGTGCTCAGACGTGTCCCTCGCTTCTGCGCATGCGTCAGAATCTAATAAACATGGCCGTAATCGATTAATACTACCCGGGCGACTCGGGTCATCCCAGTCGTCAGAATTTCAAATAGAACACGGCGAGTGGAGTCAACAAATACACGTACCGTGTGCCAAAAAAGAATAACTTAGATTAATTAAATGGAAATATAGGTAAACTAGGCCATCATAAAATACTTTAAATCCTATTTTGCTGTATTTTTTATCGGCTATTAAAAAAAAAAAAAATGTTCACCCGAGCGCGGAGAAGCGTATTCGATTATTCGACCCGAGATTGTAGGATGTGTGCATGCGCCAATAAGTGTCTCGGGTGATCCGAGTTGATGCGAAATCCGCGCATGCGCAGAAGCAACGGGACACGTCTGAGCACGGGAACACGCTGAAACCACCACAACGGACAGCATTGAACCGCTCACTCGCCGCCCGGACATGAATCCACAAAGACCAAATGACACAAATTTGCCGCCCCCCACCCCTATCCTAACAAACAGAGTACGCAAGCGGTAGGGTTGAGAGTGACGAGTTTGATTACCTATTGTTCGATTGATTACATATTGTTTGATTGATTACTTATTGTTTGATGACTTTGATTATTCTGATTGAATAAATGCAAAATTATATCACTTCCGTCTCGTCGTTAGTTATTGTATTCTTCTCAATAGCAAGTTTTTTGCGCCGACGCATAAACCTTCCAGTCCTATTGACGAATAATTTTACAGAGTAAGCAAAAGTTATGACACCAGAGTTATTATATTTGGTGAATGATAATATGCATTCAGCAAATTAAGGTATATTTTTAGCTTCAAGGCATTAGTCTTCCGGTTTTATTATGTTGTATTAATTCACATATATATATATGTTGTATTAATACACATAAATATATACACTAGTCTAAAATAAACAGCAATTTGCTAATGTGATAAGGAAAATTAGTGCTGGTACCACTAGCATTGTGAGATAACATGATGTACAATTTACATTTTCAGATTCAATGTTATGGTAACTTCATACTAATGAGGGGTGAATATGAAGTAATTCTGGTAGTAACATTTGACATATATTAAGTTCATTTTCTGAATATTAGGTAAACTCTAATATATATTAGAGTTTACCTACCTAATAAATAGTAAATGGTTCACATTTTTGTTTTTTAACTTTTAAGATATTTGAAGTGCAGACATGGTAAATTAACCTTGGCAACTACGCCAAAACTCTGACGCCGTAGACTTCTGCAGTAACAGATTCTATTAAATTACCTCAGTAGCTCCTTGGATAAGGTGAGAAATGTTTAATAAGTGCACCAGTATCTAAGGTAGATATGTATAATCAAATCTAGATAATTGTGTTGGCTTTGAAAATGTGATATTTTAATCGGACTATTCAGCTTTAATTGAATACCTCAGTAGTAATAAATTAGAAGCAATTTCAGGCTCATTTATGTAATATCACGTCCTATATATTATGTCTATATTCCTGTATATTATGTTATTTGCAGTTAGGCATTGTGCATGTAATTATCTATTAAATCGTGTAGACTCATTGTCAAGTTATTGGGCTTTTTCATCGATAATCCCAAGTGAGGAGTTCTCGGAGGTCGCGGGAGGGGGCGCCTCGTAGGAGCTGCCTGATAGGCTGGCGTAGGCTCGCATGCCGAGAGTATGTGTGGAGGGTGGCGGAGGTTGTGTGGACGCGTCCTCCCCCAACGAACCAGCCACAGTTCTTATATAATAATGCACAAATGTGGCAGAACTGTCTTGATTAGAATGTATGTAAAGCATTTATCTTACCTGTATATCATCATAGGCAGTGACTTACCTTCATAATTACGTCCATGGCCAGCTGTCTTATACTTGCATGGATACATATATCCTTTCCTAGATATCATACATAGATAATTGATACATGTGGAATATTCAACTATTTTCTTGAAGATTTATACTGCCTATCATGGATAAGTCTGAATAGACTTGTTTTCACCATTAGACAGTTTGTTGATAGAAAGCCCGAGCCTACACTTTTACCAATCTAAGGGATGTTTAACCTCCCACACCACATAAGCCGTGGTCACACATACAATGTTAGGCCAACTTAGATAAGGCAACCTAGATGAGTCAAACTAGCGGCGCATTCACACATACCAAGCTTTGGAAGTGTGTTGCGTTCAGACAAGCGTGTTAAATGGCCCAGATCGATGTTGTTGTTTTATGTCCGAGCAACATCTAAGGTCATATCAGAACCGTGTTCGTAGACCGTAGGCTCGTGGGTTTGTGGGTTCGAACCCTGGTCGAGTCAAACCAATAACATACACATTGATTTGATTTGACTAGGATTTGAGTCGACCAGGATTCGAACCCACAAACTCATGCGTTCGGATCTCCTGATCTCCCACAACAGGAGACGGATGCTCAACTCATTCGGCCATCCCGTCTAGTCAGGCCCTATGTAGTTTCATACATGCATACATACAAACAACCATACAACCATACACGCATACATACATGCACACATACATATACACATACATACAAACATGCATACACATACACACAAACAACCATAGATACAAACAACCATACATACAAACGTACATACACACATACATACACACACATATACATACACACATACACAGGGATCGAATGGGTTCCTGAGCTCTGTACAATCGCTATCGCATTGTTGGATTGAACGTGAAATGCGTTGATATTAATAACAATGAACAATAGTGAGACTTAAAACATACATTATTCAAAGGAGTTTATATATTGAATTATATTAGTTTTTTTAGCATAAAATAATTGGTGTTCCAGCCATACATTTCAGAATGATCATATATAATATATATGTTTGAAGTCTAATAGCCGATGAAACAAAAATCAATGTTTCTAGAGGCGTCGTTAAATAAAACAAGCTTTACTGTCCATAAAGGATGAAAGAACATAACACACGAGTAGTTTGGCCAGTCGAAACACTATCGACTCTCCATAAAAAATACCTATCTTTAAATATTCATGAAAGAAAATTCCGCCCAGAAATTGTCTGAGTGTAAGTGTGGAGGTGGGGGGGGGGGCAGTTGGATGAAAGAGGAAATGTGCTTGAGTGATTGACAGCACGGACTATGCTGACAGCCAGGCCACCATAGGTTACAGCGTAAAGCTGATATTGCTGGTCATTGCGGTCTGCTACAAAGATTGATTGATTGGTGGTTTCTTTACGCCGTGACGGCAGCATAGGCCATATTCACGGCTGCTACAAAGACGAATTATGTGGTTAATAATGTGTATAACTTAAAAGTGGTAAGCCCATGCTTGATTTCATTCATGTGTTTTTTGTTTGAAAAGATTATGTTGTTGTTATTATCTCCGGACTATGCAGCTTTCAGTGTTTTAGCTTGAGAACAAAAAATGATGTTATTTCTTTTTCTGCGGAGTGTGCAGCTTTAAGAATTGCCGCCTAGAATGCCAGGGACACTTCCGTTCCCATGCCTCCATTGACACGCATGAAGGTGAGGGTTAATTGTATGGGGCTCTGAAATAATAATAGCGAAATAATAGCGATTGATAGACAGGAAGTGTAAACACTTATTTGTCTCTCATTTTTGCTTGAGTGCAAGTAAATAAGCAATACGAGGAATAATTAGTACCATGTGGTGAATAAGGGGTCAAATTTCCCTGGATCATCAGCCCATGCTTTTTCTAATCTGTTTTTGAATGAATTTATTGACTCGGCATCAATAACATTTTGTGGGAGACTGTTCCATATATTTATGATCCTGTTTGAGAAAGTGTGTTGCCTTAACTTTGAAATGGCTCTGGGTTTTACTAGTTTTGAGAGTATGGCCCAGACTGCCTTCTCTTTTATTCAAGATGAAAGATTGGTTCATATCTATTTTAGCAAAACCTTTCATAATTTTAAAAACTTCAATTATGTCATTTCTTTTCCTTCTGTAGGAAAGGGTAGGAAGTTTCAATTCCCTAAGCCTTTGTTCATAGGGTAAGTCCTTTATAACTGCAACTAATTTTGTTGCACGTCTCTGAACCTTTTCAATCTCCAGAATATCTTTCCAAAAAATTGGGCTCCAAATTTGTGGACAGTATTCCAAAATTGGAATTCAGCACTCTGTATTCAGCAAAGTCTCTAGTTTTAATTCTACACAGCCACGCTTCTGCAATAGTCTGTCTGGCATATAATGATAAAAATAAAACCAGTATGTAATCTCCCTGAAATGGCTGGGTTAAAAAATGTCATGCAGGGTGTCTGTGTGGGGAAGGGCGGAGGGGGAGGGGGGTGGCGGCATACCCCCATATCTAGTGCTTCACGCGTAAGGCACTTGTATATTACAAAATATTATCTGTCACCCCTAACAAAGATTCCTAGCTATAGCTATACACATAAACACACTCCACTAAGGGAATGGAACTGGAGTAGATTTATGCAATACCCGCTAACTAAGCCACTTCCACCAAGGAAAGCAACCAGCGCCTAATACAGTCAAATGTCTAGCCAATAGAGTAAGTTAATTAATTGATGAGAGAGAAATTAACCTTTGTCATCTCGTCATCAGCGCTTTGGTTTCAATAATGAGGAAATCAGGCTTCGGTATTTAATAATTAAAGTATGATTCATCGTCTTCACTTCGCTTGTATGAGTAATACATATACAGGAGTCATGAGCATTATAGCTGGACAGAAACATGTAGACTGAGAATGAGGTTGGGTATCCATACTCCTTTCTTATGGGGCTGTCACACTACGACGTAACAACGTCAACGTAGGGAGAACGTGAAGAACGTTGAACTTTTCGGCGTAGTATGCAAATTTGGGCAGAAGTTGAACGTGGATGCAATGTAGTGGACGAGAACGTAACGTCGGTAAAGCGTAGTGATACCGTCATTCAACGAGAGAGGACAATGTCACTACGTTCACGGAACGTTATGAACGTTATTCCATCGCCAGAAGAACGTTACATGACGTTAGCCACGTCATGAGACGTTGAACGTACGTTGAATGCACGTTCTCCTGGCGTTCTCCCGACGTTCTCCCAACGTTCTCCTGACGTTCCCATTACACCACGTGGGCATTTGCACTCGGTTTAATGTGGGTCGACGTAGTGGAACGTAGTTGAACGTAGTGAGCAGCGTTGGAAAAACGTCCGTTTAACGTCATTGACGTTCACTGAACGTGAACAGAACGTACGGCGAACGTAAACCCTTACGTTCGAGCTACGTCGAAATGTTTGAACATGTCCAAAACCTCGACGTAACTCGACGTAACACGACGTAATGTGACGTAGCTCGACGTCATTCTAACGTCATTCTGACGTCATCATGACATAACCCAACGTAATGACGAAAACTGACCACGTTAGGCTCACGTTGGCTCGTTACGTCGTAGTGTGACAGGGGTATTAGACAAACATTTGTGTGTGAAATAGGCCTCACTGACCTCAAAGGCAAGGAACACCGTAGACACGGGGGCACGGATAGGTTATTGCATCAGGCAGCCTAGGTAGTCTAATAATGACTATCTCTAATAATGACTATCTCTAATAATGACTATCTCTAATAATGACTATCTCACTAGTCCAGGAATTTCAAGAAATGGGGGTTTGAATCCTTGTCGCTACCTAGCGTGGCGCTCATCATTACTAGGATAGGGCAATGACTGGTTAGCACAGTATCAGGATAATGTGAGTGGGTGGGATATTGGGTCATGGGACACACGACCTGATATCCCAGTGGGGCAGAACTATAAAGTCGCGGTGAGTGTGCACTGTCACAAGTCGGTACCCGTCCTGATATGACTATAGACATTGCTAGGATGTAAAAGCTCAATAGACAAATAAAGCCACTGCCAGAGGAGGTATCAACAGGTTTCAATTTGGTACGTTGTCGGTTTGACTCGGCCGGGAGTGCAGCCCAGGACCAATTGCATGGGAAGCCAGCCAGCACTCTTACCCACCAGACGTCCAGTTCGGGGAACACATGGGATGGGTAATCCTACAGACAGGATTGCAGTATTGTGGCAGTTATTTAGTTTGTGTATTGGACTTACCGTATATGTCCCAATAGATGCACACTGCCCGAGTGCAGACACATGGATGCTCATCTATTCAAAGTTAAACAATTTCATGTATTGGTTTTTGTTGTGCCTCTGAAATAAAGTGGGATTGTCTTATTTTATGTGCATTCAGTCTGAATATAATCGTAAATTTTGATTTGTTTTTGTTGTGCCTCTGAAATAAAGTGGGATTATCTTATTTTATGTGCATTCATTCTGAAAATGATCATACATTTGTGCGTGCTTTCAATATTGAAATGGGGACTGTGTTTCTATTGGGTAGCTTGCTTCTATTGGAGACCAGGCAACCAGCACCATGACTTGATATCCCACTCAGTCACATTATCCTGTGGCTGAGCCAACCAGTCCTTTCCCTATCCTAATAATTCCGAGCGCCTGTCTAGGAAGTAACAAGTATCAATTTTGAATTCATTAGTTTGACTCGACCAGGCTTTGACCCTGTGGGGTCGAATCCCACGATCTACCAATACGGGAGACGGACACTCAACTCATTCGGCCATCTTGTCTACGCGCGGTGTGTGGAGAAAGGCTTGCAGTGGGGAGGGTGATTGCAGAGAAACTTTGAGTTTCCACTTACTCCATAAACAACATCTTACAAAAATCTTAAAATTAAAATGGGAATATCCTCGGTTATAACATAATTCGATTTCCACAGATTTGCGAATTTATGCCGACTGTTTGGTTCATTTAAAGGGTTGGTTTGACGTGTTGATCGGTTGTGACAGCCAGCTGCATGAGAGATCACATTTCTTAGACCTAGGAGTGATGAGCAGGCTTTGGCAATCAGGTCGACACCTCCACGGTGAGGGTACTATCCAGTTGTTTGTTGTTGTCCTACCACAATATAAGGTTATATAAGGATCTGTATCGACTTGTAACACTGAACACCCCGGGCGTAATCGATCAATCAACTCAGGTCACCCGAGCCACTTTTTGGCACATGCGCACATCCTACAGACTCGGGTCGAATACTCGAATACGCTTCTCCACGCTTGGGGTGGAAAAAATGGTGGCTTAATCCTAAACTTTTTCTTTTTTTTAATAACGGATATAACTACAGCAAAATAGGATTTAGTTATATTTCCATTTCATTAATCTGTGTTATTACCACACACAAACATGTAGGACTGGTACTGGTAGCTGTTATCCTGCAGGATGGTACCAACACAAATGTGACGCCATCATTCCTAGCAAACCCCAGCCAAGTGGTGGGTTACTGGGGTCGGGTCTTTGAAATTCTAGCAACTCGGGTGATCCGAGTCGCCCGGGTCGTGTTAATCGATTACGCCCCCCCCCCCCGGGCCGAGACTATTGTCCGGGGAAAGGGAGAAGTTGCCCTCACCAACAATAAACAGTGCCCATGCTGAATGAAGTTCAACATGGATAATTCAGGGTCTGTAAGCCTGTACAGACGACAGGTGAAAAAGCTGCATGCCTTCATGATGCGTTCAATCATGTGTGTTCAATCATGAGGCTAACCTGACAAAGTGACAAATAAGGAACTACTCGAACAGACGGGGCTGCCCTCTATGGAAGATGTTCTGATCAAAAACAATCTCCGGTGGACTGGATACCTCATGAGGATGTCATCAGACAGGCTACCAAAGCAGATCCTCTATTCTCAACTGTCTTCTGGCTACAGAAAGAGAGGGCGCCCTCGTCTCCGGTTCAAGGATACCATCAAGAGAAACCTGAAGCTGAGAGACATTAAGACCGACTCATGGACACAACTCTCACAGCAGAGAGCTAAATGGAGAGCGGCAGACAAGTAATGAAAGCAGTCTTTGTCGCATTGCGACCGACAGCATGATGATGATGATGTAAACACTCTAGCCTATTCGTTACCGATAACACTTTTCCCTGGCACCACCCCTGTTATTTTTGGAACTTTATACGCCGACGCCACCTAGTGGTTTTTCCGCTTATATGGCCATCCCACCATGTTAAACCAGATGGGATGGCCAAATAAGTTGAGCGGCTGTCTCCCGCTTTGGTAGATCATGCATTTTGAATGGTTCGAACACTGGTCGAGTCAAATCAATTACTTAAAAATTGATAACTGTCGCTTCTTAGGCAGGTGCTCGGCTTCATTAGGATAGCGCAAGGAGTGGTGATCTCAGTGTCAGGATAATGTGACTGAGTGAAATATCAGGTCATGGTGCTGGAGGCCTGGTCTCCCAGTGGGGAAGCACTATAAGTTGCCATGAGTGTCCATTAGCACAGATCGGTACCCATCCTGATACGACCTTAGATGTTGCCAGGCCTCAAAACTCCAACAACCAACCAGATAGGTCATAAGATTGAGGGACTGTTTAGTCGGTTGCAATGTCCCCACATTGAACTAAGCAGACAGTCGACGACGGATTCGCCTTCGTAATCGGTCATGATAGTGTGGCATTAGATATACGCAGTCGGGCCACCTTTTCCCAATACCCAGAAATAAGCAGCATGCAGTCTGAAACGAGAGTTCTGATTGGCTGCGGGCCCAAGTAAAGCTAGGCCTTATGCTGACAATCCGTGTTGGCAAAAAAAGAAGTAGGGTTGGTTGGTTGTTGGAGTTTTACGACCTGGCAACATCTAAGGTATTATCAGGATGGATACTGACTTGTGACAGTGCACACTCATGGTGACTTCTATAGTGCTGCCCCACTGGGAAATCAGGATGCGGCACAATGACCGGATATCCCACTCAGTCACAGGATGCTTGTGACTGAGTGGGATACTCCGGACTATGCAGCTGGTGAGCTAACCAGTCCTTGCCCTAGCGTATTTATCCCAAGCATCAGGTTAGGAAGCATTTATTTGACTCGACCTTGAACCAAACTCCTGACCTTCCAAACGCAAAGCCCGCGCTCTACCGATTTGTCCACCGCGCTCGGTCAAAGAAGTAGGAAGCGAGAACCTAGAATCATGCAGTAAACAGGTTCAGCCTATGCCACCTAGCGCGGTGATTGGGGACCAATTATTAAGGAAACTGTAGCCTCAAACTGAAAGTAGTTCCACTCGATATTCATCAGGGCACAATAATAACCTATAGCACACTGAGCACATTTAGTTCTTCCGCTGAAGTCAGGGGGCAGGTTGGTGGTGGATTTTCACTACAACATACTCTCGCACATTGAGGTGCTACCCAAATAGTTCTTCCAGTCAGTTTCTTCCAGTCAGTTTCTTTCAGCAGATGCATTGCCTAGCAATAGCTAAAATCACATCAAGACAGGTACCAACTTATAACAATGCATTCATAGAAACCTATTTCGGACTGTCCCACGGGGAAACCAGGCCACTTGCACCATGACACATTATCCACACAGTCACATTATCCGGATGCTGTGCTAACTTGTCATACACTATTAATGCTGAGCACCAGGCTACGTAGGGACACGTATCAACTTAATAAGTCATTGGTTTGACTCAGTTGGGATTCAAACGCCCTCAGAGGAAGGAGCGGGACGTACCTCACGTGTCCACCAGGAAGGTATCGGTCATCCTATCGATCCTGCTTAGTGGACCCATTTGCACTTTAGGTTATTTTCCGTTCTAACCAGTGGTCCACAACTGGTTCAGCAAAGGATGTGGTATGTGCTGTCCAGTCTGTTGGAAAGTGCATATAAAAGACACCTTGCTGCTTATCGGAAAGAGTAGCATATGTGGCAGCAGCATGTTTCCTACAACAAAATATGTCAGAATGATCGTATGTTTGACATCCAATCGCCGATGATAAAAATCAATGTGCTCTAGATGGTTGATTGGCCCTGTAATCCCTAACTCCAATACTACGTCATGGTGGTGGATCGGGATGGTTGCTTAAGGCCCTGTCACATTACGGCGTATGGCGGGAGCGTATTGAAAACCTACGTAGGTCCTGCACATGCTGGCCTATGATGACATTTGGTGACCTTTCGGGTGGTTTTAAGCGTATGTGGAACCTACGAGGAGCGTACGAGGAGCGTATGAGGAGCGTATGGGAGCGTGCTGTGACATTTTTTGACAGTATGGGCCATACGCCCTCATAGGTCGAGTTTTTTTGAGCATGCACACAAAATTTGGACGGACGGATTTATGAAAGCGTATGGCGGCGTATGCCTCATACGCTTCACATACGCCGGCATCTGGCGGCATCTGGCGGCGTATGAGTAGCGTCTGAGTAGCGTATGCATAGCCTATGAGTAGCGTATACGGCGTATGCCGACGTATATGACGTAACGCGCTTACGCCGCCATACGCTCCCGCAAAAAACCCTAATGTGACAGCCCCTTTACTGATGGAACAATCAGACAGCGCATACCCACACTCTGACGTCAGTTTGCAAACGAGTGTGTGACGTCAGAGGGCGGGTTGATGGTCGAAATCATCTATAAGGCCTTTCCGACAGAGTCGACTGCACAGTGAGCTGCCACCCATACCCAACGTTAGTTTATTTAGTCAGGTTAGAGGGTGGGTTGGTGGTGGAAATCCTCTATGACACCCTTCCGCTGGAGTAGACTGCACAGTGAGCTGCTATGCACAACCAACGTTAGTTCATTCAGTTCCGCTAGAGGGCGGGGTGGTGGTGGAGATCCTCTATAAGACCTTTCCGACAGACTGTTCTGTACAGTGAGCTGCTATGTACAGCATTAGCGTGCAAACTGATGTCAAAGGGCGGGTTGGGGGTGGAAATCATCTATAGGCCTTTCCCACAGAGTATGCTGCACAGTAAACTGCTATTCATGAAATGAAGTTGCAAACAATGACGTCAGAGGGCAGATCGGTGGTGAGAACCATCATCATCATCATGCTGTCGGTCGCAATGCGACAAAGACTGTTTTCATTATAGTACTGTCACATTACGATGTTTCTCGCCAACGCGCATCGACATGTGTCATTTTTTGGCGAAATGTCGGGAGACGTCTGGAAGCATTACGCGCACGTTAGGCGCGCGTTGATACACGTTGATGGACATGGCGGTCGGCGAGGAATGGCAGCGCGCGTCGTGGCCCGTCGAAAGTTTTGTGCTTGCACAAAACTTTCGATGTCTGCCAACGTGTGGGTGCCAATGTTATGGGGACATTAGGAGGATACATTAAACTCGCTGGAAGATCATTATGCAAACGTTAAGCACACGCCGCATGCGTGGGAGGCTCGTTCCCAGACCTTGCGCCAAAAGGTTGCTTTTTGTTGTTTTACATCCTACCAACATCTAAGGTCATATCAGGATGGTGCACCAAACTTTTACCACAACGTCAGCCGCGCGCTACCAATATGTTGCGCTGACGCCGATAAGTTTGACGTGTCTCGAGGTGTACAACTTATTTTGCGCATTGGCGGTGCACCGGCGAGAAATGTCATAATGTGACAGTACCATTACTTAACGACCACTCTCCATTTAGCTCTCTGCTGTGAGAGTGATGTCCATGAGTCGGTCTTAATGTCTATCAGCTCCAGCTTTCTCTTGATAGTATCCTTGAACTGGAGACAAGAGCATCCTCTCTTTCTCTGACCAGAAGACAATTGAGAATAGAGGATCTGCTTTGGTAGCCTGTCTGTTGACATCCTCCTCACATGTCCAGTCCACTGGAGGTTCTTTCTGATAAGAAGATCTTCCATAGAGGACAGCCCTGTCCGATCGAGTGTCCTTGTTTGTAGTGAAGGGAAAATCTGCAATTGAGCTGCTATTCATGAGATAGGTTTGCAAAACTATGTTAGAGGACAGGTGTGCACGTGGAAATCACATACAATGCAGAATATGTTGTGCAGTGACCTACTATCGACATAATTTACTCACGCGAACAAGAAGAAGAGGAGAGGATTTAGTTTTTTTAATATTTATTGGAGAACATAACCTGTAGACAGGTTGGTCATCAGAGTGTGGAGAGCATGATCGGTGTCATGATCGGTATCGTGTTAATTCGGAGCTTATACATAGACCAAGATGCGACTGCGCAGCAGGGGGAGGCAGGAAGGAGGGGAGGAAGGTAGGTAAGTCAGGGTTGAGCCTGAGACCTAGTTTTGGAGGAATTTATGGAGACACGAAGGCCGGTATTAGTCAGAGCAATACCAGAGGTGAGGAGTGTATGGGGGCCAAGGAGTGCTCAGGGAGGAGAGGTGACATTACTTTGTCAGGCTAACATGAAATAGATGATGAGAAGAGCGCCAACGAATATGAAGCCTGTTCACCATGAGAGGAAAGATAAACAATAACAGATTCTAGTTCATGTGGAGAAAGAGGGGCAGCTCTTGTCGGGATATGGAGGGAGGTCTTAGCTATCCCTTTCTTAAGGAAAGTAACCGGATAGGAATTGAAGGGCTGGGCATCAAAAACCTGTGTCGACACAGGTTTTTGCCCCACTTAGGTAGTTTACGATTGCACCTGGTGACTTAAGGCGTGACCTGAGGTAGACCGTGTAGGATAACACATCAGATACAGCAGGCTTCAAAGGGTCCACCTGGTGTTGCCAGCAGAACCTCTTGTACATGTGTAGGCGCACCGTTTTATTCGCCAGGTCCCTCTGGCTAAAGCAGTGGAGAATGCGGTGACTAGCTCGAGGTGTTGTGTCAGGGTGTAACCTGGAAGATAGAGGCATAAAAGTTACTATCTTCCTGGGATCAATTACAGAGAAAAATCTAAATTGTTTAGGAAAAACAGGACAGAGATTGATATTAGGTTGTGCCTGTTACATTCGGCCAGTGCTGCAGTTTTAGCTGCTGGATTATGTGGCGATCTGCTTAAGTAATCTACTAGCACAACTGATTTTCCTTCCTTATGTAGGACCGTAATGTTACAGGTTTTAGTGGCTGATATTAGCCAAATCTGCCTTGTGAAAGCTCAGAGCACGCAATCCATTCCTGCGCCTGACTCAAGAACTTGCTGTGAAACGAGATTATTTGTGTTAATTACTACATGATAATTGCGAGGGTCTTTCCGAAGCAAATAAGTTAATGCTGTAACAACGTTGAAAGCTTCTAGCTGATTTAGGAATATTCAGTGCTGAAGGAACTGGAACTCTAGCTTCTAGGTAATTAGGGAGTGCGGAGAATCGCACGGCATTAACTATCTCTAAGTAGAAATTAAAATCGACCCATGCATGTTGTGCTGCTATCAGCCAGAATGACGATAAGATGGGCTTAAATTCTAGTAGAGAAGGGAGCGCATAGGCTTCTGCTGCCGAGCCATGCTCGGGTGATCAAGGAACACAAATCCTGCATCGAAACAATCAAACAGAAATTCAATCGGTAAGTCATGTTCAAGATTCAACAATAATAAATTACTCGCTGTCTGGTCAAGATTATCACATACGCCCATGTTTTGGTCAGAACAGTCCATGTGGGGATACGGTACATTGTTATCGTGATGCGAAATATGTGTTGGTAATGTTATATTAGAAGCACTGTCGAATCACATGACTGGGACTGGCCGCATGACCCAGAGAGCGCGCCCAGCTGGGAGGGCGTGGGAGGCGGAGAGGGCCTGTGTGGCTGGTAATTGTTTTGATTTCAGTAAGCTGGTCGAGTCGGCCTCTGGGGGAGGCAGCGGCCAACCACTCAAAACAGGACTGTCAGCGTGACTATGGGCACTCAATGAATGCACTCTATGTGAAGGTGAAGTCAACATGGTATTATCAACTTCTGACGTGGCAACAGCATCTGATCGATAAAGCACTGCTTCTTTAGCAGCCATTCATAGTGCAGCACACACTACACACAGTTATGGATGAAGCGAGCTGGAAGAATCCCATGGTTAAACCGCATTGTCAAACTCGGTTAAACCGCATTTGTCGCCCCAGTACCATTTGTGGCAGGGCATGCCGTTTACTTCCTTCGAGTAGTCGTCACGTGGGTTGATCGGTTAGCCCAGACTTTGGTGAGGTGTCAGTGGAGTGGCCCCTTGCGCTGCTGCAGGGGGCTGGGCAGCCTGCCTTGTGGGGGGCCTGCTGGGCCGCATAGTGGAGGTAAGCAACCTGCGACTGCTTGATTGAGGCGGAACAAATGTCTCATTGTAGATCTTTAATTGCATTAACATAGGCCCAGCCTGTCTTAAGTCTCACATTAGCAATCCTCTTGAACATATTCTCCGACCAGCGATGACAGGTGGGCCAATCCCACGTCTCTGCTAATTTGGCGATATCTTCCTTGTGTTGTGCAAGGGCAGGGAGCCAATCAGGGGGAAGTGAAGGGTGGGTGGCGAGTATCTTGAGAGCTCCAAAATACTCAGGCTACATCGCCTCCCCCATTGCTATCAGTCTCCATGCAACACTCCGAGTAATAAACAAATGCGGTTGTACCTGCCGGTTTCTTGAAAGCTGCGGAACCATCTAGAAGAAGCTCTGCCAGTACTGAGGCTGTTTGCTTGGTGTGCACTGCGGGTGTGAGGGCTGCTGTTTGGTGGGCTCGTCGATTTGTGAAGCCGGAGTGGGCACCAGCCTGGTTGGGGGCGGGGGCCAACCTTATTGCAGGGGTGGGCTGAGCAGGTTGGTGAGCGGTGACTGGGGAACGAACCTTCGGGAGGCACATGCGGGACATCTTGAACTTGTCTCGCCTTACCCCTGACAGGCGGAGCAACCGGGGGAGGCAAAATCACCGGCGAGCTCGGGGGCGACTCAGGGGGCGGGGCCGGGGGCGGGGCGTGGAGGGAATGGAAGTTTTCCTTTCCAGGTCCGCCACCCTCAGCGCCAACTCTCTATTCCTTAGTAAATTCTCATGTTGCATTTCATACAGTGTCATAGAGTCCGGGTCTGGAAGGTCCGGGGCCGTTGAAGTTGACGGCACCGGCTGTGGGAGAGCTGCCGGGGCGTGCCCAGGTGTGCCGGCGCCTTGACTACTCTCCCGCTCCTACGAGGAGTCCTCCGAATTATGACTGAGCTAGCCTGCATACTGAGCTGGGGGCGCACCCTTTTCTTCTTTCTTGGTGGCATAGTGTAAACTGAACTCACTGTACGTAGATTGTGTGTAGAAGTGGGAGAGGAGTGTGAAACGACTCTCTCGGTAAGCTGTGAGCGGAAAAGTGAGAGGAGGAAGGCGGTTCAGTGAGGAAAGTAGTGCCTGTGAGAAAAGTAGTGCGTGAGGCCACGTTCATAAATGATCTATGTTGACATGCCAACATACTTAATTAGTTTGCAAAAGTGACGTCAGAGAGCAGATTGATGAGGGAAATCATCTATAGACCTACCGCCTTTGCCGCAACATGCCTACATTAGTTCACTCAGTGACGTCAGAGGTTTTTTTTTTTCTAGGACCACGAATCCATATATTCAACAGGCACACACACAGAAACTGCTGTTAAATAATAGATACAAACACTTGCCAATACCAAGCTTTAGGCTCAGCCAATTTCATCGAAGGACGGACCAACAAGAGGCGGCAATTTCCATTCTCATAACCATTCCAATACTACAGATATCCAGCCACATTGGGATTAGTCTTTGAACGTTGTGTCTTACTAAAGCCGTGTTCACATGGGCAATGTAAATCGATTCATAGAAATTGACTTGCCTAGTTTGGGTTACATTTCGCGTGTGAATGGGCGGGTGAGTCGAATAAGGGCTGAATCGATTCCTGTGATCTGGATACTGTAAACCACCTGTCGAGGTAGTTTATGTGAGTCAATTTCTGTGAACTGATTTATTTTGCCCGTGTGAACGCAACCGACTTACTTGAGGTGGATTAAGGACATCACACTATATAATATAATTTGGTCTATGAAACCGCTAGCTGTGTACAGATATTTTTTTCATCATTTATTTTTAGGGTTTCACTGCCCAGCAGAAGTTTTGAACGTTCCAAACCAATACGATTCAGTCCATACATATCTAGGTCGAACCCACACTCTCTCATGCCGACATCGACGAACCCAAACTGGCACTGGTTAATCTGGACTTGCTCATGTGCAGATATCCACTTCCGCCTTAAACCGACACAAAGCACTGCCCGTGTGAACGCGAAACACTTTCAAACTAAATCGATTCATATGATTCGCCTTGTCTAAATCGCTTTACATTTTGCCTGTGTGAACACGGCTTTAGAAGCAGTAGTACCTACGTGTTAGGCATACTTTCTATAACAGCATCTAACGTCATACCAGGACAAGCGCCGACTTGTGACAGTGCACGCTCATGGCAAACTTCTAGTGCTGCCCCACTAGGAGACCAAGCTGCCAGCATCATGACCTAATATTGCATTCAATCACAATATCCTCATCTAGCGCTATCCAGTTCTGGCCCTAATCGATTAGTGCCGAGCACCAAGCTTAATAGCGACAAGAATAAATTTGGTAAGTTGTTGATTTGACTCGGCTGGGATTCAAATGGCAGACTTTCCGCATGAAAGTAAGCAAGCGCTCTTACTGATTAGGCCAGTGCGTCCAGGAATAAGCCATTTACTGAATAGGTCACTTCTGATATCCTAGATTTATTGCTTAACTATGCCCTAGACAGACTGGTTGATGTGATAAGTTTCGGGATGAAGACTCCTGGGGCCATATGTATGTGTCAGGGTTAGTGCGGCGAAGCTGGTTTTCGGCGGGTTTACCGGGTTAGCAGCGAAAACTCTGTATGTATGTGTCGGCGTTAGACAAACACCACAAGCTTAAAGTCACCTGCACTAACCCCAATCCATAGCATGGTTAACGTCAATGTTAGGGACCGATTATGCCCAAATCTATTCAATGCGATCATATTTAACAGAATTACATATGCAATAAGTGAAATTTTATCAATTTAACCCTAAATTCGAGGAATTCGAACCGTTATTAACGCTGCCGCCGCATTGGCGGCGATATTAATAGTGTTGAATCGACGAATGTAAAGTAAACAAATCGCTGCCGTCTGCCGCAGTGCTTGCCGCCAACAGGCTCAGCAATAGCGACTGGCTGGTGCCTGGCGGTGTTACATACCGATTAGGCCCAAATCTATTCAATGCTATCATATTTAGCATAGTTACATACTAAAAACGTGAAATTTCATTAAATTAACCCGAAAATCAAACCCATATTAACGCCGCCGCTACATCGGCGGCGATATTCATATTGTCGAATCCAAACAAAATAAATCGCCGCCAGCAACAGGCTCAGTAATAACGCGGCTCGCTGGTGCCCGACAGTATCATATTTAACAGAATTACATACTCAAATCGTGAAATTTAATTAAATTAACCCTAAACTCGAACCGACATTAATGCTGCCACTACATCGGCGGCGATATTCATACTGTCGAATCTAAACAAAACAAATCGCCGCCGGCAACAGGCTAAGAGGGGGCCCCCAAGTTGCTAAATAACTAATACGTTAACTAACCCTGCCACGCTTTGGACACATACATACCCCTTGACACATCTGGAGCACCGGCGTTAGATAACCCGGGACCCGCCTTTAACACCGGAGCCGATAAAAAGTTGCTCATACATATGGCCCCTGGGGCAATCTTCAATCTGGCGCCCTTTCCTGTCTTCTCCTCTTCTCCCCTCTCGCATTGCCGCCCCCCCCCCCCCTCCAACCACCACTAGCAAGACATAGCGAGCATCCGCAGCAGTACTCCACACACACTAGGTAGTGTGTGTTTGGTTGTTGTTGTTCTACGTCCTAGCAACATCTAAGGTCATATCAGGATGGGTACCGACTTGTGACAGTGCGCAATCATGGCGACTTTATAGTGCTGCCCCACTGGAATACCAGGCCACTAGCACCATGACCTAATATCCCACTCAGTCACATTATCTTGACACTGAGCCAACCAGTCCTATCCTAATAATGCCGAGTGCCAGGCTAGGAAGCAACAAGTATACATTTTAAACTCCTTGGTTTGACTCGACCAGGATTCGAACCCACAACCCCACGATCTACCAACACGGGAGACGAACGCTCTAACTCATTCGGCCATCCCGTCTGGTAGTGTGTGCACTGCACTTGTATGGTTACTATGGCAACACAAAGTAGACGATGGAGTGACTTCCTGTTCCGCAGTTCGTGGAATGTTAAACTCTTGGTTCAAATCCGGGTAGAATTAACCCAATAATTTAAAAGTTGATAATTGTCGCTACCTATCCTGGTGCTAGGAACAATGGAATGTTTCTGCTTGTTTGTTGTGGTTTTACATCATAGCAACATCGAAGGTCATATCAGGATGGATACCGGCTTGTGACAGTGCACACTCAAGGTGACTGCAGAGTGTTGTCCCACTGGGACACCATTTAAAAAATTTATACTGTCCATAGCATGTAAGCCCGGGTACCCAGGCTTGTTTTCAATGCTGGCCAGCTGTAGTGTTGGTGTTGTCTTACCAAACAGTAGCTGCTGATAAGTTATTTGATTGTCTGCATTTCAGTAGCAGATAGATAGTATGTTGGTACGTTTAGTAGGCTATGTTAGTTTTTTGGGGCCCTCTTGGCATTGTATTTTTGTTCTATTCTTATTAATATGTTAGTTGTTTTCTTAAGGTTCTATGTTAGTGTTTTGGGGTTTTCTTGGGAAGAGTTTTCCACTTTTTTCAACTTAATTCTATACTAGCCTATTTTATTTACATGTCCATAGGCTTGTACGTAATAGGTGGTTGAGTTATGTTTGACCTGATGACCTGATGTCGCACTTAGTCACTTTATCCTAATATTGAGCTGACAAGTCTTTGCACATTTATATAGCGTAGTGGGATAAGTTATTATTGACGGGTCATGTGAGGAGATTCGCATTCATTGCGATGCCAGGTCGAAGGGACTTTGTTTTCATCAACTGATAGAACCGCTGGTTGGACGCTGAGGGGGTGGGGTAGAACAGGTATTCCACATGATATTTTAAACCCATTTGGTGTGGTTTATTCAAAACTATGTAATTTGACATTGCTTCTTTGACTTGTTCTCATTCTAAATGCGAATAACAAACATTAAACTAATACCAAACGGGATGACCGAATGAGTTCATCGCCCGCCTCCAGTGTTCGTGGATCGTGGGATTCGAACCCATGGGTTCGAAGTGTGGTCGAATCAAACCAATAACTTAAAAATTGATATATGTTGCTTCCTAGCCAGGCGCTCTGCATTATTAGGACAGGGCAAGGACTGGTTGGCTCAGTGTCAGGATAATGTGACAGTGGAATATCATGTCATGGTACCAGTAGCCTAGTGTCCCATGGGGCAGTAGTATAAAATCGCCATGAGTGCGCACTGTCACACATCGGTGCCTGCCTTGATATGACCTTAGATGTTGCCAGGATGTAAAACTCCAACAACCAGCCAACCAGACCCACTTCGTGTAATATAACACTAGAATACTATGCTGGTATCCGCAGTGCTTTATGAGCAGCCCGAATCTGTGGGCGAGTAGAGGGGGGGGGGGGGTGTTGTCCAAGAAGCGGTAGAAAGTGGTATGGGGGCGGTTTGCTGCACAAGTGGTGACCAACATGCAAAGTCAGTGAGGGACGCCTCTGTTAAATGCAAGGCATTAAGTGCCTGTCACACCTGACCGGATGGAGCAATGGACATAAACCGGACAAAGAATTGTCTAGTCCAGTGGTGTCCAGTGACCAAGAGTGTGAAAACGAAGTCATCCAGGCACATCGCCTGGGCAGGATCCATGACGATGGCTCTGTTAGACCTCTGCTCGTCACTGTAAACTCTGAAAAAACAAAACGCCAACTGTTCAGTCAGCTTTTTAAACTACGAGGCATCGACCAGTACAAGAATGTCAGCGTGGGCCATGATATGACGCAAAAAGAAAGAAAACAAACAAAACTCCTGGTAGAGGAAGCCAAAAAGAAAACAGCAGACATGGCGTCGGACACTGAACTGGGAGAAGAGGCAAAAAACTGGGTATTCCGTGTCAGAGGACCGCCATGGGAACAAAAAATAGTGAAAGTGAGACCACGCACCCAGGTTTAGATGTCAGCCGAAGTGACATCAACTGTAACATCAGAAGTATGCAAGAAACAACTAAACCTAAACCATGTATAACACATAAGTATCATTGGGGCCACAATCCTAACTCAAACTCGAACAAAAACAGAATCCATATCAGCACATCTCATAAAATTATCAATGGCCTAAGATGTATGTATACCAACGCAGATTCAATTATGAACAAGCGAGCCGAACTGGAAGCAAATATTGGAATTTACAACCCAGATATCATTGCAATTAGTGAAGTCATACCAAAAAATCCAAAAGACCCAGTCCAGCTATGTGAGATTGCCATAAATGGATTTGATATTTTCAGCAACATCGATGAGGGGAGGAGGGGTGTGTGTATATATACTAAATGCAACCTTAAGGCAGTCCCTTTAGATGTACTCCCATGTAACTCAACAGAAGCGATATGGTGCGAGATTAAGCTAGATGACAGGGACAGTCTGCTTGTTGGGTGCATCTACAGGTCACCCAACAGCGACAACAGTGTCCATGAGGAAACTCGACAGTTGATCCAAAAGGCCTCAGCCCTAAACCACAGCCACCTCCTAATCATGGGAGACTTCAATTATCCAGAAATCAGTTGGCAACCTATGCGAACACCAAATAGCGAACAACATCCAGCAACACTCTTTGTCGAAAATCTTAGAGATTGTTTCCTTTTCCAGCACGTCACGGAACCAACACATAAGCGTGGTAACCAGGCTGCAAATATATTAGATCTCATCATCACAAATGAGGAAGAAATGATTGGAAACCTTAAACATGTGACGAGACTTGGAAATAGCCACCATGATTGCCTTTTCTTTAATTTCAGTTGCTATTGCCATGTAAACTCAAGTGGAAAGCACAAATTCATATTGGATAAAGGCGACTATGAGGGCTTGAGACAGGATCTCGACCAAGTTCTACTAAGTGCAGCCCCAAATACAGACACTGTTGAGGACAATTGGAATGCATTTGAAAAAACCTTCATGGAAAAATGCAAACAGCACATACCCATGTCATCTGGCAAAATGAATAATGGCAGACCACGGCCAGAATGGATGAATGACCAAGTCAAGCAGAAGATCAGCTTGAAACAACAGGCATACGCAGTGAAGAGACAGTCGGGCACAGAAAGTAACAGAATTCGATATGCAAAACTATGTAACCAAGTAAAGTGGGAATGTAGGAAAGCAAAGAGAGAGCATGAGAAAAAACATAGCCAAAAATGCCAAAGAGAACCCAAAAGCCTTCTATAAATATGCTAGGAGTAAACTCAAAGTACATATACCAGTTGGAGATTTGAGGCGGGATGATGGGACCATTGCACAAAGGGATATCGACAAAGCTGATACGTTGAACACCAGATTCGCAAGTGTCTTCACACAAGAAGACCTGTCATATATACCAATGTTTGAGGACCGAGTCTTTCGTGCCCCCCTGACCAACATAAATATTGCACCATCCGATCTGAAGAAAAAATTATACAATCTTAATGCATCTAAGGCAGCAGGTCCTGATGGAATATACCCACGCATATTGAAGGAGCTACACAACGAGCTTGTTGAACCACTTAAACACATTTTCCAAAAATCACTAAACCAAAGAAAACTTCCTCACCCATGGAAGGATGGACATGTGGCTCCCATCTTCAAAAAGGGTAACAGAAGTGATCCAGGAAACTATAGGCCAATCAGTCTAACATCTGTAGTGTGTAGGTTGCTGGAATCAATAATAAGAGATTCTATCATGGCTCATCTTGTTGAAAACAACCTCCTATCAACACAGCAGCATGGCTTTGTGCAAGGAAGATCTTGTATGACCCAACTACTGGCATGTATGGATGAGTGGACCCGCGTTATTGATGACTTTGGAGATCTGGATGCTATTTATCTAGATTTCCAAAAAGCATTCGACACTGTTCCACATAAGCGACTGCTAAAAAAACTGCACGCCTATGGCATAAGAGGAGATGTCCTACACTGGATGAAGGATTTTCTGAGCAACAGAAGACAGCGAGTCATTGTAAATGGCAAACCATCAGGATGGTGCTCGGTGAAAAGCGGAATACCTCAGGGCAGCGTGCTTGGACCGGTCTTATTTGTGATATATATCAATGATTTACCAGAGGTTGTACATTCTATGGTCCAAATGTTTGCTGACAATACCAAAGTATTCCGCCGTATAGAGAAAGGTAGTGACTCATGCGACTTGCAGAAGGACCTCAACAACATGCAGAAGTGGTCAAGTGATTGGCAGCTGAAGTTTAATGCTTCAAAATGCAAAGTGATGCATTTAGGGGGAAAAAACAGCAAGCACATCTATGTAATGAACGATGGTGTGAATAATGTTCCGCTCTCCGAAACAATGATAGAAAAGGACTTGGGTGTCAAGGTGGACTACAAACTGACATTCAGCAACCACATCCAGGAAACCGCCAACAGAGCTAATGGAATACTGGCTATCATTCGAAGATCGTACACATACCTAGACGAGGATGTTGTACGCAGACTGTACACATCCCTTGCACGTCCACTTTTGGAATATGGAAATGTTGTGTGGTCACCACTCTACAGGAAGGATGCTGAGTCAATTGAGAGGATCCAAAGAAGGGCAACGAAGCTTGTACATGGATTTGATGCAATACCCTATGAACAACGTATGCGTCATTTGAAGATCCCAAGCATGTACTACAGACGGGCCCGGGGGGATTTGATTGAAGTATTCAAATATCTCCATGGTATCTACAAGACAGGCGGCCCCCTTATCAGAGACTCCAACACCAGGACCAGAGGGCACTCCCTGAAGCTGAGGAAGCGGTACTCCAGACTGGACCTGCGACACAACTTTTTCGGCTTTAGGGTGGTTGACCTGTGGAATGACCTGCCGGAGAGTGTCGTAGCAGCAGAGTCGGTGAACTGTTTCAAGTCCCGACTGGATGCATACTGGTCAAGCATTACATATATCTTGGAGCCAGTGACAGTTGCTGCGATCGACCACATCTGAAGAACTGTCTCCATTTCTATTAATTAAGAGTGGCTAACAGGTCCAAGGCCTATTGTAGCTGTATCCTATTGATTGATTGATTGATTGATTGATATCAAAATGTGTCGAAATGTTGCGCTATCGGATCAATGGATGCTGGACGAACAGACATGAAACGGACATGAAACGGACATGAACGGATAGCCACCGGACTATAACCGGACGATAACCGGATGACAACCGAATGTCAAACAGACGGACCAAACATCAACCGGACACGTACCGGTCTGTCACGGACACGTCGGAAACATATACTGACCGAATTCCTGCAACACCATCAACGGACTCTGCAGGAAGCAAACCGGAGACATAACGGATGGGTAACAGACATGAACCGGACAAAACGGACTAAGCGGACCTAAAACGGACACCAACCGTACACGTCAGTCTGGCGGTGTCCGGTACAAGTTTTGTGCATGTTCAAAACATGCCACTGTACACACGGACACCACCGGAGAGATAACTGACACACCAGATGCGTACCGTATATAAAACTGACATTAACCTATTTCAACAGACAGTGTCCATTTTCTATCCGTTTCCCCAGTCCGGTAAGATGTGACTGCGCCTTTAGTGATCGGGCGGCGCCGTCTGGGCGACACCGGCGCCACTTCCGGTGAGCTATGGCAGCGCCACCATCGGGAAGCATACGAACAGTCACATCGGAATCCCGGTGATCCCTAAGGAAGCCGCGCCCGTCACTTGGCCCGCTGGTTACAAGCCTGGTCCGCCGCTTAAAGGGCTCCCCCGTCAGACGCTGGACACGGCGGCCGAGGCACCTTCAGGCCCACCACCACCCTAACCTCCCCCCGCCCTCCCACCCACACCGTCCCTGCCTTCCCATCGCACCCTCCCTCCCTCCCTCCCCGCTCCCCCGCACCTTCCCACCAACAATCGCGGCCCTCTCCTCCCCCACCCTCCCCACCATCCCCACCCTCCCCCACCATCCCCACCCTTCCCACCCCATGCCTCTCCCGCCTTCTCCCCCACCCTCCCCCACCTACCCCGCACTCCCCAGTCCTCGCCCGCCCTCTTCCTCCACACTCCCCCGCCCTCCCCCACCATCCGACTCCCCCCCCCCCCCCCACCGCCATCCCAGCCTCCTCTCTCCCGCTCTCCCAACGATGCCGCCATTGCCTTCCCAATTGCTCCCTTCCCACAGTCCCCGCTCACTCCCGCCCTTCCGCCAGCAGTCCCGCCCCACCCCGTTGATATCCTCCCCTCCACTCCCCATCCACTCACCCCTTCTCATGTCACCCACCCTCTCCCCCTCCCACCCAAGCGCCCACCCCGCCCAACTCCTGCCCTCAGGTTGAAGTGATCACCAGCCTGCAATGGAAGTGCAGCTAGCTGGAGCGGAAGCCACCGACATTGTATATGAGGTCACGTGGAGGTCACAGAAGGGAAAACTGGCATAAAAGGAAACCTTACATTGTTGCTAGTTATGTATCCCCCTCCCCCATGTCCATCAAGTGCATTGACATTCCAGCACTTGAGATATATTATATAACATATATACTATCTGATATGCCTCGCATGCCCCGCATGCCCCACATGTCCCACATGCCACACATGTTCCACATGCCCCACCTGTCTCACCTGTCCCACATGCCCCACATGCCGCACATACCTCACGTACTGTATATACATGATATACCTTATATACCTTATATACTTTATATACCTTATATACATTATATACTGTATATACCTTATATACTTTATATACCTTATATACATGCATCATATGGCCTTATAATTATATAGGCCTAAGCTAGATATGTTGCAGAGGTTATTACAACAGGCGCGTCCCTTCTCAACTACTTCCGGTTTGCCATAGTTACCAAGGAAGGACTGAAGCTGGGATCTGACGTATTTCCACGCCCGGAAGCTGGGTGGTCTACGTTCCAGCCCTCTCCGTTACGATAGAACCCATACCTTAAACTTAATTGGAAATCCTAAAATACATGGTCTCTGGTACCTAAATTGACTTGTGTTCGCACCCTACATTTGTTTTGTAATGTAGAGTACATTGAACTTCTGCTGGCAAATATTCTACATTGGATGTGTGTGTATTCCCTAGCTCCCCGCCGTTGGCAATTCGGTGTTGGCCCTGGTCACCCACATCCTTGGCTCCCCTAGCCTCTTTTTTCCACTCGTTGATTAAGGAGGGGGCCTTTTAATCACCTGATAACCTACACTCAGACTTTTTCCTTCCACTGGATGCAGGGGCGGAATCAGTAAAGGCGCTGGTTCCCCGTGCGGAAGGTAGGACCTTTGAATAATGGCTGAGTCAAACCAATGACTTATGAAATTCCCACTTGTGCGCCCCTATACCCACATAAATCTTACACACATCACATATATATATATATATATATGTATATATATATACATGTGTATGGCTCGCAATATTCACTATTAGCATCAGTACTAATAGGGAGTGTCTGAGTGACCACCGACCACCCCCATCTCCAATGGGCTCGTCCATCCAGATTTATCCACACATCTGTCCAACTCTACTCCTCACAGTCAACAATTTTACTCTATGACTAAGCCGCTCAACCACTGATACCCGACCAGCTGCAGAACACTAGCTACCTCCTCTCCCGTTACCGCCACCTACCCTTCACAGCTCCACTTGGCTACCTGTGATCCAGCAGCTGCATTATACCAGTGTTCAACAAATACCCATCCAGTCCAGTTCTCCAATATTTCATTTCCCCATTCTCATACATCATTTGATCAATTTCTCAACAAGTGAAGTGATAATTCTACATCAAATATAACCACTGGAGATAAGAACTCTGGAAAATTACCGTATTGGTATATTTACATGTGAAGTGGGCGAGACTACACTCGAGCTATGACGGTTGCGGGCTTGGGCCGAACAACCCACATTTTGGGATGCAGGCTGCTCGCCGGGACAAGCCCGCATTGGCCATCAAATGTGGGGCCGGGTTCACAGCCGTAACCCGTTGCTAGGAGATGCAGATTGCGACTTTCCTAGCAACGGTGGGAGATCGAGCGCTCGGGCTCAGACCCATCGGACGTGTTTCTGCACGCTCTGTTGTTTTAGACGAGATTTAGGCCTTTATTGTCAGAATTCTGAATTATTTTAAGTTAATCATGGTGGGAAGGGATGTACTCATGCGAGTTCATCATTATTAGTGAATGGGATTGTACCAGTAGTGTTAGGAATAAAGACGTGAGCTCTTAAAAGTGATTGGAACGTTCCTTGCATTCTTTACTATTCTCCAGTCTTTACATATATTAACCGCTATGGTCAACTTGATATTAATATTGGATTATTCTATAAGCATATAAGTAATTAAGGGCCTTCGGCCTGGTAGGCCTTAAGCAGCCGATCAACCCCTCTGTGGAGATATAATAGCCACCTTCTTAATGAAAACCTGGATTAACGGAAGGATACTTAACTGAGTAAAACATTAACGTAGGCTGTTTATAAGTGATAGCAGCGGCACAACATAGGGTGTCGGCCTAGATCTGGATTAACTAAAGTATATCAACACTTGCAAACAGCGGGGAGGAGAGCCAGTTAGTTGAAACAATAAGTAACTTCTTTCTTATATAAATGCGGGGGAGGGACAACCCGTATTTCTATGGCACTCTGGCTGTCCGCCCTTAGCCCGGGAATCACACCGATGGAGGCGGTCAACCTGCAGATGGGACGAGAGGCGGTGGCGGCACGTGGAAGGCCCAGGAAATTCACTTGGAAATCATTATGAAAAAATAACACATTAGGCTCGCCTTAGGCAGGGGAGAAATAGCCGAATGGTTAAACATGTATTACTGAATTGAAGTCTGTTGGTATTATATATTGTATAAAGTGAGGTAAATGCTGAAAGTAAGGACAGCATATACAGTTGCTGCAGACTGTGGTTTCTTCACCCAAACAAATAGTCTGTGAAGAATGCCACAGAATAGGTACAATAATTAAATTAAGAAACTGAGTTATGTGTGCCTGTTATGGTATGATTTACAGATGCCAGTATCTGAGGTGACAATGCATGGGGGTTGTGTGTGTGTGAGTGTTTGCAGGACCTGCCAAATCCAGGTGTCAGGCTGGAGGGGGGAGGTGGACTGTGTGTGTGTGTGTGGTGAGCCCTCCCTGCCTCACCTCGTGGCAGTTTGCTGAACTAAAGATGATGCAATATGTAATTCTCAAAGTGATCATCATCATGCTGTCGGTCACGATGCAACAAAGACTGCTTCATTACTTGACTGTCGCTCTCCATTTTTTGTGCGGTTGTACATTTAATGAAAGCTGCCTGCAAAAGTGGTGAAGTGCTGCTGGCTTTTGCAAGTTACCAGCAGCACTCTCTCGGGGAGCAAATAGAGGTCTCACAGCGGCAAGAACATGTCCAGATAGGCGCAAAACTATTTGTCCCTGCAGTGGCTGGTCGGGAGATGTTGGGAGTTCCATACATCAACTGCCCTTGATGCTGCCACAGTGACATGGTTTTCTGTTCAGGGTTTGCTCCCTTAGACTTTGGTTCTGTCAAGAACATGTACCACAAGGCAGTGGTTTCTCAAAGTATGGCATGTAGAAACTCCTAGTATTTTGGAGTTGTCCCAATCTAAGGGACTGGTGTAAGTGTGATTGGTGAACTTGATGGAAAATATGTATCTGACATGGTGTGGGTGGGTTGCCCCCCCCCCACCCCCTTACCCAGCAGGGGGGAGGGAGCTGGTGGGAGTGGTGGGGATCCACCCACTCCCACCATGACTCCCCCCACCACTGACTGGAGGAGTTCAGCCAATGAAATGCCATGTTACTGTCTCTGACTGAGGAGACTCCCAGCAAATGTGTACCTGTATTTTGAATGTGTTCCATCTGAATAAAAGAGCTGGGCAGGGGGTGTGGCAGGTAGATGATCTGGAGACAGCGCACCAGCAGGAGCCAGCCACCCCTCCCTACTAGACTTTACCACACTTAAATTCTGTTGGGTTACTATTTCTTGGAACAGATATAGTAAGCAGATATAGTAAGCAGATATAGTAAGCAGATATAGTAAGCGGATCATCGCTTGAGTAATATCATACATTAGTGCTTTTCGGCCTCCACACACAGAAGTTAGGGTTCTATTTCCTATAAAGATTCTAGCGTGTAAAATACCGCTAGTTAACAATATGACCGGAAGACCAGTGTCTTGATGCTGATAAATGAATTGGACTGATGAACACAAATATCCACAAACACACACACACACACGCCAAAAATAAAGGTCATTGGTAAATAAAATGATGAATCAGAGAACAAAATGGTGGACACTGATTAGTTGAATTCGCCACAGACCACCTCCATCCGCAATGGACTCGTCCATCCGGGTCCATCCATCATCCATTCGCGCACCCACCCGCCTCCGCTCCTTACACTCGACAATTAAAAACAAATAAATGGTGATTGTCAGGGCCTAGTTACCTTTTACCAAACTCGTCTATCGAGCATACTAAACCATTTTCACCTTGATTTCACCAACATTAGTTACATTGGTGTTCTTTGTTGTTGTTTGACGTCATAGCAACATCTAAGGTCATATCAGGATGGGTAGCGAGTTGTGACAGTGCACACTCATGGCGACTTTGTAGTGCTGTCACACTGGGAGATCAAGCTGCCAGCACCATGATCTAATATCCCACAGAGTCACATTATCTTGAGACTGTTGCTAATCAGTCATTGTGCTATCCTATCAATGCCGAGCGACAGGCTAAGTAGTCAAATTTGTAAGTCATTGGTTTGACTCCGCTGGGATTTGAACTCCCGACCTTCCGCACGGGAAGCCTGCGCCCGACCGATTCGGCCACTGCCTCCAGTTGTTACATAGGAGGTATAATACAGAATAATAGATGGAAATATAACATAATAAGTCACTTCCGCGGTTTTATACTCGAATATACGGTACGCACATACGGTATGCATCACATATATTTGAAGACCAGACGGGATAGCCGAATGTGTTGAGCGTCCGTCTCCTGTCTTGAGAGATCGGGGAATCCGAACCCATGGGTTCGTGGGTTCGAAGCCTGGTCGAGTCAAACCATTGACTTAAAAATGTATACTTGTTGCTTCCTAGCCATGTTCACAACAATTGCTCAATGAACCAGAAATAGCAGGTGCTCGGCATTATTATGATAGGGCAAGGACTGGTTGGCTTAGTGTCAGGATAAAGTGACTGAGTGGGATATCAGGTCATGGTGCTGGAGGCCTGGTCTCCCAGTGGGCCAGCACTATGAACTGATAAAGTCACCATGAGTGCACAATGTCACAAGTCGGTACCCGTCCTGATATGACCTTAGATATTGCTAGGATGTAAAGCAACAATAAGCAAACAAACATATATTTGAATGGCTTCTAGTCGTCACTGCTACATATCTACCTGGTCACGTGGTCCCTTACGATGCCGACTGCCACACTTAATTAGAAGCCCAATGGCGTTTTATGTCCGCCAGCAGTTGATTGCCAATCCCGCTAGCAGCTCGCTAGGTGGCGCTCATGTGCGAGACAAGGGTCTGGGTGTCGAGACAATCGTAATCTATGTCGATGTATTGTGTTAGTATTGTTTGCGGAAGATTGATAGAAACAACATTAGAAACAGACACAACTTCACCCCATATTCACCGTGCCATATTAACTAATCAACTCAGATATGATATTCAAAATGATTAGCTTCTCGGAAATGTTAGATTGATCCTATGTGTGGTTTATAGCACAGCCTGGTGGCAACGATTTAAAATGGCTTTCAAATGGCAGATCCGTTTTCAAATGAGATAGCAACAGAGTGGGTTTGTTTGAGCGTCTATTCTGCATTCTGAGCAATATAATTATATATAGTTTCTTTGGGCTTTATGTCCTGGGCATATCATGAAGGGTACCAATTTGTGACCGTGAGCACTCATCGTGACGTTATAGTGCTGCCTCACTGGGAGAGCAGGCCACTGGCACCATGGATCAATATCCCAATCAAATATATCAATGTCAATAGTGAATGAAGTAATAACAATTAAAGAAATTTAAAAAATAAATAAAATTTAAAAAACTACCACCTATGTATTAAAAGGACTATGAACTGATAAAGAATCATCCAAAAAATAAACCACAAACTATGGTTATTTGCAAAGCTAAGAAACTACATGACCCAAGAACTGTCAATAAAAGTCTTCAAGGGAATGGTGCTCCCCTACTTCGACTACGAGGATGTCATCTACATGGGTGCCAAACAGGAACTGCTCAAAAAACTGCAAATACTGCAAAACAGAGTCCTAACGACATGCCTTAAGGGATAAGAGTAGAAGGAAAACAAGTGTCAAGAAAAAACAGAAAAACTAACATAGATTTACTAACCATAAACACCAACTATAAGAAAAAGAAAAAAAGCAGAAAACTGCCCAGCATTGAAAACAAGCCCGATCATCCGGGCTTACATGTTATGGACAGCGTAAACACCCCATAAAAAAAGAAAAACCAAAAAAAACTTGTTGGCGTCATTACTTTGCACACATGCACTGAATTTGGCCTTTCTCCCATGACAATTACGTAGTAACCTTCCTGTCGCATTTAAGCAACCCATCGTACCTAGGTACGTATCTGCTGGGAAACCCCTACCTTTGAAAGACCAGTCTCTCGGCACTAACAAAATGTGTATAATCTGCTTTAAAATAAATGACTAGAAAAGAAAGATTACAAAATCTAAAACGCCTAAAGCAACAGGAGTATGAAGCTTCATTTAATGGAATTCCTAATTCTACTTAGTTGGACTTCGTTTGAAGCCTCATATCTGGCAAAATTCATCACGGCTTACAGTTTGCATTTCACTTGGTTATTTCAATGGCACAATGGAGCAGTCGTTGTTCGGTTAGTTCTGTAAGTCGTCGCTAACCGGAACTGGCGTTCCTCCTGGTTTCGGCCTCTGTGTGATTGATATACCAACGGGTAGCGATACTGAGCAAACCGGCCCTGGCCCTTTCCTATTATTAATGCCTTGCGCTAACCAGGCTAGGTAGCGACTAGTATTTATTGCGTAAGTCCATGGTACTTGAGAGATTATATGAAGGGTTCAGGTGCAAAAACCGACAAATTCACTTTACTTCTTTCTAGAAAATAGAATGTATTGTTGTGCTCTCCGATTAAAGTTTGTCAATTTCATATTGAGTAGAACATTATGTAGGGGATGTGGCAGCTTCCGCCAAGAAACCGCAACATATGTGTTTATCGGAATGACGGCAGCTTCAGTTCAAACGTAGTAGTCATGGTTTTATTTTTACCTGGATGGCGTTTCTGAGTTGTTGTGCCTGTTTGTTTGATTAATGACCCCCTGACACAGAAAGAAAAACATAGGCTATTGTTTGGGTGTTTTTTTGTATGCCGGAGTCCTTCATATCCATATATAGGTAAAGAGAAACACAACTTCATAATAAATAATAAATGTAGGACGCATTATGCTACAAGATTATGCTAAATGGCACAACTTTAGAACTCCACACAGTTTGACAGTAAGCTCATCTCAATATAGCTAGCTGTGTATGGTGAACTTCTGCAGGACTAACCCTATTGCAGCCCGACTCAACGAACCTAATTGTCTTCTTAGTAGTTGCTTAGTTGAGGTACTCTCAGGTTATGAGGTCAAAGGCCGAATTACTGACCCAGCCATGCCAGCAGTTCTTTATAGTCCTGCACTATAAGTTAGTCTTTATTAGCTTCATTTCCCAGGATAACAACTGTGTCCACTCTTAAATCTCATGATATCAGTCATGGATTTATAAGACAGATTTGATTTAACCGGGTGTTTTATTTCGAAAGTCCTTACCGAAGTAGTATGTTTCGGTTGGGGTTCGAACACGCGACATTCCACGCGCCAGAAGCCAGACATCGCTTTTACTGATTCGATAATTCCAATAATTAAAAGGTACTTGAGTAAGATATTATAAGGAACATAATCACCATGTTCAAAAAGTTGTTGAGTACCAAATAAATGTTGTCCCTGATCTGAGTATTTAATTAACTAAGCTAAGCAGATGCCAACTAATTAGGTTGGAATGAGGGTCTGTTGATGCAATCTGTATCGTTGATGTATTTCAGTATGTTAATTGGTAGCCTTCACAATAGGAAAATGTGTTATCACCTATATCCAGTGAACTTGTTTCAACTGGCAATAAATATTTATATCACTAGAAAGAGACAAACCTGCTGCACCAATTAAGTCACATTAGTTGTTTCATTTAAGAGTAATTAAGGATTGAATTTACATTAAAACAGAAGGACTTTTATGTTTTACATCTCATATAATGGTGGTTTTGTTCAACTGGCAAATAATATTTATATCATTAAAGAAAGTAGCTGATGGTTTTATATTTATGTAATCAGTGAGAAGATCTAAGGATTGTGTCCTAGCAAAATACCCCTTATATGTGGCAACTACTGCCTCATGGCAGTTCTGAGAATGAGTGTGCGTGCCCTGTGTGCTGTGTGTCACTCACTGAATCCCTGGTCAGCCCTCCTGGACCGGACCAGAGAGCATGCTCCTCCCCTAATCCCCACCCCCAGCCTCTCCAACATCCCCCTGTAAAATATTCCGATATTCAGCATAGGGGGAATGCAAATGTTCTATTACTGATCAGTGTATGTGACCAGGTGCATGTATATATATATATATATATGTGTATGGGTTTGTGGTGGCTAAGTGGGATGTAAATAGACATAGTGGTGCTGGCAGGTCTGGGTGTGATTGCACTTAGGGCCTACCCGCTCTTCTGGGATAGGGATCACCACACTCAAAGGTCAAGGTTGGTGGTGGCCATGGGGCCAGACAGCTTGTGGTGGTGGGAAGACCACTGGTATCCATGGGGACCAGGAATGCTGGATCACTATTGGTAGGGCCAAGAATGCTTGTTTCCCGTAGGGGGAAAGGGGTGGGGTGATACTCTAAAATGAACCCATGTAACCATATAAATAATAAGCCAGAGGGCTGGACTCTCTCTTCTTCTTTACACTTTATACTCTTGCTTTCGCTGTGTCTGTATTGATTTCACCATAGCCTGCCTACACAGCCACATATTCGAGCATTGGACTCTACACCCCAGTGCGTTGGTGAGCCACAGAGGCCCCCTCCTTTACTTCCAAACAAGAGGTGAGGAGGCTACCATGGTTACTAATTAATACAGGGTATGGGTGGCCGATGAGGGTGTTGTAGAACACACATGTAGGAAGTGATACATTATTTATTTACAATATCTGTTCGGACAATTTGGTGGTGAATGATGGGGGTGGGTTGCACATGCATCCATATACATGCATGCATACACATCCATACATACATCAATGCACATCCATACATACACTTCCATACATCCACCTATCCATCCACCCATCCATCCACCCATCCATCCATATTTGCATACATACATACCTGCATACATCTTAGACTGCAACTACCCAACACCCGACCTGGGAGGAGGGCGTGTGTTTGGGGAGGGTCAAAGTACTGCGGTACAGCACCGGGAACAGAGAACATGTGTGATGGCCACTGCTGACACACGATCAGTAGGAGAAGTGTGTGTGTGATGGTGGTGTGTGTGGGGGGGGGGGGGGGGGATTAGAGGGGTGAGGGTTGTCAGAAGCAGCCTTAAGCAGACCTTGGTACTTCCTCCAGTGCTCTACTGGTCCACCCCTTCCCCCCTGCCCCTCAATCCACACACACTGACACTGACACCAGCATCTCACCCATCCCCGTACACACATACCCCTCCTCACATCCTTGCCTCACCCATTCGTACAGTTTTGCGGGCTGCAGAAAAAATACCCCCCCTCTGCCCCTTCCCCTCTACCCATGCACACACTTCTACTGATTGTGTGTCAGGGGTGGCCATCACATGCCAGTGCTCTGCCATAGTGCTTTGGCCATCCACACACACACAGACCATCCTACCAGAGTGGGTGTTGCGAAAATATATACATACACATATATATAAATATAGATGTATGTTTGTGTGCATGTATGTATAATACTGTATGTATATATGTCTGTATGCATGTATTTATGTATGCATATATGTACATATGTATGTACATATGAATGTATGCATGCTTGCATATATATGTATATATGTATGTATGTTCTCCAAGTGAGTGGAGAATAGAGCCCCGCAAAGGAGGCAGAGAGGTGCATGCTGGTACCTACCCCACCCCAGATGGGTTGGCAGGGGGGGTGAGGGGGTGTTGCAAGACACTACAGAGATTATTACATGTGATAAAGGAGTTGTCACTATCTGCATAGGTATGTGTATGTATGTATATATAGATGCATGTGTGCATGTATCTATGCATGCATGCACACCTCGACCCCATCATTCACCACCAAATTGTCCTAACATATATTGTAATTAAATAAAATACCACTTCCTTCATGTATGTTCTTCACCAACTTCCTGACCTGTGCTAACTTTGGTCACTCACCCCCCTTTCCTAATTAGTAACCATGGTAACCACCACCCACCCCTGTCTGCCAGCAGCAGGGTCCCCTTTGCTGCTCGCCAGCCAATGCATAGCACACTGTCCACTGTGTGTGTCAGTGGGGGGGGGGGGGGGGGGGGGGGGGGGTGGCATGTGGTCAGGGGTGGGAGGCCTGACCAGAGGTTCAGTCAGGGAGATACCTACACACAGGGGGAACACACCAATTCTCACTCAATGTCACAAGGCAGCAATTAACATTGTTAACGAGTACTTTGCTAGAACACAAGCACCAGATCATTACCCTGATCACATAAATATATAATCTGCAAATGTTTTCTTTAATAAGATAAATATCTGTTTGCCAGTTTAATAATACCCCCATGATATAGGTGCAATACATAAAAATCCTTCTCTTTTAATCTAAATTCAATCCATAACCACTCTTAAATGAAACACTAAATGTGGCTGATAGTAATTTAATTGGTGAAACATATTTAATTTCCTGTCACATGTGGAGATGCAATCAGGTTCATCCAGCTGGTATTTCATCTGGGGTTTGGTAGAGTAGGAGCATACACAAATGCAAACATTCATATCTCTGATGTTGTGGGCAAGTGTAGAAACAACACTGAATCAGAAGCCAAGGCAGCTGACTACATTACCATCACCCCCCAACCCCACACCCCCACCCCCACACTGACACCAGCTTCTAGTTCTAGCCTTCCTACCATACACAAGCTCCTGCACCTGCTCATCAGATACACACCCCATACAGCCAACCCCCCTACCCACCCTGCACACACACGCCGACTCAGTGACTGGATACAGAGTTAGTGGTGGGGTGGGGGGGGGGGCGGGTACCAGGGGGTGGGGTTGGGTGCAGATGACTCTTACCAGCTGGATGAACCTGATTTCATCTGAACATGTGCTGCCCGGAATCGGGAGACTGCAGGAAGTGGGGTAGGGGGTACAAGGGTAGGAAATGGGTTGTTTGGTCGGGAAGTGGGGTAGGGGGGGGGGGGGGTGGTTACCGTAATATGTGTCTCTGCAGACATAAGAATTAGTATATCTATTTATCACCAAATATGTTGCACCAATTAAATTACTATCAGCCACATTTGGTGTTTCATCTAAAAGTAATTAAGGATTGAATTTACATTGAAACAGAAGGATTGCTATATATTGCACCTCATATCATAGTGGTATTGTTAAACTGGCAAAAAACATCTGCAGATATTAGTTCTACACCCCTGCCCTCCCCATCAGACATGTGTTGTGGTTGATGGGGAGGGAGTCATTAGGTGTGCCCGCGATACATGTTGCGAGGGGAAGGGAGGGGTTGGTGGAGGGGGGGGGAGTCATTAGGCACGGCCTCTACAATCTCACATCAGGCCCTGCCCCTCATACAAACTGGATATGTGCTTGGAGTTATGCTATACTGAATTACACCTACGGACCTGATGCTTGGATTTATCCCATACTGGATTAGATCAATGAAACCAATTGTACCAACATACTCCCATTTCAAGTGTTTCCCCAGCCTGATTTAGATTAAGTAAATCGTGCATTAATCTTTCAATTGTGTCTCAGTATTGTATTTCATTTAGACATTTGAAAAGAAATATCCCATGCTAGGATATGAATACGAGGCATAGCAAGCCTAGGACTCCTATCCTAGGAATAATTGAAGAGGTTAGGCGCAAAACCGCATAAGTCCCAATCCTATTGAATTCAAATACAAGACCTTACCCTCAGGGTAATCTTAAGTCTCACTAATTCCACTGTTCTTGTGATGCAATGGCTGTGGTGCAATGAAGAAAACTAATATGAATGCAACAAAATTACTTTTTCAAGGTTTGACTCCAGTGTTTATCTTAATCTTTGGATCGGTGTTTTCGGGATTTTTCGCTTGAACTCCTCAATTTCAGTCCTTTTGGACAGCATTCTGAACCACATTAAATCAAGAATTTGTTCATTACACCACTGGACCACTGGTTGAAAAGAAACACAAGACAGATTTATGGCTAAAGCTGTATTGGCAAAGGAAATCAATTCCAGGGCCCAATTAGAATTGTTCCTCTAGATTCTACCATTGAAGCATTCAGCTTATTTGAACAGACATATTCTAACATATAAACTTATAGTTTCCTGGAGATTCTCTTTAATTGGGTATATTTACACCTGGTTTTATTAACGAGGTTAATTAGTTCATTAATTAGACAAAGTTACTCGTTGGCGATATCCTGCGTTCCCATTTACTCTTAAATTCACTTACTGAGAGTATCATATTATGTTTATATGGCCTCAGTCTTTATCTGGTTGTTTTGCAGTATCTAGATAACAAAACTTGATTGTAGTTTGTTGGGGACTGTACATTTAAGAGCATATATAAGGATGAGCACTGATTTATGATAGTGTGCACTCATGGGGGCTTTAGTGCTGCCCCACTGGGAGACCAGTTTGCTGCCACCATAACCCGATATTCCTCCCAGTCACAATATCCTGATACTGAGCAAACCAGTCCCTGCCCTTTTATATTAATGTCAACCACCAGGCTAAGTAGTGACAAGTATCAGTTGTGTAAGTCATTGGTTTGACTCGAGCAGGATTCAACCTTCTGCACAGGAAGCGGGCATTCTTACCGATGTGCCCACCACTGGTGGTCTTAAATTGCAATATATCAGTCATTGATTTACAATACAAATTTGATTTCCCTTGGACTTTATATTTCGAAAGGCCTTACCAAATAGTCATGAAAATGAAAATGTGGATTTCATAGATAGAAGACTTTATTTGGTTTATTTCTTTAATCATCGGATGCCACTGGTCGGCATACTTAAGGTAACTTCCAAATGCTACAGATTCCCGAACTCTTTTGTTAAACCAATTAGGGGAGCAATAACTTGGAAATAATCCTACATGATTAGGACAAAGGAAGATGACGTTCAATTGCACTGAATCTCCTTAATCTTAATCAGTTTGGGCTATTAGTTCCACCCTGACAGGTCAAGACGATAAAAAGGGCAGTCTGGGATGTGTTTTATGAGGACGTGTATGATACATAGACCATCATGAGATCGTTATAGCCAGGTATGGAGCGTGTTATTTCAAAAGTTCACTTTGGAACATCATAGAACACAAGTTATATAATTGCACGCATACAAATGTGTACATTTATTTATGGCACCAGTGAATATATATATGTATATATATATATATATATATATGGAATATGCTACAATAAATGGGTGATAATAATAATAATATGTAAATTTACTAGCACATCCTGAGTAGCAGGATCCAGATTAAGGTTCTGCACAATAGAGGAAGTGCATGTGAAGTCAACACTCAGAGGTTAGCCATTTTGGATTACACTTAATCCCACCTATGGCACCCCCTGTCTTATACCAAGAACACTATGGCCACCACTAGGCCTACCTAGTCGGCGGCTGCCAAAGTGTGTGGTGCCACCTAGCAGGTATTCCCCAACATTTTCTAATTCTTTGACAGAGCATCCAAACTGTCAACATACTGCACTTTAGCAATGATGTGAGGCTAAATGATTAAAAGCATACTGTCCCTCCATCAAAAAACCCTTTTCCCCAAACTTTTGAGGCCAGACTGCTCAGAAGAGTGACAAATAAACCAACAAATCGGTAAATAAACACAATGTAAGCAGTTACAAGCCTTTCATATGTGATGCAATATGACAACCGGAAGTTGTCTCGTCACGTCATTACACCCCCTATATTCATCCACACTGCAACATATTTACAACTGAAATAATACTTCAAACTTCAAACTCTTTGCAGGAAAAAAAGTATTGTGTCGGTGCAAAAATGCGAACCCACTGCAACATCCTGGATTCCCATTTGTTCTTCAATTCACTTACCGGCAGTCTCCTATTATAGACGTTATCTGGTTGTTTTGCAATATTTAAATAAGGAAACTTGATCGATGTTTTCTGGGGACTTTACACCTAAGTGACATTGTGATTTGTGATAGTGTGCACTGACGGTGACTTTAGTGCTGCCCCACTGGGTAAAAGTGGTAAGTTGTTTGTGTGTTGTTGTTTTACGTCCTAGCAACATCTAAGGTCATATCAGATGGTAAGTACAGCGACACGCTCCATACGTGGCTATAACGATCTCATTATGGTCTATGTATCATACACATCACAGACTGCCTTTTTTATCGTCTTGACCTAATGTCACCTAATGTCTTCCCTCCAGCTAATAACAATTAAAAAAAAGTTCCACATTCTCATCACACCGACGCAATATACCTTCCACTGAGCCCTTGATGTAGTATGGCTGTGGTTAGTCACGCAGCCCCTCTCCCTGTGGTAGAGCTGATAGACAACCCTATACAGGAAATGTTGGAAGGCTGGGCTCTGGAAATAACCCTATACATTTGCAATATAAAGTATACACAATATATTGTTTAATTACTTATATATCATAGCCCATTAGTTCTAAAATGAAGAAATTATACAAGCCTGCAGAGTAGTAGTCATTAAAAGTAAAATCGAGAGATTCGTGGGCCGCCATCTTGTTTGTTATTTTATTTACATTCTCTACTAATTCCTCAATTGTAACTGTAAGTCAAGAGCGCATGCCTCCAGTGCGGGGCTTCCGGGGGGGGGGGGAGATCCAAGCACCAGTAGAGGTGGCACACACACACTCAGCCCCCCTGCCTCAAATCCCAACCAATCAAAACACACAATCAGCCACACACCTCCACTCTGATCAACCAATCAGATCACAACATAATCTGGAGCCCAGGACTCCAACACCCATAATTGTCAGTCTGCAACAGCCTCTCCTACTGATCACATCAATACACACCTTATTCACCCACCCATCCACACCCGCTCAATGATTGGCACAGCCAATCAAAACATAACAAACAACAAAGCAAAAAGACTCATAAAATGAATACAAAAAGATTAAATTATACTTGCTTAATATTTCTCATCACTGATTTAAACAGGTTTGATTTAAATGTTCTTTTCATATGTATAAAATGTATTCTGCTATGTTATGTTTCATATGTTCCCATACTTCATCTCATACCCTTAACTGATCATCTATCATGACTTTATGTCAGCCATTACTGTCCTCCGATAACACTGAATTCATAATGGCGTGGAAGTGCCCCAATAAAAGCCATTTCTTCTCAAACCTCAGCTTGCACGTCATCTGTGCCCGACAGCAATGACTTTACTTTGAAGTAATTTTTATTTAAAATGGCTAACTTTTGAGATATTTGAAGTGTAAATATGTCAAATTTATTTTCGCAAGCATGCCAAAGCTCTGACACCATAGGCTTCTGCAGTAACTAGATTATATTAAATTGACTCAGTATTCCCTTCTATGTGCCAACACATGGTTAATGAGTGCATCATTATCTAAGTTAAAGATGTAGACTCAAATCTATATACTTCTTTGTATTTTGAAAACGTGATGCTTCATCGGACTATGCATTCTTAAGCATGTGTTGATGTATATAAGGGAACACTAAGTCCATTTATAAGAAACACATCTTTTGAACTTTCAGTCACAAAATATTATATGTATATTTTTAATGGAAGTCCTTACTGTGATTTCTTTTGTCTCTGCCCACCGCAAGGTGGTTCCCTAATATTGAATGCCGACAGGATAAGTTGTGGTCTTCTCTGTGGCGGACTGGTTAGAGTGTCTGACATTTTGATAGATCAGACTGCTAATCTGAATGTAGAAAGTTCAATTCCCCATCCCAGGACCTCTGCCAATTTGGATTTTCACCGCTGTGTGATATGGGAGGTTAAACAATATCTTGGGTCAGTAAAAATGTAGGCTTGGGCTTTCTTTAGACCAACCTTCTAATGGTGAAAGCAAGACTATTCAGACTTATCCATGACCCCCCCCCCCCCACGTCTTCTCTAAGTAAGACTTATGTACATTCTATTTACTTAGTTAAAGTTGCAGAGTCCGATGGTTTTGAATGTCTGCCATTTTTCTGAAATAAATGTATTACATTGATTGCCATAACCTTCCTTCCATTAGCTTGAAGTAACTTTTATTTTAAATGGCTAACTTTAGAGATGATTGAATTGCAAATACGTCAAATTAGTTTTTGCAAGCTTCTCAAAACACTGATACAATAGGCTTCAGTGGTAATGGGGCTGTCACATTACGGCGCTTCTCACCGGCGTGCCGCCAACACGCAAAATAAATTGTACGCGTTGAGACACCTCCACATCCACCTCCACATCTCCACATCTCCAACTTTTCGGCGGTGTTCGAAAAAAGTTTGGCGTCAGCGCAGCGTGTTAGTAGCGTGATGGATATTACCATAAAGAATATAACATGAACACGATTTGAGATTGTAATAACTACATAATATATATCCTAGTTATGCAAGCCCATACCAGAATATAAATTTCAACAGACTACCTTCCATTACCAATATGCATTTACATTTTACGTACACTCTTGTAGTTTAGTGGTTCTAAATTCTTAGTGAAACAGCGTCGTCTGTTATGTCAAAATTAGGATCACACGTGCACCTGTGCCCTTGTGAATAAATGACAAATCAGCAAATTGATTACGTCATCTCCTAGGTAATAATGATTACAGAACTTATTAGAGAAATATTAACTATCGTTATTAACTGGCCGTATTGCACCTACCCTACCGCAGCACAGGTGTGGACAGTCAGGTGGGGGGAGGTGACGGATCCTTTCTTGTAATTAATGTCCCACCGCCATCGCAGACCTGTGGTTCGTAAATCTCGGAGAGGGTGACTCATTTTGCCTGGTTAATGGGATCGCATGTGTTGTTGTTTTGTTACCATGGTACCAACAGCTGTGTCCGAATTCAGTCCGCATCCCTCCCTTCCACTCCTCTCGACGGGACCCTGCCGTCTCCCACTTCAACACTCCCATCCTCTCCCGCTCCACAGTTTCAACCTCGTCCCCAGGATCCTGGCAACTGGCTGGCAGTCCCCCCCCCCCCCCCACACACACACACTAAATACCAAAACATGATAAAGAAAGGGAGACATAACTCATGAGAAAGAAAGGGAGACAAGTCACGCAAGATTGACAGTGATAAGGTTGAGCTTTATTGCTCACCTACTAGTGACCTGCCACTCTGACTCACTTACAACCTGCTGCACAGACCCACATAGCTTCTGCTTGTTCAGTCAAAATCAGTGCTACAGCCCATTAAACCTAAGTCATATGGGTGTTACACACAGCTCAGAGGTGAACTGCTTCCCTTGGTATCTATAGAGTGAGTGTTGTCTGTCCAGCAAGTGCTGTCCTGTGGTAACAAGTAGTTGTCATACAGTTACATGAAACAATAATACATGTCCCGCTCAATTTGCACTCTTCCTGATGCATGGAGGGAACATTCCTGTAATTAGTAACCACATCTTAATATCTTAATATCTGGACATCATACCACAATCCCGGTCACTGTGCGTCATAACATTTACACATAGTTATTTCCATGTCACACAGCGAGTGGGCACACATTGCATCACTATTACATAACAATGGTCACCCACGATATTAAAATGATTCCAAGGTCGGCTATCACGACCAAAACACCGTATATTTTTACATGAGGAAACCAAAGAAGAAATTGAGTAAACATATGGCATGTATGGTTTAAACGGAGAAGTACCCATCGCAAGTGCAACTGTTCCAGGGGAAGTGTTGTCTCAAAGTCTTCCGAAAAGAAAGAAGTTACTTCACGATGAGAGTGGTTCGATGATGTCGTAAGAATCTATTAAAGATGTTTTTGTGCAAGTGCTGGTCCACCGTTCCACCTCTCCTCTTTCCCTCCGCCACAGTAACTCCAAACCATCCGGTATTGGGCATAGATTCGGTTAGATAGGATTAGAAAAAAAAAAGTGCTTTTATTTAACGACGCCTCCTGAGCACATCGGCTATCGGACATTTAACATATGGTCATTCTGACATATTTCTTTGGAGGAAAACTGTTGCCACTGTGGCAGTAAATCGCAAACCCCTGGAAATTGCACATCCCGGGGTTTGCGATTTACTGGGAAATCACAAACCCCCCCTGTAGCGGCGGCGTTAATATCACTTCGATTTTAGGGTTAATTTGATCAAATTTCACTTTTTGAGTATGTAATTCTGTTAAATATGATAGCATTGAATAGATTTGGGCCTAATCGGTACCTAACACCGCCCTTAAAACCTGGTACGGAGTGGTGTATCATGAACATGGGGGGTTTGAGATCTCCAGGGGGGATATGTGATTTCCTAGGAAATCGCAAACCCCCCATGCCCATATATGGCATGGGGGTTTGCGATTTCCTAGGAAATCACAAGTGGGGGTTTGCGATTTACAGGGTTTGCGATTTCCTGCTACACATGAACCTCCAGCCCTAATGACAAATACAGTTAGACCCTAAATACAAGTTATTCAACGACCATCCCTTACCGCGAAATAAAAGCACACAACAATCCAAACGAAACAACCACACATAACACACACAGGAAAGACAGACACCATTTAAAAAAAATTGCAAACAAGCATGCATTTTTAATTTAGAAATGGAAAATTGCCTCATTACCTGCATTCCCAATAGAGTTTAACCCCATTAAACCAAACTCATTTAAACCAAGCGATCGGTTGATCCAAACCTTTGTTGGCAGCCCGGCAAAATGCTACCATTTATCATATAAAAAAGGTTGGTTAAACCAAAGTTGGTTAATCAAAATGTTCGCTTAATCCAAACAAAATTGTCGGATCCCAGGCCACTTCAGGTATGGTTTAACAAAGCTTTCATGTGATTATAAGGTCATCTGATTCCCCCCCAACTTTTTCATATGACAAATGGTAGTGTTTTGCTATGCTGCCAAACAAAGTTAGGATTAACCGATCATTTGGTTTAACCGACCTTGGTTTAGCGGGGTTATACTGTATATACATAAAAAAAACAATAATCAAAGTGTCCACATACATTGTATATTACATTCATAACGCACCCACGTTTTTGCCAAAGCAAAGTCAAAGTCGAAGCCAAAGCTTGGTTAAACAAATGATCAGTTAATCCAAACAAATTTCTAGGATCCCTTCAAGTTTGGTTTAACGGGGTTATACTGTATGTGTCTCTTCCTAGAATGTTGTGTAGTGTTGATCTCAGCCATTAATATGTGGTCGCATATTAAGCAGATCAGATGGGTGCCAAGAAACACATGTTCACCACACGTACAATCTCATGTTATCGAACCAGAATTATGTGCTGTTACGATTACAACTGATAGTTTCATTCATGTATCATGCTATTTAACTGTATGGCTGGACCAGATCGAATGACCGAATTATCTTGACATTGAGCAAACCAGTCGTACCATACCATATTAATGCATAGCACCGGGCTAGTACGACCAGACCGGATGGCTGAATGAGTTGAGCGTCCGTCCCTCGTTTTGCTAGATCGTGGAATTCGAACCCATGGGTTCGAACCCTTTTCGAATCAAACCAATGGCTTAAAAATTGATACTTGTCACTTCCTAGCCAGGCACTCGGCATTATTAGGATAGGACAAGGACCGCTAGGATTAGTGTCAGGATAATGGCGGCCGGTTTTCCAGTGACACAGCACTATAAAGTTGCCATGAATGTGCACTGTCACAAGTTGATATCCGTCCGGGTATGACCTCAGATGTTGCCATGACGTAAAACTCCAATAACCACCCAACAACTGTACCGCTGGAAGACCGGTGCTCTGTCTCTGGAAAAAGAACCCCAGATTATTCAATGAATAAACTACATTTAGTTAAAACAAATTGAAAAGGAAGGATGGCGTCAG